>CM057051.1:52181302-52505321 GCA_029948455.1 Solanum rostratum
AACCTCCAATCTATCATTAACTTTAGCTTGGGTCTCATCAATCAGTACTATGTCATCCGCAAATAGCATATACGATGGAACCTTCTTCTAAATAGACCTTATAAGCTCATCCATCACTAAGGCGAACAGAAAAGGGCTTACCACAGATTCTTGATGAAGTCCCACTTCAACGAAAAAAATACTTTGAGTCTCCTCCCACCATTTTTATTCAAGTTTTGGCTCTGCCATACATGTCATTTATCACCCTAATATACACCATTGGAATACCTTTCACCTCTAGACACTTCCATAGCACATACCTAAGAAAGAAGTCACTTACGGGATCAGATCATACAAAACATGTCCCAAAATGACACCCAAAACAACCATAGTTGATCCTGTATAGCATGGTACTTGAGCTTACCAATAAATATCCATACTAGGTTTGATACCCGAGCCAACCAAAAGTCACAAACATCACGACAATCATAACCACTTTGAAAAACAGCTACACTTATAAAACCAACAAGTATTTAAGATAGTTCATTGCATGAGATTGATAATCAGATTTCATTAACATTCATTCTCTTATCCCCTAAAACCCCAAATGTGTATGCTACTAACAGAATAATTAGCATGCACACATATCATAATTTAGGAAATAATTATACCATCACCTTACTCAAAACAGATATGTATGATCTACTTGATTAGAATCTTCCCTTTTTGTGACGCTTTAGCTTGATCTTTGTCTAAAAATTATAACACATAGAGAAAATTAACCCCAAATAACCTAAATATCTCAAAATTATATGTATAATCTTGAACCCCATGCCAAATTCAAGATCTTTCCACTCAATCCGTGGCTTTACGACCAATAATTTACCTAGAACCAATTTCCAACCTATGATATGTGTACATGTTAAATGTTTCTTCAATATTACTCGAATAAAACGTGATTAAAAGAAAGGGGTGGGATGAATGTGAAATGATATGTTGTACTGAATCTCATACGATGGACTTGTCTTAATTGTTTGTGGTTTTAGAAGTGTGATTGTATTACTGTTTTGTGATTGTGATATAGATTGACGTGAGTACCACACCTTGTATAAATTAATGATTATATTAGATACCACACCTGGTATCAGGTAGCTTGGGTACCATGCCTGGTATAGAATATTTATCGATTGGCTGATATGCCAAGTCTAGTATAAGGTTAGCTTGGATACCATACTTGTTACATATTTGATTGTATTTTTGTGTGTTGGTTCCATGATTGGATTGGATATGTATTGTTGTGATGATGTTGGACATGTTTCATAAGTCAAGTTAATGACCGAGAGTCTTGTTTATACTTGGTTTATGCCCGTGTTGTCCTATTCTATTATGTAAAAGTTATGTGTTCAAATTTCATATATTGGAGCTAGACGATGATACTATTAGTTCATTATTACATCACCATATTCTAGATTATATAGATATTTGGAACATGATTTTCACATTCCAAAGGAGTACTTGTGCAGATGTTTTCTAATAACAATTTTTTGTTATGAAACTTGGTTTGATTGCTTAAACTCTTAATTAGCTGTTTATAGTTTGGCTTGGTAATTGGTTCTTCAGCCGGTGTCTTAGTGTGGCTATCTCTAGCGTCGGTTTATTCATGACAAATATTTTTTAGTTACCATAAAAAGATCGAGAAAATTTCATCAGAGTAATAAACGTAAATATTCATTTATTAAAAATTTAGTAAAACATCTCCAATTAATCTCCGTTCATCTTGCGTATTTTTCTTTAAATGATTAATATTTTTCTTTTTATTTTTACAATAACACATCATTTTGATAAGTGATTCATGCATATATTTCAGATGGATTTGTCCCAAAATAAATTAAGAAATATGTATAATGTTAATCAAGTGATAGGTTGGTGAGTACTAGGCATTTAAAAAAAAATATATATAAGCAAGATTTAGTTTCAGATATATTCGAAAGTAAATTAATCTTTTCACTAAATAAGGTTTATCAAAAATTAAAGAAAATAATAATGTGCTTCTACTAGCATTGTGATATCAATAATCATACATTAATCACCATTAACATAAAAAAATATTTGGGTTTTCAAAACATTTACCATTAAATTAACTATTTTTATGCATATTCAAATATTGTAAAAATTAATATTCAACTTTATGGCCATATTTTGCGGATACTACTTACATTTAAATTGCATTAAGATTTTTCCTAATAAGTTGGTCAACATAAGATCGGAGCCATATATTACATATATATTAAGATAATTTTATTTACCTTTGTATCTATTATCCACTCATTTAGTGTTTTTCCTAAACAGTTCTTGCTATGAAGAAGAAAATCTCTAATTCAAACTATTTCAAAATTTGTAAACTGCAAATTTTTTGTATAAATGGGTGCCAATCTTAAGCAAGAAAAAACACAACAACAAAGACATTTGCTCCCTCATATCCAAATAAATACATTTCTCCCACTACAAGAAAATAGGTCTTTAACGAGTGAAAATTCGGTCGTTAAAACTATAAATCCGGTCGTTATTAGTCAATAACGATCAATAAAAATCCCGTCGTCGCCGGTCGTTACTAGCTCCGACGTTAAAAGTTAATGACCGGATTAAATCCCGCCATTAAAAGTTAACGATCGAATTAAATCTGGTCATTAAAAAAACTTTAACGATGATAAAAATCTGGTCGTTATATCTTTTTTTAAGCAACCAAATTTTTGCTTCACTAATTGATATTCTAGTTATTAAAAAAAAAGCAAGCTCGGTGCACTTCAGGGGAAAGGTCTAACCACAAGGATCTATTGTACAACATCTTTACCCGTTACTCCAAGGCTCCCTTCAGTTCTAGCTATTAAAACCTTAATTATAATCACAAATAAAATCAGGAAAAGTGCAAACTGCGTATGGATTTGCACACACAAACATATAAATACATGCACATATAAAAACATACAAATTTATTATATTCATATAAAATTTCATAGTTCACTACAAAGAATGATATTGCGTAAAGTTACAAAAATATAGACATACAAATTTATATAATATTATATTTTTTAACTCTTAATAAAATAAAAGCTAGAATATCTTTAAACAATTTCTGAAATATGAAATGCATTCTTCCTGTGCTTCAAAAAATTTTGTCGCTTATACTTCTTTACACTTTTTCTGAGAATGAGTTCTTCAAACTGCATATCCTGTCTAAAGACAAGTATAAAAACTTCATGTAAAGTTATTAATAATACTTCTAATAACTATTATCTTCCTTTTTCTTTTTCGCAAAATCAAAGATTAACCACAATGAAATATAAAATTTGTTTCCGTTCTCACAAACATATAAAAAGAAAGTTGGGCTTCCTAGTTCTAGACATAAAATTATTTGTTTTGTATTTTGTACCTTAAGTTATTGACTTTTCACACATTGCTTCATGGATAAAACCCCAACTTCTTTTAGTTTTACTTTTTATCTAACGGTATTCACCTAATATAAATAATTCAATATCATTAAAATTATTATGAGATGCATATAAATTATATCATCTTACATTTTAGATAATAAAAAAATCACGATTTCTTAATTAATTAGTTGTTGATTATATGTTATGTAAAGCTTTTAATTTTATTTTTTTTTTTGTAAAATTTCATGTTATACTTTTCTAACTCAAACGAATGATTTTTCTTTGTATATATCTGTTGGTTTCACAACCAAGAATGAAAAAAATTGGCACAATATATATATATATATATATATATTATTAGAAGAAACATTATTACTGGATACTGATTCTTAAGTCTATTGATCGAGGTAATTTGCAAGTGGAGAAACATCTTTCCTCTTGAGAAAATTACTTACGACCAAATTTATATAACTTTTCTACCTTAAATAAATCTCATAAGCTCATAATTATATATTTAATATTATTACTTTTATTGTTAGTTTTTTGTTTCATTACAATTTTTTGTTTTGACCTACTTCACCCTATCTTTAAAAAATGTCAAGTAAAGATGAATAAATTGTCTCTCAAAATAAAAACATATATAGAAACTATATGAAGAAAATATTTAAGTTGAAAAAAATTATCTCAAAAAGATTGTAACTACATATTTTTATAATATTTCAAAATTTTATATAATTGACTATAATAAAAATGATGGAAAGAGTTATTAGAAAATAATATATTAATATTTTTTCTTTTTATTAATTTTTTTTATAAAATAAGCAAAATTATAAAAGATAGAGGATTTTTATCAGAAAGATTAACAAAACACCACTTGTTATACTTATAACATGATTTGGTCTGATCTCTTTACTCTCATATTAGTTAAACATATTTTTACACTAACTAATATGTTTTAACGATGTGATGCGATGCTTTTTAACAATCAAATTTATCCCCTCATTAATGTTAGATTAAAATTTATCTTTAATGACCGGAAAAAGATTTGGTCGCTATAAGTGTATTTATAAAAATCGAAAAAAGATTTGGTCGCTATAAGTGTATTTAAAACGACCGTAAAATAATTTGGTCGCTATAAGTATATTTATAACGACTGTAAAATAATTTGGTTGCTATAAGTATATTTATAACGACCGAAAAAAAATTTGGTCACTATAAGTATATTTATAACGACCGGAAAAAAATTTGGTCACTGTAAGTATATTTATAACGACCGAAAAAATTTTTGGTCACTATAAGTGTATTTATAACGACCGAATTCATTTCTCGTCGTTAAGAAATGGTCGTTAAAAGTCTTTTTTCTTGTAGTGTCCCAATCTATAGAAATGCCTAAAGAGATAGTGAATTATGCTTTGATTGAAAATAAAAGTAAAAGAAAACTCTCATATCGGAAAAGACTCAAAAGTATTTTGAAAAAATCAGAAGAGCTCAAAATACTTTGTGATGTCGAAGTTGTGGTAGTCATCTATGGGCCATACAGAAATGAAGCAGAAATATTTCCCAACCATGATGCTATTTGCAACACTTTTCTAAAGTTTAAGCAATTACCGACATAAGATAAATTAAACTATATGGTGACAAGAGAAGAAAGAAGCTGGAGCGCAATCTACAAAAAGTAAGGTCAGGAAAATGATTAATGAGATCTATGAGGTATTAAATGGAAAAAATGTTTCAGTTGACATGCACCCTTGTGATCACAATGACCTGCGTTGCGTGATCAAGCAAAATCTCAAACAGGTACAAGAACTATTGAAAAGAATGGCTGATGAAGAGGGTTTTACATCAAATGCCCCTACACCCATTATTGAACCAATGGTAAATGATAGCACCAACTCTGAAGGGACAAGGGATTCTTCCGCTATAATGTTTTCACAAGTATTTCCGCCGATGGTTATGGATTCTCCAATGATAGCTCCTCCAATGTATTCTCTAGTGTTTCTTCCAGCGACTCATCAAACGTTACCTTTAATGAATATCTTTCCAATTGGTGAATCAACGCCAACAAATAACAATCAGAATATCTATGACGATTTACTAGACAGTCCATTATCTGGAATGCTTAACTGGAATGATGAAGTAATAACTTTATTGAATGACTCTTTTTTTAAAAACATTAATGTACAAGATCCAAACAACACTAGTAATTCCTAGGGACTAAAGTATGTCTTTCTAATTAGTGTTGTTTTCTATGTCCATGTTGTCCAATAGATTGTTTAAGTCTTTTTACTATTTTACATGTCTAGATTGTGTCATAGGAATCTCCGAATCACTTTCCCTTCGTCCTCATTTGAAGTGCCCTTTTGTCGTGTTTCATTTATTGTTTAAAAGTTTGTATGTTTGTTCACTTATTAAATGCATATATTTTTTTTTAATTTATTGTTGAAATGTTGGGGTTAGTACACTTTCAAAAATGACCTCTTACATTTCAATTTAACAACTAAATTTACATATTGGGGAAATTTTTATTCTGAAACTTTCAGCTATGAACTAGTAACACATCTGACACTAAAATTAAATTAAAGCATTGTAGAATCCCGTAGGGAAAAGGGTAAAATGCCCTTAAACTATATGAAATGAACAAAAATATCTTCATCTGTTGTTTGATCCAAAAATATCCTTTCCATTTATACTTTGGTCCAAAAATGCCCTTATTGTTATTTAATGGGTCAAAAATGCCCATTTTTTTGGTATTTATTTTATTTTTGAACACATTATTTTTTTAATTATAAACATTTATCCTACTTCAATTCGAGAAAAAATTAAACATAAAATGTTTTTTATTTTATTATAATTGCTATTTTTATCATTATCTAAATAAAAATTAATATTGGATTTACTATGATCTTATATTTATTACATAGATTATTTGTTAAAATGGTAAGATGTTCTATTTTAGTTGATAAAATGAGATTAAGAAAAAAAAATATTTTCTTACATTTATATTAGTTAAAGTAATTTTAAAAGAAACAAAACAAGAAGAAGGTTCTTTAAAAGTAATATGTTTATTAGGAACACAATATGTTCAAAAAGAAAAAACTAAAGGACATTTTTCACTCACTAAATAATAACAAGGGCATTTTTGGACCAAATTATTGACGGCAAAGGTATTTTTGGACCAAACTATAAATGAAGGGTATTTTTGTTCATTTCATAGTAAGGGCATTCTTAACTCTTTTCCCTAGAATATATCAAGAATTCTTATTTAATATTCACGTGCTTTTTCAAAAGTAAAAATATGGTCATAGTACAAGATTCATTACTTTCCTTGCTTTTCTATGTTAAAGACTTCCGGTGTTTTGTTTTAACTTTGTTATCTAGCGTTGATGTTTGCAGCCAATCAGGCCTTGTGTTCGCAAGGCTATTTTAGAATCTGAGGAGCACATGTAGGAGCGCTATACGACCACACTCGAGCAGGTATTATCACTTCTACATGGCCGTGTAGATGCTTTTGAGAGGCGTGTGGAGGATGACCTCAGATTAACTCATACCCCAGATATGACTATCGTACGGATGGAGATCCAGCTGCTCCGTGAAGAGATGAGGGTAGTAGCTCCAGCACTACTGATGATTCCCATGTCTGATATTACTACACTATTGCCGAAGCTGTTTGAAGATAAGCCCACAACCCACGCCTCTAGGAAGAGGTGCCATACGAGAGATGATGATCCTGAGGCTTCCCGGTGACACACTGAGAGGCTCAAGCTACAAGAGTTGGAGGCTACTAGAGAGGCCTCTATAGTGGAGAGTTGATGCGGCGTGCACGAGAGCAAGAGACTGCATTAGGTGCTGGCCCATCTGGATAGGCTGTCGTGATAGAGGAGACCACCCAGCAGGCAGAGAGTGGTGGATCACTGACTAACACTGGTGCTTAGGTACCCAGGTCTGTTCCTTTTTTACCCCTACATTAGATTTTGGTTTATTTTGTTGCATTGAGGACATTGCTAATATTTTTTTGATGACGTGTGGGTAGTTATAGGTCTTGACGAAGACTGAGTAATCAAGGCCCATATCTACTCTAATTTTTGAGTCCGCGGGATTTTTTTGCCTATGTTCTTTCCCTAAGGACATCTACTTTCTATTAAACCAACACGTTTAGGATGTATAAGTAGTATTAGTATCATGTTTTATTGATATCTGTGACAAATATTAGCTGATACTTAAAAATGATATCCCTCTATTTTTTAGAGATTGATGATGTGGTGATAACAACCATATGGGATCAGTAATTGATAGTGTTTATTCTTAGAAGATAAGGCTAAATTGTGATAAAAAGCAGAATTTAAGAGTCTATATTGACATTGTATTTAGTGCCAAGTGTCTATGAGCTTAATTATGTATTTCTTATACTATGTTTCAATGCAGAACTTGCCTTATTACTCTGATTGAGACCATAGGTTAGTTGGCTAGGAAAGGAGCATAGACTGTTGTTCATAATAGTCCACTTAGCCTAAAATGACCAAGCAAATACAGTGTGTATAGCCTAAAATGACCAACCAAATACAGTGTGTATCCCTTTATCCTAATGCTTGATCCGTATATATACCTTCTCTTTGTAAATACTTAAGTCACTGAACCTTTTTGTCTGTGTAAATCTTGAATTTGGCCCTGGTCCCTCTTTGAATATTGTGCACCTAGACTCAGGCTAAAAGTCTAAGCTGAGAGTGGCTACCAAAAGTGGTCCTGATTCATAGGTCGGATATCGTGCACCTCAACTCAGCCAACTGTTGCAAAGAAATCACAGCAAGATGGGTAGAGAATCATAGTAGTATAGTGAAAAAGAGAAAAATATAAAACGGGTGTGAGAAAAATACTTCAATGCAAAAATGTGAACTGAAAAGAAAAACATTTGAGAAAATTAAAAGGCAATGAACTGAAAAGTAGAATAAATGCACCCACAAGTATTTGAAATAGGAAAAAAGGAACAATCAATGAAAATGTAAGGCAGAGTGTAAAATAGTGCAGTGTCAAGGAGGGAACATAGTCACTATGTTCCAAATATATCATACTCCCCCGAGCCTAAATTATAAGTTAAGGAAGTCCTATAGTGATCCTATCGGAACTAGTCAAACATCATGAATATAAGGGCAAGTCTATGGTATTTTACATAGTGTTTGAATATGAATTGGGAGCGCGAGTGCATTTATTTAGTCCCTAGCACTGAATAGAAATACATTAGTTTTAGTGAAAAACAAGGCTTCTTTTGTGAGGGCACTTGAAGTACATTGCTAATTGTTGACTATCTCGGTGATTGTTGCTTATATGCATTGTCTTGCCTGGCAAAGTTACTCTATCATGTATTGATCCACGTGAGTTCAAATGATAACAATATGGTATGTGCACTGATAGCTTGAGTGGGTATTTGTGATTGGCTGAGATATGATGTATGCCATGAGATTGAGGTTGATGTGTATATTGTACTGCTTATGTTACATTGAGTCTGTCAGTTGAGGACAAACAAGAATTTTAAGTTGAGAGTGTTGATGTGCCACCAAAATAAGGCACTTTTAATTCTTTAAAACTTAGAATTTCATGCATTATCTAAGAGATGTTAGTATATTTGATTTGTTTTTATGTTGATTTTGCTCGATTATAGGATTTAGAGAGTTTTGTGGTGATTTGCACAAGTTGCAGCTTTTTGATGATATACGAGTTCATCTATGCTCTGTGGTCTTTTTCAGGAGTCGTAGGTGGGGTTTGTAGTCCTGAACTAGTGAGGGCCAATTTTTTTGAAGTTGAAATTACAGATTAGCAGGAAGGGTCATGATTTTCTTCACGACCCATGAATCAATTCGTGACACGAGGCCCAAAGAATTTGACAAGTTTCTAAAAGTTAACATGACGATGGAAACTACAGGTCGTAGTTCCATCTATGGGTCATAAGAAGCAATTCCTACATGAAAGGCAGATTTTGGAGAAAACAGATTATGAAACCCTTCCACGAGCTGTGAACAGAATGACGACCCGTAAACCAGCTCATGGAAGGCTCCAAATCCGATTTTCTTAATCAGTTTAAGATTTGTATTTTTCTTAAAAATAGGGATTTAATTATGAATGTGATTTACATAGAGATTTCAAATTTCTTGTTCTACAAGTCTTCGTTGGAAGTGCTTAATTATGCAAACCTATAGCATGATTTCTTCATCTATGACGAATATGAGTAGCTCTATCCATAATTAAGGTTGTGGGAATGAAGAACTAACAAAGATGAAACCAAATAATTTGTAATCCTTGGAAAGTGTGCATGTAGGTAATATTTATTTCTTCGTTTTGATTGCTTTTTAATGGTGGCCAACATTAGAACTCTCCTTATTCTTACTCGCCGACCCTATGGATGATGAATGGGAAAAGGAATAAATAATATGATTCGACATGAGCACCCTCATCTAATCAACCGTACTGACCCAAGGGATGGTTGTACTATGATAAGGAAAACCTTAGTAATGCGGCACTCGTAGACGAACCAAGTTGTGGGTGAAATTAGCCGAGTTGCTAGCCCAAGGAATTAGGTGAATATAACTTAACTAATTCTGGATGCCACACAATAGTAAAGGTTACAATATTAGGTTATACTATGTAGAAATTCATTGGAAACACAATACCCTATTTATTTCTCTCACTGAATAAGTAATACTTACATGAACTGTTGATCGTAGTTTAGGTTTAAAATTATTTTTTAGATCAAAACCACCCTTTTTGGAAGTGAGTTGATTAATTCATTCAAATTATTTTAATTACTCCAAGTTTAAACCATATTCCTCGTGGGATCAACCGAAACTATCGTTAGGTTCTATATTTGAATAGTGATTGCTTATACCTTGATTGGGAGGTGTAATTTTGGCGTGATCATGAGGCTATGGTTGAGGATGGGAACACATTCGCTGGTGACGTCAGACATGTCTTACCTTGATATTTTTTTATCATACCCATGCATTGGGGCAATTTAGTCGCGAAGCCCAAAGGGACAACGACAAATGTGCTAGGAACAAGGAAAAGTTCAGTAGGTACTGATCAGGTTTCATGGTGCCAAGTGATAATCCTCCGAGGAGTTTTCAGCAGGGTCAAACTAGTTGCCTATTCTAGGCATCATTACAGGCTTTAGAGGGTAGCCGTCAGGGCCCAGTTACATCTAAAAGGGCGTTTCTTCTTATCCTGCTGGGCATAGACATAGGGATGGTGATACCGCTACATCAGGGCCAGTTGGGCCATCATTCATGGGTAGTCAGGCTTCTAGGGCTTCTATATTGGGACATCGTGGTCGTGAAAGTTTGGAAAAGTCTACTCATAGTTGTTTTGAGTGCATGGCACTGGACCATTGGCTCATGGATTGCCCCGAGCGTAATGCCATGCAGGCAACTTCATGCACCACTAGGTCAGCTTCCTTACTAGTTGGTAGAGGCAGGGCCAGAATCAAGGTCGCAGAGACATCCTATATAAGGATCATGAGAGCCAACAAGGCTTCCAGCAGGGTTTTTGGGGCCCCTAGAGGCGGTAGAGCTAGAGACAAATGGGTGGTTCAAGTTGGGAGCCGCCAAAGCTACTTTTATGCCACTCCAGCATGCAGAGGTCGAGACTTCTAACGAGGCTATCATAGGTATGATTACTATATGCCAGTAACCATCTTCAACATTATTTAACCCAGGTTCTACTTTCTCATATGTGTCTGTGTACTATGCTTCTTGCTTAGGTGTAGGTCCCAAGCCTCTTTCATCCCAGATCCGTGTACTAACCCTAGTGGGGGTATCATTAGTGCTAGATTAAATCTGTAAAGTATGTCTGGTTAATCTTCAGGGGTTTGGTACTTGGGTTTGATTTGCTACTGCTTAATATGCTAGATTTTGATGTTATTTTAGTTATGGATTGGTTGGGCCCACATCATGTGTGTGTTAGATTACTATGCCAAGACTGTCACCTTGGTGATACTAGGGATATCTCCAGTGATATGGTAGGTTTCTGTAAAATAGGTATCAACATGTATTATTAGGGGTGGGTGTTTGGTTTTTTGGTTTGATTTTAGTAAATTTTGGTTTGATTCTTCAATTTTTGATTTTGAAAAAGTGTGCACTAAAATATTTTGATTTGGTTTGTTTTTTTCAAGTTGGATTCAGTTTTATTCGGTGTTTTTAAAATGGATTTTTTGTGCAAACTAATGAAAATAAAATGAGGATAAATCAAAGTATAAGACACTTAAAAACTTAAAATCATATTAAGTGATGATGTGCTTCCATGGAACTCTTAATGTTCTTAGTAAATTATATTTATCTTTGCCAAGAACTTATGCTCCAACTATTGCTTGAGAAAAACAAGCACAGAGTCATCCTTTATATGACATGAATCGGCAAAAATATGTTTGAATTTCTCTTGGAAAACAATATTTCAAGTTAACTATATCAGTTATAAATTTGTTGCTACTTTGACTTGTTTCATGAATGATTTAATTGCTAATTGATTTATATGTATATAAATATAATTTTATTTTTTGGTCAAATATATATATAATTTTTTTAATAAAAATTTGGTTCTTCGGTGTATCGAAGTTTCGAGACCCCTACGCCGAATCAAAGAACTGAACTTTTGAAAAAATAACACTAACACCAAATTGAAAAGACAAAGAACCAAAACGAAATAACCCAATTATTTTGGTTCGTTTCGATTTTTTGGTTTCTGATAATTATGCCCACCCATAGGTATTATATTATATATTCAAGCCTAGAGGTTGTTATCCACTGGGTGTTCAACTTATTTAGATCATGTTCGTGTGTGACAACAAAGACTCTTACTATGGAGTCAGTGCCCGCGGTTTGTAAGTATCCTGATGTATTTCTTGCATATCTACCAAGGTCGCCACTCGAGCGAGATGTTGATTGTGTGATAGAGGTTGAGCCGGGCACTAAGCCCATATCTATTCCATCGTATCGAATTGCTCCAGCGGAGTTTAAAGAGCTCAGTACTCAGCTTCAGAGGTTGTTAGATTTAGGGTTAATACGACCGAGTGTTTCTCTTTGAGGAGCTCTTATCTTGTTTATGAAAAAGAAAGATGGGACTCTATGGATGTCTATTGATTACCAGCAACTAAATAGGGTGATAGTAAATAACCGCTATCATCTGTCGTGGATTGATGATTTGTTTTACTAGTTGCAGGGAGTCACAATATTTTCTAAGATTAATCTGAGATAAAGGTACCACCAACTGGGATCCAGGCAAAGGACATCTAGAAGACTGCATTCTGGACCTATTATGGGCATTATAAGTTTCTACTCAGGCTATTTAGGCTAACTAATGCCCCGACAACATTTATGGACTTGATAACTCGCATATTTCGGATGTATTTGTCCTTTTGTTATGGTTTTTATTGATGATATTTTAGCATATTCATAGAGTCAAGAGCAGCACACCAACACCTCCGAATTGTGCTACAAACACTTAGAGATCACAAGTTATATGCTAAATTAGTATGAGTTTTGGCTTGAGTCTTTGACTTTTCTGGGGTACGTGGTGTCCAAAGAGGTATTATGGTTGATCCGACTAAGATTGAGGTGCTCTTAGCTGGCCTAGGCCTACTTCTTTGTAGGAGATTTAGAGTTTTATCAGGTTAGCAGGGTATTAAAAATGGTTTGTTTAAGGTTTCTCCAATATTACTACTCCATTGACTTGGTTGACTCGTCAGGGTATGCCGTTTGTATGGTTCGATGAGTGTGAGGCTAGTTTTCTGAGAATGAAAGAGCTATTGACAATGGCTCCTCTTCTGCCCTTCCTGTTGAGAGAGAGAGCTTCGTTATGTATTATGATGCCTCTCCTAATAGGCTAGGTTGTATGCTGATGCAACAAGATTGGGTTATTGCTTATGCTTCTTATCAGTTATGGGCCCACGGGCATAATTACCCCAAGCACGACTTGGAGTTGACAGCGGAGTGTTTGCGCTCAAGATTAGGAGACATTATTTATATGGTGTTCATTGTGATATCTACACAAACCACTAGAACTTATAGCATATTATGACTCAATGGGATTTGAATTCCTGACAAAAATGGTGGATCAATCTATTGGCTGACTATGATCTCTCCATTTTATATCATCTGGGCAAGGCAAACATAGTAGCGAATACCTTAAGTCGGAAGGCAGTGCGTATGGGCAGCCAAACATATTTGGCTAAGAAGGAGCAACCCTTAGCTTTGGACATCCAGTCCCTAGCTAACTAGTTAGTTCGATTAGATATTTCAAATCCTAGCCAAGTGTTGGTGTTCATTGGGGCTCAGTTTTCACTGATTGACCATATTTAGGTTGGGCAATTCGAGGGTGAGTCATTAGTGGGTCTCAGAGATAGGGTTTTACAGGGGGTTGGTGGTCGAGCTATGATTGATCAGACAGGGTCCTCAAATTTGACAGTCGATTGTGTGTTCCTAGAGCGGGGGATTTGATACAGTTGATTCTGCATGAGGCACATAACTCCAGATACTCTATCTACCCAGGTACAGCGATGATGTACCATGATCTAAGGCACCATTACTAGTAGGATGATAAAGAGAGATATGGACAATTATGTGTAGCGTTGTCTTAGTTACAACAGGTAAAGGCTGAGGACCATGGCCCGACAAGACACTTCAATGGCTACCCATTCTCGAGCAGAAGTGGGAATGTGTGACCATAGACTTCATTGTGGAGCTCCCTTATATTTCCCCAGGCTATGAAAGTATTTGGGTTACAGTTGATCGGTTGACTAAGTTTGCACATTTTCCTCCTGTTCAATCTACGTTCGATGTTGAGCGATTAGCTCATATTTGTATTCAGGAGATTGTTCGGTTGTATAGAGTGCCAATATCAATTATATCTGATTGAGAGTCACAGTTTACCTCCAACTTTTGGAGATCTTTTTTGGGCACCCAGGTTGATCTTAGTACAACATTCCATCCCCGGTCCGAAGGCCAGTTTGAGTGTACTATACAGGTCCTCAAGGATATGTTTTGGGCTTGTATGTTAGAGTTTAGGGGACCATGGGACCAGCATCTGCCACAAGCTGAGTTTGCTTATAATAACAACTACCTTACCAGTATTCAGATGCCCTGTTTGAGGCATTATATGGTTGATGATGTCTTACACCTGTGTGGTGGATTGAGTCTACAAATTTGTGCCCGTACAATATAGATTTATTACAGGATGCCTTAGTTAGGGTCTGAGTTATCTAGGATAGATCGAGGACAGCTCAAAGTCGGCGCTAGATCTATGGCGATCGTAGACGCTCATTATTACAGTTTGAGGTTGGAGACAGAGTGTTTTTTAGGGTGTCGCCCCTAAAAGGGTCATGCAGTTTGGTTGATAAGGTAAACTTAGCCTCCCTAGTATATTGTGCCTTTAGAGATTTTGAGACGGGTTGGGTCAGTGGCATATGAGTTAGCCTTGCCTCCAGCTTATTCTACTGTACACCCCGTCTTCCATGTGACGATGTTAGACCAATATATTTCAGATGAGTATCATGTAATTCAGTATAATTCAGTTGAGTTAGATGACCATCTGATATTTATTGGGGAGTTGGTGGCTATGTTAGCCAGAGATACCCAAACAGTTGCGTTCCAGACTTATAGCAATGGTTAAAATTCAGTGGTGCCACCATCCGATTGAGGAGGCTACCTAGGATTTAGAGATAGAAATGTAGGGGCAGTACCTTGACCTATTTGAGTCACCAGGTATGCCTTTATTCTTGCTTTGGCGAATGAAAATCCTATTAGTGGAGGACTTTGTAATGACCTCTCGGTCATTCCTATGTTTCTGTGGTGATATTGTTGATGTAAGCATGTGTATGGTAACCTCGAGCCATTTGTGACTGGAGCTATTAGGATGATTATTGGTTGAGTTGGTTGTGATTCATGTGGATTTTTGATTTAACGAGAAGTTATAACTATATAAATGAGTTTTCTGGTGAAGTCCTAGCAAACAACCTCAAAATGGAATTCTGATGGTTCCATCAGTTCTAGAACAGTCAAATTAGTCTAGGACCATGGTTGGTCCGAGGTTGGAGGTTCTCAATGTAAATTTAAGCTAAAAGTTGCAAAGTAAGTTTAACTGAAAGCTAAAATGTCATTTTCTGTATAAACCTAGCCAAAGGTGCTTAGAATGGAAATTTGATTGTATGGTCAGTGCTGGAACGTCGAATGCAGCCTAAATTGACCTTTCGTCTAATACAGGGGCATCTGGGTGCATTTTGACCCTTTCAGTTCTTTTAGCTAAACTTAGCTGGAAAAAAGTGGGACCCTCATTTTTCCATAGGATGATCCATTGGGAATTCTGACCACAATGTAGCATCCAAAATGTCAAAATCCATGTGGTTGCTTTATTTATTTGTGCAACACAAACATTGAACGAGCCAAAAATACCCCGAACAAGTTTTGACAATAACTAGTGCAAACAGAAGAAGGCCAACCCTTGATGTTCGCGGAGGGCATAGCGCATTTGCAAAATCGCAAATGCGCCAGTGCTCTGTGTTTACACGGCTGAGGGTGCGATCACGTAGGCCTGGGCATGCCACAGACGTGCATTCGCAGTATCGTGATCGTGTTTGCAGAGGCATGACACATGCCAAGACCCACATTCGTGGCACGACACCCACGTTCATGCAGGCTTAGGTGTGAGGCGATGCCAGCTTATAAAAGGCTGGTCGCGACAACCTTCGAGCCAAACCTTTGTTCCTTCATAATATTTGATTGATAACTCCAATTTTAGCAATCCAAAAGGCTACGTTGTATGAATTTACGCAAGGAACGCCGTAGAGGTGTTGAATTTTAGTTTTGGCATGCAATTCGGGGAAAAGCATACCTATTTTTCACTGATTATGTATCGAAAATGTGTGAAAACTTTACATTATGGTATTTCGGTCAATTCTCATCTGAATTAAGTAAAGTTTTTGAGTAAATTGTTTTATTGTCCGAGAGGAACGCTGTGGTATGTTTGGATCTTGATAATTTGACTGTATTTTGATGGAATTCGACCGAGAAGGTTATGTATGAAATGGTTTCAGATAAGAAATGTCATCTCATTTTTAGCCATTTCTCGGCCTTCTAGGGTCCATTTTAGACTCAATTTTTGGCTATAGACTCGGAATGATGTGAAAATTATTTTACTGTGATTTATTTAGAATTTTAGGTATGGGCCCAATTTTTTCCATTATGGGTATAATTACTATGAGTATGAGGATCATTATATACTCAACAAGTATCAATTATTTACTATAACTAAAATAGTGATGAGGGATAGTGCCATGACCTATATTGCTGTGAGAGACACCCATAGCAAAACTCCAATATAACTAATTACCTAAGCAAACACTTAACCCGCTAAATAGCTAAGTAAATTAGTTGTATTAATTAAAGTTAAGATGTATAACTAAAATTGTTAACAAAAAACTTACAAAAATAATCCCCCTAGAATTTGAAATCATATACCAAAACATCTAGCACATTCTAGAATATGAGGATGCAAACCTAAAAAAAGGAATCTAATTATGAACAATCTCGCTAATGTTGCCACAGTCGTTCCAAACTTGCAGGTTGGAAACAAATCGAAACCATATAAGCGCACCTAATATGGAGTCATTCGTCATAAGTCCGCTATTATTTCAGAGACTTCTAATCAAGAGGGAACCACAATATATGTGATGGTTCTGAGTCTCACCTACGTTTGACGATGTAGTTTGACAAGTTCAAGTCGGACTAACTCTCACTCTTTCAGTGCTCGATACTGCTCCTATGACTCAATGCTCATAAAACTTCCATGTCAACCAATCTCATAGGGACTCAAACCCCATCATCAATCAGTATCTGATAGGGACTCGAACCCTATCATTCAACTCATAGGGACTCTAACCCTTTCATCAATCAACTCATAGAGACTCCAACCCTTTCATCAATCAAACATAGAGACTCTAACCCTTTCATCAATTAATCTCATCAATGACTAAATATTTAGAATAGTCATTAGGAAACAATCGAATAGACACAACGATAGAGTTCATTTATAGAGACTCATAAGACAATTAAATTCCATCAACTCATCATCATTCTCTCATCGCAATAAAAAATCTCAACTCTAGGCTCTAGACTCAATTCTCAAGTTCATTATGCATGCTTTTAGAACTAGTCATGTAGGGTTATGCAAATTCTCATGAAAATGTTCAATTCAAGAAAACAAATAGTATGATGATCATCAACATAGAAAAACATATACTTTCAAATAAAATTTAAAGAAAAACCATCAAGGATTCATGCATGTAGACTCTTGAACCATCAATTCATCTATGACCATCGGGGGCACATGAGAGAACAATATCATGCTTTTAGTTTAGCCTTACATACCTGGGATGCAGCTATCAATTGGTCACATCAAAGATTTCTTCTCAAATCTCTCAAACTCAAGCTCTTCTCCTCTTTACTCAAGCCTACCCTTGTTAGATTATGGAATAGGACTTAGAATGGGGGTTTTAGACCCTTTTTACGTCAAAATAACCTTATTAGATCGTGTATAAGTTTAGGAGGGGTGGGGAATTGACCAAAATGCCCCTAATAATAATTTAAAAATTTTTAACTCGAAAAAAACCCAATCTGTGACGCGGACTGGTCCCGCACTGTGAATTTTTAGAAAAAGTTTCTGAATGAGTTTTCTAAACCCCGTCTAAAATTTTGTGAAAAATATAAGTGCTGGTCCGCGATAGAGGCGCAATGCGCGCTTGTCCCGCACCAACACTATTTTGCGATTTGGATCGAAAAATTATCTTTTGATTGAGTTGCTTTAAAAATTGACCGAGACTATTTTCCCAGTCAATATCTTATGCTGATCACAAATCCGGCCTTGGATTTGCCAACGAGAGTTGGAAGATGCATTACGCTTATACTCTTTCTCTAGGGGTATTTTGGTATTTTTACCGGGTGTTACATCATCTCCCTTTTAGGATCATTCATCCTCGAATGATGAGTATAGATAGATATCAAGGCACGAATAGACTCAAAACTCATCTCAACACTCAACTCAACTAGTCAAACTCTCGACTTCTCGACGTCAATTAATACTACTCAGACTTTACGAATAAAAAGTCACATCAAGAATAGATATATCAATTTAATGAAGGGTAAGAAATTTACCTTTAACACTCTCATCATTTGGCATGAATAGGTGCTGATATTTGATCTTCATCTCTTCCTCAGCTTCCCATGTAGCTTCCTCAACGAATTGATTTCTCCACAAGACTTTGACTAAGGCTATCTCTTTGTTCCTCAACTTATGATCAAGGATTTGAACCGAAACCTCTTTACAGGATAGGATATCTTTCACTCCAATTCTATGGCAGGGATCACTAAGGTAGGGTCTCCTAAACATTTCTTTAACATCGACACATGGAATATCAGATGGACTCCATCTAACTCGGAAGGCAACTCTAACTCATAAGCAACCTTCCCAATCCTCTTTAGAATCTGATACAGTCCAACATAGCGTGGACTCAACTTCCCTTTCTTCCCAAATCTTAGGGTACCCTTCATAGGTGACACTTTCAAATACACCCAATCATCTACCTCGAACTCCAAGTCTCTTCTTCTTACGTTGGTGTAAGAATTCTGGTGACTCTAGGCAGTCTTTAATCTCTCTCTAAGGACCTTGACCTTCTCCATCGATTGGTCGACAAGATCATGCCCAATCAACTCCACTTCTCTGACCTCAAACCACCCAATTGGTGATCTATATCTCCTCCCATACAAGGCTTTGTAGGCAACCATTTGAATGCTTGCATGATAACTATTATTATATTCAAATTCAATCAATGGTAGGTGATCATCCCAATTCCCCGTGAAATCAAGAACACAAGCTCTCAACATATCCACTAATGTTTGAATTGTACGCTCTGCCTGACCATCTATCTGTGGATGAAAGGTTATGCTCGGGTTCACTTTAGTGTCCAATCCTTTCTAGAACGATCTCCAAAATTGGGGGGTAAATTGAGCTCCTCTGTCTAAGATGATGGACAAGGGAACTCCATGCAACCTCATAATCTCCTTGATGTACAACTTGGCGTACTCCTCCACAGTGTCAGTTGTCTTAACTGCCAAGAAATGAGCCGATTTAGTCATCCTATCTACAATCACCCATATCGAATCATGTTGCTTTCGAGACCTTGGTAGACTAGTAATAAAGTCCATATTGATCATCTCCTACTTCCATTCCGAAATCTGAAAGTTCTGAGACAATCCACATGGCTTTTGATGCTCAACTTGGTCTTGCTGGCAATTCGGGCACTTTGAAATGAACTCAGTAATATTCCCCTTCATTCCACTCCACTAATAGACTTCTCTCAAGTCGTGGTACATCTTGGTAGAGCCAGGATGAATGGAATGTCTAGTGTAATGGGCTTCACCCATGATTTTGTCTCGAATGCCATCAACATCTGGAATACACAATCTATTCTGCTATCTCAACACTCCATCTCCCCCTTTGAGAAGACCATCACTTTTTATTTGTGCACAGCCTCCTTCAATTGGAGTAGGACAGGATCTTGGTCTTGCTTTTCCTTCACCTCAGTAACGTAAGGATGAAACATACCCATTTTGAATTTTAACCTCTCTCATTATTCTCCTCAAGTTGAACTCCTAATCGAGCTAATTGATGCACTTCTTTAGCTAGCTCCTTCTGTGCTACCCATTGACAACCTGCTAAGAGCGTCAGAAATAATGTTAGCTTTACCTGGATGGTAGAGAATGTTCATGTCATAATCTTTGAGCAACTCCAATCATCTTCTCTATCGCAGGTTGAGCTCTTTCTAACTGAAGACATATTGCAAGTTCTTGTGGTCAGTGAAAACATCCAAATGCAATCTATACAAATAGTGGCGCCAAATTTTAAGTGCAAACACCACTGCTGCCAACTCAAGATCATGGGTTGGATAGTTCCTCTCATGAACCTTAAGTTTCCTGAAAGCATAGGCTATCACCTTCCCTCTCTGCATTAGTAGAAATCCCAATCCAACCCTCGAAGCATCACAATAAATTACAAAGTCCTCTTTCCCATCGGGTAAGGTTAGGATCGGTGCAGTAGTCAACCTCATCTTTAAATCTTGGAAACTCTTCCACATTCTGATGTGGGATAAAGTTTGAATGGCGCGGCGTAGCTCAACATTGGAGACCTCATCTTGAGGGGGCTGCTCAATAGGGACAACTTGGTCCGTAGGCTCCTCGTGTACTTGAGGCTCAGGTGGGTTAGCATCTTGCTTGGTAGGACGTCCCCTTCCTTTGACAGCTCTTTTGGGAGGCATAATATCAATTTTGCACGCGTAGAGCACGAATTAGAAGAGAGTTTTCATAGAGCTTAACTATATCGCACGAACTAGAATGAGAAGAAAGGTGTAACAATTCCTAATGTCCTATAGCCTCCTGCTTATGAAATGTGGTCGACAACACACCCATAAACAAGACTCTACTAGACACGGCTTCATAGACTCCCTAAGACACTTGAACTCTATGCTCTGATACCAAGTTTCTCACGCCTCGGGAGGGTACCCTTGGCGTGGCCAGCACCTAGAGACTATTGCTAGTACCCAAGCGAACCGCTTAGTCTCATCACATTCATTCAATCATATAACTCTACTGAATAGCGTAATTAAAAATAAGTAAATAGGAACATTTCATCTAAAGTCTCAAAATGCATAGACAATAATAAAGGCAAGTAGAAAGAAACTAGCTCACAATCTCAATATTAACGTTCAACCATCGTCTATGAAATCTCTATCACTAATCATGTGGTGCCAATGACAAACCCATGGCTACCCAAATCAAAATAAAAAAAATAGTCCAATCTAACTCTAAACCAGGATAAAATAAAAGTAGTGGATCCTCCGAATAGGGGAGGCTCTCCAATTAGCTGAGAATCTCGGTTCTTCAATGGGGCGCCTATTGACGATCTCTAGTACCTCCCTCTACATCATAAAACGATGCAGTCCAAAAGGGACATCAATACTTGGAATGTACTGGTGTGTAAAATAGTTGAGTGAAACACAAACAAGTAGAATAATATTGAAACAACATCAACTCAAAATATTCATCAAATAACATCAAATAGTCAAATGTCTATCTATGCAAGAGTAAAGAGTAGACAAGTGACCCATCAACAACTCAAACTCTTCAATTACCTCAGACTCATCTCAAAGGAAATCACCTCCTCTCATTTCATCTCATCTCAGAGGAGCTCACCTCATATCATCTCATCTCGGCCCAGAGTACTCAAGGTAGTATATTTATGGGAGTTTCTCTTATCCGACAACAATCACTTATGAGCCAGTGAATGTAGAACAATCTCATTGATGTTGCCACAACCATTTCAAACTTGCCAGGTAGAGAACAATCAAAACCATATCGACTCACCCAATATGGAGTCAGTACTCAACAGGTCCGCTATTGCTTTCAGAGACTGTTACTCACGAGGGAACCATAATATATGTGATGGTTCTAAGCCTCACCTATGTTTGGCGACGTAGTTTGATGAGTTCGAGTCGGACTAATTCTCACTCTTTCGGTGCTCGATACTCCTCCTGTGACTCAATGCTCATAATACCTCCATCTCAACCAATCTCATAGGGACTCAAACCCCATCATCTATCGGTATCTGATAGGGACTCTAACCCTATTATCAATCAACTCATAGGGACTCTAACCCTTTCATCAGTCAAACTCATCAGGACTCTAACCCTTTCATCAATCAAGCTCATTAATGACTCAAAATTTAGAAAAATCATTAGGAAATAAACGAATAGGTACATTGGCAGAGTTCATTTATAGAGACTCATAAGATAATCAAATTCTATCAACTCATCGTCATTCTCTCATCACAATCAACAATCTCAACTCAAGACTCTAGACTCAATTCTCAAGTTCATTATGCATGCTTTTCAAATTAGTCATGTAGGGTTATGCAACTTCTTATGAAAATGTTCAATTCAAGAAAACAAATAGTATGATGATCATCAACATAGAAAAACATGTAATTTCAAATAAAATTTTAAGAAAAAATATCAAGGGTTCATGTATGTAGACTCTTGAACCATCAATTCATCAATGACCATCTATGAGGCACATGAGAGAACAATTATATGCTTTTAGTTTGGCCTTACATACCTGGGATGAAGCTATCAATCAATTACATCAAGGATTTCTTCTCAAATTGCTCAAGGTCAAACTTTCCTCTCTTTCTCAAGCCCTAGCCTTCTTAGATTATGGAATAGGACTTAGAATGGGGGTTTTAAACCCTTTTTACGTCAAAACTATATACTTGGCATTATCTTATTTTCTTCACTAATAGCCTCTACACGTGTAATACATGTAGACCCATTATTTTTATATCATTTTAATCTTATTGGCTATTAAAAATTTACTTATTCATTATTAACTTCATTTATGTACTGTGGACCTCAGTTGTTATTCAGTTTTCACTCTATTTTTTATCAATCCTATTTTTATCCTTCACTGTTTTGAATCAACTAAACTTTTTCAATACAATTTTTAGCTATAAAAATCATCTTTCTGATAATTTTATAAGTCAAATGTTTAATTTTATTTTTAGAAAAACATGAGAATATAATATATATTATTTCTGCCTTTTTAAATTATCAGTCTTAATTTTTTTTGAAAAAATAAATAATATGTACTTTAATCAATACTTTAATATATATTTTCCCATCATGATAAGAATAAATTGTAATCTACATTACTTTCCGTATAACTTTTGAAAAAACAGATTTTAACATTAAAATATTAAATTAGTTTAATCTAAGTTTATTTTAGAAATAATCAAATTGACTCTCAAGAAGTAACTTCGAAACTTGACAATTATTTGAGATGAAGGGTGTAAAAATTTTTTACTCAAATACAATAAGACCGTAACATTAGGCCCGCTAACGGGCCTTTTTGTGTCTAGCATATATTATATAAATATATGATGATTATGGCCAAATGTCTATTTAATATAAACAATTTAAAGTCAAATACTAACATGGCATGTGAGCATGAAATGAATCCACTGTGCCACTCACCAGCATTATAAACTCTAATCAATTTCTCTCCTGCTTCAATTGCCTATTGAGTTTGACTCAGGAATTAAGTTAGTTCTGCAGGAATAATGAAGTTTTTCCGATGTCTTTCAAAGTTGAATGCCACTACTGTACTGCTATTACTGTTCTTCGGCTTTTCTTCAACAGGTTTTCACACAAAATCTGATCTCTATGTTTGTTCATTCTTCTTTATCAGAGATTCTCGATTTGGTTCTTGATAATTAATTTTATTCAAACTCTAAGAAAGCGAGTTCACATCGTGACAAGTAATTTTCTTGTGTTTGGTTACATGCATGAAATGTTTTCCAAGGAAAATCCATCAAATTAAATGACTCCCTTACTCATGTGTGGAAGTCATTTCTCTTGAATATAACTATTTTTATTTTTATTTCGTATTACTTCCTTCTACTGACAACATTCACATTATTATTAATCTTTAGCACTAAAGATTGTATCAAAAACTCTCCTAACTTGCTGGCATTATTATTAATCCTTTAACATATTAATTATTTTCAAAAATATTGTCTATCTAACTGATCAAACATTGGAAAATATTTTTCCATACATACCTTGAAAAAATTAGGAAGATTAAGAAGGATTAGACTTGATCCTGAAGCACCTTTGAATTCCTCAACTTTTGACTTGCATAGAGTTTTAGACATTTGAATTCTAGAGTTTAGGTGTTTGAATTGAAAATGAAGTGAACTTGTCTCAAGTTACGAGATGGAGGAAAATTTGGCCAGGGATCGAGAAATAACTTTTGTTATATCAACCACAAATAATATATGCGGAAAGTCAGCTATTTTTATGAGAGATGAGGGAGTTTGACCTAGGATTTTAAACATTAAGAAATTGGCTTTTTCTTTTTTCTGGTAGGTTCTCCTTTCTTTTGAAGTATGATTTAGCAAGGGACCATTTGAACTAAAATTATACATTTATACTTGAAAGAGAAATTACGTACTTCTTATCAAGAAAGAAAAATCAAATTGAATACAAATTTAGCCATGCTCTAACGTCTTACGAGCAAGGGGCATTTCTCTCTTTGAGTTGTCCTATCAGAAAGAAAGAACGAGTGAATGCGCTAGATGTCTATCATTTTGTTCAAATAACTGGTACTGGCTTACGGTGGTGTAAACCGGCTGCTGTTCCATTCAACAACATTTATTCCTTTAACCATATCTTAAAAGAACGCAACAGCGAGCGACAACTTCCTTGGGCATTCTATATAGAAATTTGAAGTTCAAAAGTAGATTGATGTGTTTGGTACAAAGGAAAATGTGTTTTTTATGGAAAAAGTTTTCTTGAAAAGAAAAAATTATTTAGTGTTAAATAAGTAAGTAAAAAGAGTACGTCAAAAATATGTATATGTAATCTAACTAAATATTACCGGAGTGAGATGGGGCAGGGGTGGCGGAAGTGGGATGGTCAAGGTTGGAGGTTGGAGATGCTGGGTGAGTAGGAACAAAATAATGAAACTTGGACTATTACTTATACTCGTAGTCACTTGTGGAACTTATTTTTCCTCCATCATTTTCTTTTGAAACTTATTTTCCAAAAGAAGTAATTTTTCAAAACATTTGGCCAATGAAACATAGAAAACTTGAAAAAAAAAATTTCCTCTGCACTAAACACATAATGTTTTTCTGATTAGGAACTATATTTTCTGTGAATGTGGCATAAGTCATTAATGTTAGATTTCAGTGTATTTACACTAGAGTGTTTTTAACTCTTAAAGGAGATCAAGCCCCACGGAAAGTTTACTAATAATCAAATTTTCTTCCATTTGTCTTTGTTGAAATTATGATGCTCCACAACATTACTAGATTTGTGTGTTTATTTTACCATCTCCTGCGTTTTTATTCCAGATGCGTTTGATGCGCTTGATCCCAATGGGAACATCACAATAAAATGGGATGTCATCAGCTGGACACCAGATGGATATGTTGTACGTACTACTTTATTTCTTCTACAATGCCTGTCGATGATATCTGTCTCTTAAGGTTTTTGCATGAAGAGCATAGTATATACAAGTCACAGAGCTATCCTTAACTTTCTTTAAACTCTCACTTGATTAACGCTCTACTACAGTAATGTACATTGGAAAAACAAGGTAATACTTGTTTTTCTCAAAACGCCAAATGCTTTGAAACAGATTTACTATCCTGAACTGACTAACATTTGAGACTGGCGAGAGTACTAAAGTTGCCTAATAACTTCAACCTAAATGACAAAGAACTTCAACATTTGGACCTTTTATATTACTGTACTTTAGCCTACTGCAACGGGGAAACTACCTTATTTCCCCTTGTACTAATCTCATTTCTATGGACGGTCTCACTAGCATTTGTCAAATGGGATTGTTATTAGTCATTTTGGTTATTTGGACAGGCTATAGTGTCTATATCCAACTTCCAGCAGTATAGACATATTCAACCACCAGGCTGGACTTTGAAATGGACATGGGCAAAGGATGAGGTGATATGGAGCATGATAGGAAGTCAGACTAAGGAACAAGGCAATTGCTCAAAATTCAAAGGAGATATTCCCCATTGTTGTAAGAAGGATCCAACAGTTATCGACTTAAACCCTGAAACTCCTCACGACCAGCAGATTGCAAATTGCTGCAAGGGAGGAGTAGTCAACTCATGGGTCCAGGATTCTGCAACTGCCATTAGTTCATTCCAACTCACTGTTGGTTCTGCTGGAACAACCAACAAAACAGTAAGAGTACCTCGGAACTTCACCTTAAAGGCACCAGGACCTGGATATACTTGTGGACCTGCTAAAATTGTTAGACCAACTAAATTTATTACTCCAGATGGGAGAAGAGTGACACAGGCTATGAGTAAGTTAATTGGTTCAACTACATGCATTATTTCGTACTTCTATGGTTGATTGTCATGTGGACCTAAATGCATCGAGTTATCACTTTGTTTGTCAAGTAAATCAGATTATACAGAGAACTGCATTTATCATGCTGGTTTTTTCCATGCAGCATTTTATTTAGTATCCCAAATCTGTTAACAATTATGAACTTTAATGTATCATGCTCATCATGACTTTTCCCGGATGAAATGACAATTGGATTCATGTGAGAGGAGAAAGATTTTTGCAGTTTCACAAAGGCTAACTTCCAACACTTTGTATTGCTAATGACAGTGACTTGGAATATCACATGCACATACTCACAGTTCCTGGCTCAGAAAAATCCTACATGTTGCGTCTCCGTATCATCGTTATACAACGACACGATTGTACCTTGTCCTACATGTGCTTGTGGCTGCAAGAATAATGGCACTAAGCCAGGAAGCTGTGTGGAGTATGTCCCAGTCCTAGAATATACTTTCTTCAATTTTTTAAGGCCACACCTTAATTGTTTGAATTCTTTTTTAATTTACCATCAAGGTACTTCCCTTTTGTTTTCTTGTAGGCCAGTGCAGCCGCACATAGCTTCCATTGTTTCGGATCATGGGAAGAACAACTTTACTCCTTTGGTCCAGTGCACAGATCATATGTGCCCAGTTGGAATTCATTGGCATGTGAAGCTCAACTATAAGGATTATTGGAGGGTTAAGATCACTATAACAAACTTCAATTACCATATGAATTACACACAGTGGAACTTAGTTGTCCAACATCCCAACCTTGAGAACATCACTCAGCTTTTCGACATCAATTACAAGTCAATAACTCCTTATGAAGCGACAGGTAAGTTCTCTGTCTTATTATAAAATGTGTATATTGTTTCATTTGTGTTACCTAAAAAACAGGTACTTCTTAGATATTAGACAGATTTCCACAGCTATATGTATTCCGTACTTCAACCTAGAATCAGTGTCATCTCTTCAACCTAGAATCAGTGTCATCTTGACTAACTTCAGGTTCACGTAAGCCTTGCTTTGCCAGCATGCATAGTCCCAAAGCAACTACACTATAAGCAATAAATATATGTTAATTATAGATTGTTAAGTTCCTTTGTCTATGTAATTGACATCTAATCTTAAGATTATTATTCGTAAATTATAAAGCCCACGTCTTACTTACGTTTTACCTTAGGCTCGCAACAAGGCGTCGGCACTTTTGTGATGCTTTTTGCCTTTGATAACACTATCTGGAACTTCAGTCCATTCTTTTTGGTTGGAAATATTATCTATCGAAGATATTACTTGTTACTATTTATGTTTCATATGTATGAATAATCTTCAGGACCTTTTCACAGATTATACTGCAATGTTATGGGGTGTTAAATCCTCCAATGATCTGCTCTTACAACCTGGTCCTTCAGGAAATGTCCATTTTGAACTTCTACTCCAAAAAGATACATCAAATTTCACTTCAGATAAGGGGTGGGCTTTCCCTCGACGAGTTTATTTCAATGGTGATAACTGTATAATGCCACCTCCTGAGGCATATCTACATTTGTTAAACAATGTTTCCGTCATGCCGCCACCTGATGCCGATCCACATTTGCCAAATGCTGTTTCCCAACGGAAGGTCACTTTGCTTAAATTAATAGTGACACTTATGTTCTCTATGGCATTCTCTTTTGCTTACACATAAAAGTCTTATCACTTGGAATTGGTCAGTGCCTATCAGTTGATTTCCCCTAGCTGTTGTATCACATGTTTTCTCTTACATGCTAAAATCATACTATTTTGTATATTTCTCATGTTCATTGTGTTGGTAGAGCTGTTTGAAAATAAAGATCATTAAAGACTAGATAGAAATTCAACTTCTTGATTCTTAAATATTTCTGTTTTCTTCGCTACACCTTGTATTCCCTTCATAAATTGTAACAGCATTCTTTGGAGTTGAATGCTACTTGAGCCATTTCTTTTTTGTTCTATATAGTACTGTAATCATATAAAATTTTTTAAATATGAATTTTATAAAATGATTCAAATTATATTAAATTCAAAATATATTAGTCCAAATAAATATTGAGAATTAATATAATTGGGTAAATTATTTAAATCCAATAAAATATGGATTTAATTAAAAGCCCAAAATTCATTTATGTAGACTACAAAAGAGTGACCCACTTTACTAGGCCAGATATCATCTCATCCTAGAGGCCCACTTGATGCCGCGTGTCGGATGATGTGGCATGCCAAGTCAAACAAAGAAGTCAATAGGATCATGCCATGCATCAAAATGATATTGCATTCCTATCTTAATCAAAGACCAATAAAAATGTACCACATGTACAAGTGACGTGTTTCGACCATGTCATGCCCTAAGTCCCATTAAGGCGGACCGACACCCGTTGCCGACAAGGCTTGGGAGAACCAACATATAACTATGCACCTGCTATAAACATTTAAGAGGTTTCCATGTTCAACATGCTGCCAAAAGAAAGTAAACTGTATTAACAAGCCAAAAGTAAATGCATAAGACTAGGCTGTTGGAGCCACGATGTCTATAGTACGCTATTTGGCCATACTTTAATTTACATAGTCTACAAAGCCTCTAGGTAAGGAACATTATCCATATGGGTCGGGACAGGCCCCGCCTCATGACCAACTATACAATGCAAAATATAAACTCTAGACACAAAAGCCCCAAAGCAACCTAGAGCTCAGTAACAACAATTGGAAGTCCTACACTTTTACTAGGGAGATCTAGTAACTCTTGTACCTGCAGCATGAAATGCAGGCCCCCCGTAAGGGACGTCAATACGAGATAATGTACTGAATATGTAAGGCAGGAAATACTGTATATGAAATAAGAACTCAAGTGAAATCACACACTGGTGTGTAAAGATGGAAAGACCACCTTTAGTCATACTGTGGAATCATGTGCTTTATGTCTTTTTATTACTGTATCTTTCTTTACTGTATAATCTGTGCACAATATATTATGTAAATGACCAGCTGATCAGTGGTAAATCAATAACGGGTTTGACCCATGCTAGGCTTTCCTTTCACCCCTAGGATACCCCCCGTAATATGGGATCGACCCATGCTAGGTGATTCTTCCACCCCTGGGATACCACCCATTCATAAGCAACTGTAAGTTATCTTTTATTTATTTTGAGATGGTTCTTTTGGTGGTCATAACATTTAGAGCTGTAGGACTATAGACATGCCATGTGATATATAAACAACCGTACAAGATAATACCATAATGAAAAGAGAGTTACACAACTAATGAAACGTGTAGGAGATTAAATAACACATGGACTTCAATTGGTAGAAAAAAGGAACTCATGCATCTTTGGTATTCAAGTACATATGCAGGTTTGACAATGGCTATGTATGGGAACATATGAACATGGTAAAGAGTGGAGACATGGTTAGCAGCGATGTCGGAGTTTGTATGTGCCTTTATGTGCTACGGAAGATTATAAATTTCATGCCAAGTAATAGGAAGTCAAGTAGCCTTACATACCTCGTTGTACTATGTCGTTATTACCTCGGAGTAGTATCCTTTTCCTCCAAACACTTATCTACAATATATTAGGTGATAAAACTAGTGTTAGCAGCTAATAAACATGCCTTGGTACTCCAATTTCACCCAAAAATAATATCCGGGCAGCAAGCTCGGAATTAGCAACTAAAGAGTATTGTTTCAACATTTCCACTCCTAATCGTATTTTCTAATACACATTCCCATATACATGCTATATCCAGCTATTTTTAGTCCCATAACAACATTACAACAACTCATACAGTACAGCATACAACAACTCTACACAACACGCAAGTAGACAACGCAACATTGTGTCCTTCCGCTACATGTCGACGTCAACCATTCCAAATCCGTTTCAACCTCAACCAAACTGTTCTCAACATATTTACACACAATTATAGTCCTAAAACAGTCCAAAAACAGTCCCTAAGTAGATGGAAAATATGAGACAACAATTCCCAATATTCAGTCCACGAATTCTTACTAAAAGTGGAATTAAGATATCATTCAAGAACTTATTTTTGCAGAAGATAGAAATGGTCCAACAGCCTTCTTACATCATTACAGACCTAAGACTTGTTAAAAACATACATATTACCTCATAATTCAGCCAACCAACAAGATAAAAGTCTCTTAATTAACAAGAAAAGTGAACCACAATCTTTGGAACACATGTTCTCCCAAAATTCCTGCATAATACAACCAGCATACTCTTCATGTTTTTCATGGAAAAATTACACCAAAATATAGGTATTTTTACTTACCTTAGCCCTCAAGGATTACGTTCTCTTCAAGAACCCTAGAGGTGTGCCTTGGCTGCTTTAGAAAATGAAGAGAGAGCAAGAAAAAACTTAGAGAGAAATATGAATTTTTGGCTTGAGAAAATGACTAAAAGTTGCTAGTTTTTACTCCCTCTTATAGGCCACTTTTGGCCGACAGGTTTTCAGCCTCATTTTATTAAGGTTATGATGCAGCAACTTGTCCTTTTCACTTGGGCCTTATTGGGCTTCAATTGGATGGGTTTTGTTGCAAATATTTCTCCCTTAAGCCCACTTAGTTTGGGCCCTAGTTGTGAATTGGGTTGTGAGTATAATTTGGCCCTTTTCTTATTCATCTTGGGCTGAAAATTTTGTCCATTTATGATGCTAAACCTTGGGCCCAATTGACATCCTTAACTCGGGGTTTATTCGTTGTCGGACTTAAACAAATTCGGTGTTGGGCCTTGTCTCATTTTACCTAGCCTATTTAAGCTAAGCACGTAGGTGACTCACCTGCTAGCTTCCTAAGTCCCACAAGCACCTCACTTATTTCACTTCATTTAAGGTCACACTCTCCTTAACTTGACTTAAAATTTATATACACTCGGTCATCTTAAGCGTTAGACGTATATATACCCCTTTAATCTAAAATTCACGCACTTTTAAAAATGTGTGCGAATTTGACCCCGCCATATCATGTTTCATCTGGGTTGGACTAGCACATGTAAAATGTGGGGTGTTACATCCTCCCCCCCTAGGAACATTCATCCCCGAATGTAAGCATAATTGAATAGGTTAAGCAAGTTCGAACTTTCGTGTAAACAGACTTTTGAAAATATAATAAGAATTCATATTCACGTACCTACTAATCCCTCACCGCTGTATCTTGGACCTCCTCCTTAGCTTCAAATAAATAAGGGTATTTAGACCTCATTGCTTCCTCAGCCTCCCACGTTATCTCTTCTACCTGCTGGTTCCTCCAAAACACTTTTACTGAAGGTATTTCTTTATTCCTTAGCTTTCTAACTTGACGATCTAAAATAGCAATAGGTACCTCTTCATAGGTGAGATCTTCTATAACCTGCATATCTTCAATAGGAGTAATACGAGATGGGTCACCTATGCATTTTCGAAGCATTGAGACATGAAAAACTGGATGAACCATTGAAAACTTCTGGGGTAGCTCTAATTCATATGCAACCTGCCCAAACCTTTTAATAATCTTATATGGTCCTATGTAACGTGGGCTTAGTTTTCCTTTCTTACCAAATCTCATAACACCTTTTATTGGGAACGCCTTTAAGAACACCCAATCTCCTACTGAGAATTCCAGTCCTCTTCTTCTAGCATCTGCATATGATTTGTGACAACTTTGGGCTGTTTCTAGCCGTTTTCGTATTACCTTGACTTTTTCCATGGCTTGTTGGACTAAATCTGGACCAAGCAAGGTGGCTTCACCCACTTCAAACCATCCTATTGGTGATCTATATTTCCTTCCATACAAAGCTTCATACGGTGCCATCTTGATGCTTGAATGGTAGCTATTATTATAGGCAAATTAAATAAGTGGCAAATGGTCCACCCAATTACCTTTGAAGTCCAATGCACAAGCCCGCAACATATCTTCAAGTGTTTGAATGGTGCGTTCTGCTTGACCATCTTTCTGCGGGTGGAAAGCTGTACTTAAATTCACTTGTGTCCCTAAGCTCCTCTGGAAGGATTTCTAAAACTTTGCGGTGAATTGAGCTCCCCGATCAGATGTAATGGAGATTGGGACCCCCATGTAGCCTAACTATCTTCTTGAGGTATAACTTTGCATACTCTTCAGCCGTATAGTCACTCTTAACTGGCAAGAAGTGTGCTGACTTTGTAAGTCTATCAACTATCACCCAGATGGAGTCAAACTTCTGAAATGAGTGAGGCAACCCAGTAACAAAATCCATATTAATCATATCCCACTTCCACGTTGGAAGCTCTATACATTGCATATAACCTCCCGGCTTTTGGTGCTCTACCTTAACTTGTTGGCAATTCAGACACTGAGACACTAATTCTGCAAGGTCCTTTTTCATGCCTTCCCACCAAAACATTCCCTTCAGATCATGATACATCTTAGTTGATCCTGGATGGATAGAATATCTTGAATGATGGACTTCTTCCATTATTCTCCTTCTTAGTCCATTTATATTAGGAACGCACAATCTATTTTGGAAAAAAAACACTCCATTTTGGGTAATTTCAAAGCCCTTCATTGTACCTTGACTCACCTTCTCCTTAAGTCGTCGTAGAATAGGATCTTTGAACTGTTTTTCTCTTACCTCTGTTACCAATGAAGACTCCGCAACATTATGCACAACAACCCCTTCTTTTGGAGTTTCAATGAGGCGAACTCCCAAATTGGCTAGTTGACATAGATCCTTGGCCACTCCTTGACGTACCATGGACTGCTCACCAATATTCATAATTGCCTTACGACTCAGAATATCAGCTACGACATTTGCTTCTGGATGGTATAGTATATCAACATCGTAATCCTTTATTAGCTCCAGCCACCTCCGCTGCCTTAAATTTAGGTCTTTCTTTTTAAAGATGTACTGTAGGCTCTTATAATCAGTATATATGTCAACATGAACTCCATACAAATAGTGGCGCCATATTTTCAAGGCAAACACAACAGCTGCAAGCTCAAGGTCATGTGTCGAGTAGTTTTTCTCATGTGGCCGCAGTTGTCTCGAGGCATAAGAAATTACCCTACCATGTTGTGCTAATACATACCCTAAGCCAACCCCCGAAGCATCACAATACACCGCATACCCCTCTGTGCCTTCTGGAAGCACTAGTACAGGTGTAGAAGTTAGCCTGTTTTTTAACTCTTGAAAGCTCCTTTCACATGCATCATTCCATTGAAATTTGGTCGCCTTATGTGTCAACTTTGTTAGAGGTGCAGAAATAGAAGAAAAACCTTCAACAAATCTTCTATAATAACCTGCCAACCCTAGGAAGCTTCGAACTTATGTGGGTGTTGTTGGCCTTGGCCAATCCTTCACCGCCTCTATCTTTTGTGAATCAACCCTTATTCCTTCATCAGATACAATATGACCCAAGAATGCCACGGATTTTAACCAAAATTCACATTTGGAAAACTTGGCATACAATTGCCGATCACGAAGAACTTGTAATACCTGTCATAAGTGATTTGAATGGTCCTCTTCTGATCTTGAGTATACCAAAATGTCATCTATAAATACTATCACAAATACATCCAAGAATGGCTTGAATACCCTGTTCATTAAGTCCATAAAAACTGCTGGTGCATTTGTCAGCCCAAATGACAAACAAGAAATTCAAAGTGACCATAGCGTGTCCTAAAGGCTGTCTTGGGTATATCTTTCTCCTTCACCCTCACTTGGTGATAACCTGACCTTAAATCATTTTTTGAAAAGCATTTGGCACCCTGTAACTGATCAAATAAATCATCAATCCTGGGGATGGGGTATTTGTTTTTAATTGTCACCCTATTCAATTGCCGATAGTCAATACACATTCTCAAGGTGCCATCCTTTTTACGTACAAATAACACTGGTGCACCCCAAGGGGACACACTAGGTCTTATTAAACCTTTCTCTAGCAAATCTTTTAATTGCTCCTTTAATTCACGTAATTCTGCCGGGGCCATTCTATATGGAGGAATAGAAATAGGTTGAGTGCCTGGAAGTAAGTCAATGCCAAAATCTATTTCTCGTTCTGGAGGTAAACCTGGAAGCTCTTTGGGAAACACATCAGCAAATTCATTCACTACGGGAACAAATTGGAGAGTTGGTGATTCAGCCTCCATATCCCTTACTCTAACTAGATGACATATATATCCCTTTGACATCATCTTCCTTGCCTTAAAGTAGGAAATAAACTTACCCTTTGGTGCCCCAACATTACCTTCCCATTCAAGGACCACCTCATTCGGAAAGTGGAAATACACTCTCTTTGTTCGGCAATCTACAGTAGCTTAGCAAGAAGCTAACCAATCCATACCCATTATAACATCGAATTCCACCATATCTAACTCAACAAGGTCAGCCAATGTGTCACGGTCACAAACAGTTACTACACAGTTATAATAGACCCTTCTAGCTATAATAGATTCACCAGTTGGTGTAGACACTTCAAATGGCTCATTCAATACTTTAGGTGTTCTTTTAAGCTTCCCAGCCACTAGTGGAGTGATATATGATAATGTAGAACCAGGGTCAATTAATACATACACATTATGTGAAAAGATAGACAATGTACCTGTGACCACATCAGGTGAAGCTTCCAAATTTTGCCGACTCCCTAGAGCATAAGTACGATTCTGGGCTCTGCTGGAGCTAGCTGCTCCTCTACCACCTCTACCACGGCTTGTAGGTGTTTGCTGACCCCTACCTAATAGAGGGACTGACGATGATGATGCAACAACTGGCCCAGCAGGTTGTGCAATATCACCCATACGTCTTCTTGGGCAATCTCTCATCATATGCCCTGGTACACCACACCAATAACAAGCATCTGTCCCAACACGACATGTACCTAGATGGCTCCTCCCACATTGATTGCAAGGCTGCCTAGGAGGAATCTGCTGGCTGGCCGAATATCCTATTGTCCGTACACGTTGTCCCTCATTTCTTTGATTAAATTGATTACCTCTAGGCCCTTGAAGTTGTGGTGGAGCACTGACTGCAGAATAAGAGGATGATGGTCTAGGTGGTCTACTAGGAAATCGGGGCCTAACGTCACCTTGGGATGGTACAAACTGTCGTATAGATCTGGCTCTCTTGGACTTCCCCCTTTCTAACCCTTGTGTCCTTCTCCTTTGCCTCTGATCCTCTAGTTTTTGTGCAAATGCTTGCATCCTTGCTATATCCATGTCTTTATTCAAAGAAGCAATGGTACAGTCTCTTACCAGATACGTATCCAACCTATCCATATATCGATGAACTCTGTCTGCCATAGTAGCAACTACATTAGGAGCATACCTGGCCAAGGATTTAAACTGGAGGCTATACTCCCTCACGCTCATACCCCCATGGTGGAGATTCAAAAACTGATCTGCACGGTCCTCTTGGATCTCTAATGGCAAGTAGTGGTCAAGAAAGGCCTCTTTGAACTCCTTCTAGGTAGTTGGAGGTGCATCTATACCCTTAGATTGCTTCCAAGCTTTCATACCACAATATAGCCACACCCTTCAATCTATACGCTGCCAGCTCCACAGCTTCGGTACCACTTACATGCATAACATCCAAAGTGCGTTGGATCTGGTCGATAAAGTCTTGTGGATCTTCATTAGGATCTGACCCGGTGAAAGATGGAGGGTCCAAATTAAGGAAGTCACGTATCCTCGTGCTAGCTGCCCTATCCACACCACTTGCACCTATAACTGGGCCTTCTTGTCTTTGACTTTGGCTAGCAACTATGCTGGTCAATAATTGGACCGCATTTCTCAGATCCTGCACGGTAGCATCGACAAATGGTTCTAGGGGAGTTTCAGTACTACCTGGTTCGTCATGAGCTGGAGGAGTTGGAGATGTTTGTGACAAAGAATCATCTTGGGACTCATCTCGTCGTCTCACCCGACTGGGTATACCAATTACCACTTCCACCTCCTTCCCTTTGCCTTTGCTTTTCCTTGTTTCAGGCATACTTGCTGTACAAAACGATTTAGGGGTTAGAAATAATCAACCTACATCACTTAGCTCTATGGCACGATCTAAAGAATGAAAAGAAAGTGACAACTCTTAAATGCCATGTGGCCTCCTGTTTATAAATGTGGTGCAAAACACATCCATAAACAAGACTCTACATAGACACGGGTTTGTAGACTCTTTAGGACGACCCACTCTGATACCACTTCTGTCACGCCCTAAGTCCTATTAAGGCGGACCGGCGCCCGTTGTCGACAAGGCTCGGGAGAACCAACATATAACTATGCACCTGCTATAAACATTTAAGAGGTTTCCATGTTCATCATGCTGCCAAAAGAAAGTAAACTGTATTAACAAGCCAAAAGTAAATGCATAAGACAAGGCCGTTGGAGCCACGATGTCTATAGTACGCTATTTGACCACACTTTGATTTACATAGTCTACAAAACCTCTAGGTAAGGAACAATATCCATATGGGTCGGGACAGGCCCCGCCCCATGACCAACTATACAATGCAAAATATAAACTCTAGACACACAAGCCCCGAAGCAACCTAGAGCTCAGTAACAGCAGCTGGAAGTCCTGTACTTTTACTATGGAGATCTACTAACTCTTGTACCTGCAGCATGAAATGCAGGCCCCCCGTAAGGGACGTCAGTACGAGATAATGTACTGAATATGTAAGGCAAAAAATACTGTATATGAAATAGAACTCAAATGAAATCACACACTGGTGTGTAAGGATGGAAAGACCACCTTTAGTCATACTGTGGAATCATGTGCTTTATGTCTTTTTATTATTGTATCTTTTACTATATAATCTGTGCACAATATATCATGTAAATGACCAGCTGATCAGTGGTAAATCAATAACGGGTTTGACCCATGCTAGGCTTTCCTTTCACCCCTGGGATACCCCCGTATTATGGGATCGACCCATGCTAGGTGATTCTTGCACCCCTGGGATACCACCCATTCATAAGCAACTGTAAGTTATCTTTTATTTACTTTGAGATGGTTCTTTTGGTGGTCATAACATTTAGAGTTATAGGACTATAGACATGCCATGTGATATATAAACAACCGTACAAGATAATACCACAATGAAAAGAGAGTTAGACAACTAATGAAACGTGTAGGAGATTAAATAACACATGGACTTCAATTGGTAAAAAAAAGAACTCATGCATCTTTGGTATTCAAGTATATATGTAGGTTTGACAATGGCTATGTATGGGAAAATATGAACATGGTAAAGAGTGGAGACACGGTTAGCAGCTCTGTCGGAGTTTGTATGTGCCTTTTTGTGCTAAGGAATATTATAGATTTCATGCCAAGTAATAGGAAGTCAAGTAGCCTTACATACCTCGCTGTACTATGTCGTTATTACCTCGGAGTAGTATCCTTTTCCTCCAAACACTTATCTACAATATATTAGGTGATAAAACTAGTGTTAGCAGCTAATAAATACACCTTGGTACTCTAATTTCACCCAAAAATAATATCCGGGCAGCAAGCTCGGAATTAGCAACCAAAGAGTATTGTTTCAATATTTCCACTCCTAATCGTATTTTTTAATACACATTCCCATATACATGCCATATCCAGCTATGTTTAGTCCCATAACAGTATTACAAAAACTCATACGGTACAACATACAACAACTCTACACAACACACAAGTAGACAACGCAACATTGCGTCCTTCTGCTACATTTCGATGTCAACCATTCCAAATCCGTTTTAACCTCAACCAAACTGTCCTCAACATATTTACACACAATTAAAGTCCTAAAATAGTCCCTAAGTAGATGGAAAATATGAGACAACAATTCCCAATATTCAATCCACGAATTCTTACTAAAAGTGGAATTAAGATATCATTCAAGAACTTATTTTTGCGGAAGATAAAAGTGGTCCAGCAGCCTTCTTACATCATTACAGACCCAAAATTGTTATAAACATACATATTACTTCATAATTCATCCAACCAACAAGATAAAAGTCTCTTAATTAACAAGTAAAGTGAACCACAATCTTTGGAATACATGCTGTCCCAAAATTCCTGCACAATACAACCAGCATACTCTTCATATTTTTCATGAGAAAATTACACCAAACCATAGGTATTTTTACTTACCTTAGCCCTCAAGGATTAGGTTCTCTTCAAGAACCCTAGAGGTGTGCCTTGGCTGCTTTAGAAAATAAAGAGAGAGCAAGAAGAAACTTAGAGAGAAATCTGAATATTTGGCTTGAGAAAATGACTAAAGGTTGCTAGTTTTTGCTCCCTTTTATAGGCCACTATTGGCCAACTTTCTTTCGGGTTTTCAGCCTTATTTCATTAAGGTTATGATGTAGTAACTTGTCCTTTTCACTTGGGCCTTATTGGGCTTCAATTGGATGGGCTTTGTTGCAAATATTTCTCCCTTAAGCCCACTTAGTTTGGGCCCTAGTTGTGAATTGGGTTGTGATTATAATTTGGCCCTTTTCCTATTCATCTTGGGCTGAAAATGTTGTCCATTTATGATGCTAAACCTTTGGCCCAATTGACATCCTTAACTCGGGGTTTATTCGTTGTCGGACTTAAACAAATTCGGTGTTGGGCCTTGTCTCATTTTACCTAGCCTATTTAAGCTAAGCACGTAGGTGACTCACCTGCTAGCTTCCTAAGTCCCAGAAGCACCTCACTTATTTCACTTTATTTTAGGTCACACTCTCCTTAACTTGACTTAAAAATTATATACACTCGGTCATCTTAAGCGTTAGACGTACATATACCCCTTTAATCTAAAATTCACGCACTTTAAAAATGTGTGCGGATTTGACCCCGCCATATCATGTTTCATCTGCGTTGGACTAGCACATGTAAAATGTGGGGTGTTACAGACCAATTAAATATCACCATGTTACTTGAAATGAAACCTATTCTGTCACTTCTCCTGCGCCATGTCACTCTGGTTGAAAGAAAGCCTAATTCTATCATAACTCCTCTATTCTATAACTATGTATAGGGTCCTCATAATTTAGAATTGACAGAAAAAGATTATAACAAGAAGCCAAGAGCTCGTGGATTAAACATCGCAGATTTCTCTACAACCAACAAGTTCAAGAATTCAACGCAATCAAGCATTCAAGTTCAATTACGCATCAAGATCAAGACCCCCGAGTTCATGAACAAGCCAAAAAACCCTTGAAGTCAAGACCAAGTTCAAAAGTAAGTCTATGTCAAGTTCAAGTTCAAGAACAAGTCTATATCAAGTTCAAGTTCATTAAAGCCATAAATCAAGATCAAGCCACAAAAGCCCTTGAATTCAAGTACAAGTCAAGATCAAATACATCAACTCTTACAAGATTCAAGATCAAGCTAAAGAGCCCTTAGATTTTATTTGAAAAAGGAGAATTAGAGGATTCATAGAGATTGTAGAACTCACTCCTAGAATTAAAATTCTATGATTGTTGCAATATCTTTCATCCTTGATTATTATTTTCTCGACGTGAATTTTATTGTCATACAAGTTCTGGCATGCCCAATGGGATAATCTCTACCTCTCATCTCAATTTTTCAAGCGTAAAAGTACACCGAGAGGGCTTCTAAGAAGATCTCCCAATCAACTTCCTCTAAGGTTGCTAACTCCAAGTTTTCTGCTTAATTAGAGGAAAGTCCTTGGTGTTACTTTTGGAAGTGTTGGAGCTATTACAAGGAGCAAAGCCACCATTTTAGGACAAAAACACTGCAACTGTCGTTTGCACCAACTCCTGATTTTAGATCTTCAACCTTAAAGGGATCAAGGTCCTTAACAAATACTTCAGAAGGAGGAAGTAGTGTTGTTGAAAAGATTAAGAAGACTTTAGCTCTACTTGAGGTCTCTGGTTTCAAGAATTCTACTACAAAGAAATAGGATGACTCATCTAATGAGTCTTCTCCATATGCATCGTGTAATTTGAGCCCTCTGAAGATCAACTTTCGTAATAATCCATGCTACTTTTCAATTCTTCCAACAATCATGCAAGCAATGACAACTAATGCTTCATCCGTGGAGGAACAACTTGCAAATCTGACAAAGATGATTGAAGGATTAACCAAACATACGCAACACCAAGAGTCTCATATCGATAAGTTGATGGACAAGGTGGATGACTTACTAGATGGAGAATCCAGTCATGCACCAGGGAAGGGTATTGAAGTTCAAGAAATTGAAAATTTTGTGAAGCAAGCACAACCTATCAAAGAGATGCCAGTTTCTGCTGAAGGGATGATCCCACTCAATCAATTAAAAAAGTTCATTGAAGAGACCATCAAATACAAGTGTGAAGTCTCTGCCAAGTCTTCCCATATGTATGCCAAGCCTTACATTACAAGGATCGGTAGCCTTAAAATGCCTGTCGGTTGTCAAACCCCCAAATTTCAATAGTTCAAGGGCAAATGAAATGTCACGACTCGGTCCCTGCCATAATGGCGCCTGCTAGATCCCACCTACATGCAAGCCAATTACCCAACCCCCACGGTACCTATCTTTCTAGTCCAAACCAAAACCAATATGACAATATACATAACTGAAATCTTCCTAGAACCTGAAAGTCAATTGTACAGAGCTACCATAGACACAAAGACATATCATATACATGTATCAATAATCATAATAATATACAAAATCAGAGTTCCTCTACAAATACATAACACTAATGTACAAGGCCAATGTCTTGATACAAAAGATGGTCATAAACAGGATGGAGACTGCGAAGGAACTAGATCTGTCGGTGCTCACCCAAAGTCTCCTGAGCCCTTCAAAGTCCCCCAACTAAGCTATCACGACCTGTACCTAGACCTTCACCATGGGAAGATGCAGAAGTAGGGGTGAGTACCAGAAAAGTCACCCAGTAGGCATCATCGATCGACCGAGTGAAACAGTAAACATATGTAAAGCCCAAATATAAAGAGAACTGCAGCAGTGTAGCAAGATGAACACAGATCAAGGCATAGGCATTTCTGGAAACTTTCAAACCATAACTGAACCAACCAAGAGGAAGAATCATAACTGAACCAATCCAAGTGATGACCACGATAACTTGAAACCACCCAAGTGATGAACATAGATACCACTAATGAAAACTCTGTAGAGTCATACAACAACTAACCCCAACAAAGGCATAGTATTGTACATGGGTGCAAGGCCCTAGAATCTATGCTTGTATGCCAACAAGGCCCTCAAAAGCCTAGAAGGTACACCCGCGTACAATATAGAATCACTAGATCATCACAGAATCCCTCAAAACCATCACAGAATCCCATAGGACCATCACAAAGCCCAACTCTCCGCATTATTAGAACAAGGGTCGGTTGTACGTGGGTGTAAGGCCCTAGTATCTAAGCTTGAATGCCCCTTGAGCCCCCGTAAGCCCAGAGGGTACACCCACACACAATTAGGGTGTGAAAAGGTGAGTGGATCCACAGGTAACAGTCAGCTCTCGGCCCCCAACATCACAACAATAATCGACTCCTCGACCTATCTGGAAATGGTATCACACAGGGACTCAAACCCTAAGATCACCTGGGGACTCTAACCCTTGGGTCTTTTGACCTGGCCTTTGGTCGGGCAATCAACCAGGGCCAAGATATAATGGTGGGACGTATCCCCTGTGGGAGAAAGAATCCCCATTGCATAAACAGTGTGTCTCAGCTCAGAATATCCAGCACGAGGCCCCACCCCTAAAATGGAATCGACAGGGTCCTGGAACCAAACCATCAAAAGGTGCTCGATCCTAGGAATTGATATCGAAGCCCTGCACTCAGGCGTGACCACCTGAACTTAAAATACGGGGCATGTAACCTGTGAGCTCGGATACTCGGGTGTGGTCATCGGTGTTCGAACAACAACGGGGAGCGCCATCTTAGGACTCGAGGTATCAATCAATCACCCACTCAGCCAGTGTATTTGGATCCGAAATGCCAAAGTCATGTTGTGCCCAAAGTCAACGTAGGCAACGACATTCTCAAACTAGGTATCTTACACAATCCATACTACCACCATCCCATGGATAATGAAAACTCACCCCTAATCACATATAAGCAGAAACCAAACCCAGCTGCTAACAACAACACACAAGAGCATATACCTCCATAATCGGGATAGAATCGGGCCCAATAGGAAAACATGCTATACTATAGCCAATTGTAGATAATGGAAGCAAACATGCGGTAATTACAAGGATATCATGAGTGTCCACAATGGATAGGCCCAATAGAAACATAACATTCCAGTAATCAAGTCATAATACAGTAAGAATCAACAAGTGGTCCCGCAATCATCATATCGTATCTATACCACAACCAGGCCACATCACGATATATAATCAATTACACAGTCTCTTGGTCATCATATCTCAGTAACAACATGCTATACATGTTCATATAGGTACGAGTTAAGTCAGAACACATGTCTGTCTCAAGATGGTAGCTCATATTAGACCCTTCCAAGGCCCCTTTTCTATATAAAGAAACTCATAGGGAAGCGTTGACATAACCTAAGCAAAGGCCCAAGAGGCTAGATAAAAAAAGTATGTCACCTACCCAAAATCATATTGAAGCCAAGCTGCTATCAAGGATTTCGACCAAGGCAACCTTGTGCCTGCCAACTGATAATGTGCCATTCTTTAAACATGATGCCAGTTCCCAGGACTAACCTACATAGATAGTGTTTTGTCACAGATAACCCCGGAAAGTGTGTAGGATATAGCCGATACCTAGCTACCAAGGCCACACTCCCGTCTCTAAACCACTAGTGGCACAGTAGCAACACCTCTCATATCATAGAATGCAAGGCTCCCTTAGGGGTGTATTATACTCATCCCCAAAATATGGTGTATCTCTCCAGTGACTAACCAATGGCACAAGGGTGTATTATACTCATCCCCAAAATATGGTGTATCTCTCCAGTGACTAACCAATGGCACAAGTACATAACAGATAACATCAATATACAGGATCGTATAAACCATAGGGCAACATAAAATCATGTTTAATCAAGAAATTCTACCAGATGTACTAAAAAAAGATATAGATAACTGCAGCCACATCATGCATATACATACCAACCAGATACAAATACTAGATTCAGCACATAGGGTAGCATGTGATCACAGGTCAACCTCAATAGCTAGTATATTCCGCTAACTTCAGACCACACCATATACAAGTAAGAGTCAAGCTCTATGTACATACCTGTACATGTTCACTGCTCCAGCCAACCCTTTTTAGGCCCTTTCATAGTTATATAATGTAAGAACTTAGGTAATAAATGAGCTACAACCAACATAACCCTCAGTACAACAACTATCATCCCATAACATTATATATATATACAACACGCAGACCACATCTAGCCATATACAACATATACTCTATAACTCAATCTATAAACTGTACATTTCTACATATTCCAACTCAAATACACAAAAATTTCAGCTTAGTCTAGGGTTTGGATAAAGCCTAGCCTACCTGGCATCCAACGTTTCTTGCTCTGAGTCATTCCAGCCAAGTTTTTCCCATTCAAATTGTTTCCTGAAGCTACTTAACTATCAAAATATAAGTCACAAGATCATTACAACTTATTTGGCTGTAAAATCTCAAGAAACAAGTAAAATTACATCAGTTACGACTAAAATAGGAAAAATTAGAACCTACATCCATAATGCCAAACCAATGATTGTAAAATGATCCCCAGATCACCTCAATTCCGTAGCCAGAATTTCGGCCAAAAATGGACCCCAGAAGACCAAGAAAAAGCCCAAAAACAAAGTAAAAACTTTATCGGGATAACATTTTTTTTAAAAATAATTCAGTTAAAAATCGGACAAAATTAGTGAACACCTAACACACCACAACGTTCCTCTCGGGATGTAGAATAATTTAGATAGAAATTTCACTTATTTCCGTTCAGAAATGACCAAGATATGGTTTTCGACATTTTGGATCTAACAGTGCAGTCAAAATTTCCAACAGAGCTTCCTATGATAAAGTCAGGGTCCCACTTCTTTATACGCAACTTTTAACAAAGAGTCCTCGAAGGGTCAAATCATATCCGAACATCCCAATATCAAACGAAGGGTTACCCTAGACGAAAATCAACGTTCTGGAGCTAACTGGACTATCAAAATTCTCATCTGGAGCATGGTTCTTGAGGACATTGACTGGATCAACTATTAACTGGTTCCGACAGTCAAATTTGCAATCCATGATATAATTGCACCAAATATGCTTCTAGCTTAATTCGACTGTTCCAGAGCTAATGGATTCTTCAGAATTTTATTCCAAGGCCGTTTACTAGGACTTTACCTAAAAATTCATTTTATGGGTATAACTTTCCGATTAACTCAAAAATCCATATAACTCCCAAACAACCTGACCAATAATCACACCAATAGTTCCGAGGTCAATACACACATGTTCAAATCAATATAATATCAACAAAACCATAGAAATGACCTAGAAACAAACTCAACAACTTGAAGCGTAAGATTATTTTTTAAAGGAAATTGAACCTTCATATATGTTCAATTCTTTTTTCAATTTTTCTTGTTTAAAAATATAATTTTATTCTCCTAAGAGGTGTGAGTGATAAAATTAAAATGAATTAGCTATACAATAATTTATTTTCTGTATGTATTTTTTTACATTGATTTATCTTTAATTCTTATGGATGTTATGGGTTTTTTTTTGGGTTTTTTCTCTTTAATAATCCTATTGATATTTAATAAAAATATATGTACTTTTGATTTTGCTATTTAATTAATTTGATTGAATTGCTAAAACAGTTTTTAAATAGCGCTTTTTCAGATGACAAGATTTATCATATATATACATCTTTTATAAATGATAAATGATTTTTCTCAATTATTTATTGATAGCTTTAGCAAAAGGTGATGAGTTTCCTTTATTTTAACATATTTCTCATATTTGGGCATACACAAAAGAAATCTCTTTTACGTGGTGTTTGATACATTTTTTTGGGTTTGACCAAGTCAAACTCACCCGGAAACATTTCACTTTAGGGCCCCACTAATTTAAATTTATATTTAATATTCTCTTTAGAACCTAACAAATATGAAATTGTATTGAAAAATCTCTTTTTAGGATCCGCTTAATTCATATTTTTGTGAAAAAGTCTTATTTTAGGTGATAAAATGCTCTCAAGCAAACATATAGACTCAAATATCAAGTTGTGAATGTGAGATCTTGGGTCAAGGATACATTTGTATCACCATTCTTTGATATCCTCGGTCAGTTGATACCCCCATTTAGCCAGTCTATCTTTTGGTGCAAGCCTTCCATTCACTACTAGGCACAAAAAGACTAGTCATTTAGGTGCTCCCATGTTTGTCCACACCAGTGCTCTTCATTCCACATTCTCCATTGGACCCTTCATTAGTAGATAGATTTTCTCAATAGAATACTTATCTATGTTCCTTGTAGTCTCCTCAGCATAACTAGCCTACTGAAGATATTGAGCAGCTTTCATAAGTTTTTGTACCACCTAAGAATCTTATTTACTTTGTATATTCCATGCACCATGTTTTTCAAGCAACCCATAATTTATCTTTTTTCTTGCAAAGATTCCATAATAATTTTCCAATGGCAGCCTTTTTTCATGTATATATATCAAGAATGTTTAGACATCCACTTGCTTTAAGATAACACAATTTATCCCATGCAATAAGTGCTTTCATTGACACTCCAGAGAGTTATAGGATTTTTTTCATCCCAATTTTAACCATACATCTTTTTGAAACCCCTTTTTGTCCCATAGCCCTTCACAAGTTCATCACTCAAAATCACAAGAATCTCCATGACATGTTTCAACCTGGTTGCTTGTGATCACTTTAGATTTAATTTTCTACATGGTTATTTTTATTGAATTCTTCATCTTACGGATAAGTATTACATCAATACAGTTAATAGGCTGAAACATTTTACCAAATTCAAAGAAGTTCAATACTGCATGAATGATCTCTTCCCCCACCCCCCGGTCACGCTCTCTTAAAGAATGAAAACATTTAATCCATCTTTTCTTTGGGCTTTTATATCACGAAGACCCTGCAATACTTCCACCACTTCCTACATTGTTACTGGCTAGTGCTGCTAGCTGAAGTCATTGTGTTGTATCTAACATTCCACCCATTCTTACTATAATGGGATCCATACTCAATAGTTTTCTGAGTATGTACAGTTATACCTGCAGTAGTTGCATGGCTAGTTATAGAATTTTTATTATGTCTACATCCTCATATGTGCAAAGAAGTATCATGTACTTGCATTATCTATAGGTTCAGCCATTTCACTCTGGATTTTTACCCATAGCATTTTCTTCAACCAAACTCCACTTCTCTAATTGTTGTCTCAGTTTCCTTTCTTGTTCTTTATTAGCATTCACCCTTGTATGGTCTTCTTTGTCTGTTTATACAAGTTGTAGCTTCTTTCTAATATACTGGATCTTGTCCCTTACCCCTCTGAACTCAGTATTATTGAGTATTTTAATTGCACTTTTTCTTTTGTGAATTTTGAAATGAAGATTCTTCAAAAAATGACGACATCCAGATGAGGACCAACAAAAACAATTGGGAAGAGAGGAAGGGCTTGACCCTTAACAGATCAAGTTTTGGTTTCAAAATAAAAAAAGTCAAACCAAGGTAATTTTAATTGATTAGTCCTCTCACGATAAATGTAATTATACTTAATTGATTGCTCATTATTATGTCAATTACATACCGTCATCAATAGATATTTCTTTTTGCATTAAATTATACAAAAATTTTAAAAAATGACTAGTTCTAAGTAGTGCCAGCTCCGTTGCATTAGGGCCAACAATTACTTCTCTAAACTTGGTTAAATTGTTTAACATGTGATTTAATATGATAATTTCTTCCTATATTATTAATTAGTACATTTACTTACTCTCATTTTTATTTTTTTTGCCTCTTGCGCACAATTAATTCTATTATTGACAATTTTACTTTTTGATTGTCATATAATTTTTCTACCTATGTTATTTAATTTTTCTTATTGAATTGATCATAAGATTTGAAGTGAATTCTTCGTCTCATTAGTATATGAATTTTAATTACAAATTTAGGTATTTTCGTTGTAAGTAGTATATTCATTTGACCTGCAATTTGATTAAGCTACAATTCATTAAAATCAATGACGTAATCATGTAAAATTATTCAAAATACATAAACTCTGTAAGAAGTTCCAAAATTTAGTAAGGAATTACAAATGGACAAAGTTTGTATTTCTATTGGATTTTAAGAATTTAGTCAAAGTAATATGATTTTACAACTTAGAACTAATGATTTTTCTTTTTGGATTCTCTAATGAGTGAACTTTTTTTAGAATATTAAATGAGAGGATCGAACTGAGTCAAGGTTAGCCAAATGGTTTGAATAAATAAATGAGTGGGTTAAGCAAATTATTTGGTCTAAGCTATGCTTAAAATAAACTATAACTCATATTTCCATTAGATTTTGGGAATTTAATCAAAGTAATATGATTTTATAACTTGGAACTTATGATTTATTTTTTTTTGGATTCTTTGATGAATGAATTTTTTTTAGAATATTAAATGAGAGGATTGAACTAAGTTCAAGCTGGTCAAATAGTTTGAATAAATAAATGAACGGGTTAACGTATTGTTTGATCTGAGCTATACTTAAAATGGACTATAACCTAATTTTCCGACTAACCAAAATTTTCCTTTCTAATTAGCTTGTTTTCTTGTTATTATATCTAACAAACTAATGCTTATTACTATCTATATATTAACACAAGTTCTTTTATGAACCAATTTGGTCTACATTATTTTATACATATTAGTCAACCTTTAAACTAGTCATTTATCTCGATTTGCATCAAAATTGATCTTCCTTGAAAATATTCCTACCCAAATCCATCCGAATTGGAGCAAGTTGGAATGTTTATATTTTAATAGACTAAGTTTTTTCATCCACGTAGATATTAAGCATTTAAGATATATATTGCACATGATGAAGAAAATGTATGTTGTCCAAAATTAGAGTGGAAATTCGATCTTCTAAGCAAGGAAGAAGGTAGAAAATTGTCACACATTTTAAAAAAAGATAAATAGAACTTAAGGTCCTTCAATTATTATTAAATTCTTATTTTAATTCTTGTAATATCTAAGTATATATACCTTTGATTAATTAAAATGTGAACTTTTGATTTTTTTTGCTTGCGAATATTCACAAAATTATTATAATTATTAATCGATCCATCGCTTAATTATATAGGTGTTATGTTAAGCTTTTATTGTTACTCCATATTTGATGGTAATATAGTTATGAGAATAATTTATACGACATTCATTTTATGCAATTAGCTTATGATATCTGATTTTATTTATCTATATATATATGTGATTAATCATGTAATATATATTTCTTTAGAAAAAAATGAAAGATCAGACAACAATACTATTCAAGCAGAAAATAAAAAATATCATTCCGAGAATATGGCAATGAAACTTATTATGTGCCCTCAATGTGATGGTCCACTCATTGGAGAAGAAGAAATGACACGTAATTTAGAAAAATTAAAAATAGAAAATCAATGGTTGAGAGAGGAGGTAAACTGTTTATTTATCCTCCTTAGTTATTTATTTTTTACATTTTAATCTATTTATTTTCCTTGAAATGAATTTGTTGTATATAACGAGAGGTAGAGAACTTGATAGATTAATACGAGCTTTAACGTATATAAACCATAACTTATTATACTCTGAAATAAATGGGTCAGATCAAACATCTGTTAAAATTTTAGTCGAATATTTAAATATTTATATGTTATAAGTAGAATGAATTAAGCATAAAATGAGGCAACATCGACTCCATTTGTAGTTGTAGTTACTCCATTTGCAAATTTCAATCTTCCATCCAACAGTCTGTATTATTTGCTAATGGACTAATATCATTTGCTAGGCAATTCTGAAAATTCAAAGAATTCTTGTAACTGCTATTTTTCTCTTTTTTGGAGAATGGCTCAAAGATAGCGGCAAACTCTATTTTGTTTATTTCTAATATTCCATTTTGTTTATTTGTATGAGTCTCCTTAGTCCTTGATTGCCTTTTTGTGATCTAATCAACATTATATTCCAAAATAGGGCATTGATCATTGGAAAAATTGTTAGGATGAGTTACTTTTTCCTTCCCTTTGTAGTTGGTTTGGATTTGCAGAAAACAGGGAGCATTATTATTTATAGAAAAAGTAATTTTTTTCATTAAAAAATAATAACTTTGCATCTTGAAATAATTTAAAAAAAATATGCTAACCACTTTTCATCTTTAAGGACTCCAAGTTATTTTTTGCTTCAGGCTACTAAAATGCTTGAGTTTTCTCTAGCTCCTCCTCTTCATTTGTATCATCGATTTCCTCTTCTTCATTTATTTCATATGTACATGATCCATCCAGGTTTACTATCAGACATTTTTTTAAAAAATTTTTTTGAATGAACGTTTCTAGAATCACTTGATTACTACTCATTCTGTCTTCTTGTTGTTTTTAGTTAGTATGTTGCTCTCATCGTTGAATCTTTTTCTTTGCATTATTTTTGGCATTGAAATGTGCTCCATTATTATCATAAAGATTTTTGTTCCATCATTGTTGATAATATTATTCATACATTTTCCTTGGGCATTGTTCTCCTGTCTTTTGTTGTCTTCCTTGAGCATTAGTACCCACACTTTTATTATTCTTCTTTTCTTTGGTGACACCTTTTTTTTTAATCTCCGTCATCTTCTCCATGCTATTACTGCTTTATCTTATTTCTTATATCTTATCCCCCTTTACCTGTTAACCCAATTAAATTCTAAATTCGTCTCTATCCAAAGCTTATGAGTTGCATCGATCCTGGACAAGAGATCATCTTCATCTCACAATCAATTAACTGAATAAAAATAATTTAAGCTATATACACGGACAACAAATTATTTATTTTATCTTTAATTATTAAGGTGTCAAAATCATGTTTACTAATAATAGCTACAAATTATAGAAAGTAGCTTAACTTGACAATTTTTTTATTTTGTTGCATGCAAGAATATCAAATATCATCTCAAATTCTCGTGAAAAGCCTTTTGTGACAAGTTCAAATTTAACACCACCAGCAGACGAATATTTATTTGATCGGAACACGCACCCTACGAATATTGCCTAGTCGTTGGAACAGGTTAATTGAACGTGTTTCAATGATGCAGAAATAAATAGGACGCAGCAGTTTTACGCGGAAAACCCCCGGCTCAAGAAGGGTGAAAAACCACGACCTGTACTCTACAGGATTTAACTTCAACTTCACTACTTCAAAAAGAGCCTTCAACAACTATTACAACCTCAGTTAGATCTTTAGCTAGTTAGCTCTAAGATTCAACAATTCAAACAACAAGAATTGAAAAAACAACTTGTTTACAGAAGAATTCTTCCTAAAACTTAATTGTTTTTGACTTCGTGCTTTCTAGATTGAGTTCTTGCGTTGTTGTTTTTCTGCCCAAAACTCTCATCCCTCTTTGCAAGCTTCTTTTCCCTTTTTATCGTTGTTTCACGGAGTCCTAGTTGCTCTTGTCTTCTCTTGATGATAATTCTCCTTAGTAGAATCCTTTTCTTATTAGTAGATTCCTTTTTATTTTCTACCTCCTTTTTCTTTGCTTCTATCTTTATCCAATTCTTTTATTCTGACAAAGTCTCCTTGTAGTGAATGACCAGCTTCCTATTTGTATGCTCACATGCCTTATCTTCAGCGAATTCAGTGCAGGTGAGATGATATGCTCAGGGACCTGATAGACAAAACCTGTTCCATGCATTTTGTCAATCATCAAAACTTTAGTGCACCCAACAGATTCTCCCTTTTTGATGATGACAAACACCCTGATTGGTGGACCTGTTGCTACAGCTTTGTTGAACAAAAATAAAGTTAAAATATGGGTTATAAATATTGCATGACTCATTTTCAAATGTAATGCTATATCTTCCCCCTTTTGACATCATCCAAAATCAATGAATACGCGAATTTAGAGAATAGTCATAACAACGAACATAAATGAAATGAGCAATAACACTTGGAAGGAACACTGGTGCATTAATATGAACAAGAACCAAGCAGCTCTCCATACAAAAACACAGATCAAGGATGAGCTTAACACAGACTAACAGAAATTTAGCATTACACTAGCAAATATTAACAATGACCAATAGCACCCTAACCAACACAAGGGTGGACAACTGACAAAAAAACATACGAACAGAAAATGGGTTTAAGGGATCAGCATGGTGAGTTTTCGAACAACCTCTGTATGCTCTGCTCTCTCCTTCTGTAGGGTCTCCTCAAGAATAGTAATTTTGGAATTAAGGGCTTCTCGTTCCTGGTTAAATCGTTGTTGAGCAAGGGACAACTCAGCAGTCTTGGCATCCAACTCTATTTGAAGACAATGCAGGGGAGTGCCAGTGCGTTGCATTGAACCAGGTAAATGTGCATGGTTCACCTGCCCAAGTATATCCTTTGTGGTCTGCATGGTCCAGACTAAACCGGAACAGAGTAAGCCTCGAAAAATTAGCCCAGCCAAAACCCATATGGAAGGGCATGACCATTTCTATCCTGGATGAGGACCCTTTGAATGTGATTCAGGATAAGGCAAGGCAAATTGACTGGAGCATTTGAGTCGAGCAGTTCCATCAATGTGAGGTCCAGGTAGCTTGCCTCAGACCTGCGCTCCTGGCGAGGAATGATAATTTTGTGAACCACATCAAAATACAGACGGTGGAGGGAAGACATCTCCCTACGTTGAACTCGCCTATGGTGAGTCAAGGTGGGCTTCCTAGAGAATTTCCTGGTTATATCGAGAGCAAACGGAAGATTGTCCAAGGGAGGCCATTCATGTCGAACATAGTGACCCCAGCCATCATTGGGGATCCCCAGGATTCTTGAAAAATCAGAGGCTGCCAAATTCAAGGGCACATCTCAAACAGTAGAAGAAAAGACAAGATCACGAACATGACCATTTGCGTAAAATTCATACATCTCAGGTCTGGCCATTTTCCTCTGAGTGTTGTGTTGAAGAAACAGGTCAGACCATCCCTGATGAGCAATCTTGGTCAATAAGGTGTCCATGTCAGGGTCCCCAAAGCCTATGATCACCCAACCCGGAATGAGGGAGTGCCGCTGAAAATGAGCAAGTGATGGGGAGGGTGATTCTGGATTAGAGTGAGGAGTGGGATCAGAGTTACCTTCTGTGACGGGTTCTTGAGGTGGAACAGGTGGAGGAACCTATTTCTTTTTGGTCAGCTGTTTGGGCGTGGATGAACTGGGTGTAGCAGTTGCCATGGTTGGCCTCTTGGGAGAAGGTGTAGACATGGACGAGAAGGAGTATGAGGACTCAGAGATTGAGGGACTCTCAGATGACGAAGGTAGAGGACGAGTGCGAGGAGCCTTTGGGAATATGTGCTTGCGTATGGTCCCATGAACCAGTTGTGGCAAGGGGTTTCTTGAGGGAGAAGGACCAGAAGCAGTTTTTTGTTTCTTACTCTGTTGTATGGCTTGTTGAAGAGCAACATCCTCTTGTCGTTTACGACTTCTTGTATTGGGTGTCCTGATAGAACCAGATAGAGGGACCCGTTCAGTGGAGGGGAACTCATCTGAAATCTCTATAGGTTCCCCTGAAATTCTTCTGAGTCGACGGCGAGCGGGGTTAGGGTTTTGAAGGGTTTCTGGGTCATCCGTCGTTGGAGGGGTACCCGTTTCCCTTGTAGTTGAGAATGCAGTAAATGACAAAGGGACACCGAAAATCCAGGAAAGCGGTTCGAAAACCCTCCCCAAAACGCAAAGTCTGAGAGATCAATTCTTAGAGGTGGAGGGATGTTTGCAGAGGTATGAACAACAAGGGCTTGAGAGTCGGAGTTTTGAGTGTCTGGGACAGAGGTTTTCTGAGAATCGCGTGGGGAAGCCATGGAAGCAGGAGGAAGATGGATGTGAGTGCAAAGAGATGGTTCAGGAAAGGTGAAGGAGGGAAAGATCAAAATGGCTTTTAAAAGGATTTGGGAAACCGAAGAGTCCCCTTTTCATTTAAGAGAGAAGACGTGTGATAAGTGGTTCTTTGAACCTGTCAGGGTGAGGACACTCGAAAAGACTAGTGGCGGCAAAAGAAGGAAGTGGGTAATGTCAGTGTAGCCCAGAGAAGGAAACAAGTTAGGGTACCTGGTCTTATTATCAGTATTTAAAGTGAAATACGTAATGACTATTACCTGGTTAAGGAGACCTGTTCCATTTGTCCTTGTATGTTTAGTAAGTAATCCTGCACATAGAGTCACACACCATGTCAATCCAAATGGAATTTTATCACAACATTATGACGTTTTATTGAAGGGGCCCTAATATCTAGTATTGCATTGAAGTCTAGTCAATCATTAGAGGGAGTTCAAGCAATCTTAATCATCCCCAAGTCAAACCTAATTTTTTCAAACCGTTCTCTGCTTAAGGCTTTGGTGAAAATATCAGCAATCTGATCCTCAGTGGGACAAAACATTATAGATACAAGACCCTTTTCCACAGTATCGCGAAGAAAATGGTGCCTTATGTCAATATGTTTTGTTCTTTTGTGTTGTACGGGATTTTTTGCTATGTTAATAGCACTAGTGTTGTCACACAAAATAGGGACACAACCAATATCCATCCCAAAGTCCTGTAGTTGTTGTTTAATCCAGAGCAGTTGAGCACAACATGAACCAGCTGCGACGTACTCAGCTTCTGCTGTAGATAAAGCCACAGTGTTTTGCTTCTTGGTGGACCATGAAATCAGACATGTTCCAATGAAGTGAGCCATACCTGAAGTACTTTTTCTGTCCACTAAGTATCCTGCATAATCAGCATCTGTGTAGCCAACAAGATTAAAGTTGCTACCTTTAGAGTAGCATAGTCCCAGGTCCTGGGTCCCCTTGAGATATCTGAGTATTCTCTTCACAGCCTTGAGATGAGATTCCTTGGGATTTTCTTGAAATCTAGCGCAGAGTCCCACACTGAACACTATGTCAGGTCTACTAGCAGTGAGATACAGGAGAGATCCAATCATACCTCGATAGAGTTTCTGTTCCATGGACATCCCTCTCTCATCCAGGTCCAATTTTGTGGAAGTAGCAATTAGAGTGTCGATCTCTTTGGCATCTTCCATTTTAAACCGCTTGAGGAGCTCCTTTACATACTTGCTTTGATGAATCAGAGTTCCTGAAGAGGTTTGTTTAAACTGTAATCCCAAGAAGAGATTGAGTTCTCCCATCATGCTCATCTCAAATTCTCCATTCATCAAGTTTGCAAACTCCTGGGTCATGAGTGCATTTGTAGATCCAAAGATGATGTCATCTACATATACTTGTACAATCAACAGATCCTTTCCTTGAGTTTTTAGAAACAAGGTGTTGTCGATTTTTCCCCTTGTATGCCCATGGTCCAGAAGGAACTTCGACAGCCTCTCATACCATGCCCTAGGAGCTTGTTTCAACCCATACAGAGCCTTGTCGATCTTGAAAACATGATCTGGAAAATCAGGATTCTCAAATCCAGGTGGTTGTTTCACGTAGACTTCTTCTTTTAAATACCCTTCAGGAATGCACTCTTCACGTCCATCTGATATAAGGTGAATTCTTTGAATGCCGCAAATGCCACGAGCAGTCTGATAGCCTCAAGTCGTGCAACTGGAGCAAATGTCTCATCATAGTCTATTCCTTCTTCCTGATTGTATCCTTGAACCACCGGTCTTGCCTTGTTCCTCGTAACTATTCCATGCTCATCAAGTTTATTACGAAACACCCATTTTGTGTCAATTATGGTCCTTCCTTCTGGTTTAGAAACTAGGTGCCAGACTTTGCATCTTTCAAATGATTCAGTTCTTCCTGCATGGCTAGAATCCATTCCTCATCTTGCAGTGCTTCACCTATCCCTTTTGGTTCCATCATGGACACAAATGCCTGGAACGCACACAGGTTCTTCTTCACCTATCCCTTTTGGTTCCATCATGGACACAAATGCCTGGAACGCACACAGGTTCTTCATCCCTGATCTGGTAGTGATCCCAGATGTCAGGTCTGTAAGAAATTGTCAAGTGGATGCGAGTCATGGTATTTGTATTTCTTAATCACGAGTTCCTGGGGTTGATCGTCTTGTTCTGAAGGAGTGTGATTAGTCCCAGGATCTGAATGTTGCACCTCAGCTTCAATGGTTCCCCCTGACTGTGTGCCTTCCTCTTGATCAGTATGTGAACCAGGTGATCGGATCTGTTCCTCTGGTCTGTGCTCCTTGTCATATGTATCCTGCAAATCATTCTCAAAGACTCCACTGGTTTCATCAAAACTAACATGAATACTTTCTTCAACACAGTTTGTTTGTTTATTCAGTACTCTATATGCCTTACTATGAGAAGAATAACCTAAGAAGATTCCCTCATCACTTCTAGCATCAAATTTTTCCAAATTGTCCTTGCCATTATTATGAACATAGCATTTGCATCCAAATGTTCTAAAATGGGAGATATTTGGTTTTCTGCCTTTGAGTAATTCGTAGGGAGTCTTGTTAAGTATTGGTCTTAGCATACATCTGTTGAGAATGTAAGCTGCAGTGTTTATGGCTTCAGCCTAAAGATTTCTTGCTAAGTTATTAGCAATCATCATAGTTCTGGCCATATCTTCTAAGGTCCTATTTTTCCTTTCTACTACTCCATTTTGTTGAGGTGTTCTTGGAGCAGAGAAATTGTGATCTATACCATTTGTTGAACAAAATTCGAGAAAGTTTGCATTTTCGAATTCTGTTCCATGGTCAAATCTTATGGAAACTAAGGAGGTCTTCAACTTTTTCTCAATTTTCTTGATGAAAATAGAAAAGACGTTGTAAGATTCATCTTTAGAAGTCAAAAACAGGGTCCATGTGAATCTAGAATAATCATCAACTATGACAAACATGTACCTTTTTCCTCCTCTGCTTTTCACTCTCATTGGTCCACACAGATCCATGTAAACCAGTTCTAAGCACCTGTTAGTACTTACCTGGTTCTTTGGTTTGAAGGATGCTCTGACTTGTTTCCCCCTGACACATGCGCTGCACACCTTGTCATCTTTGAACTTGGCTTTGGGTAGTCCTATGACCATGTCCTTTGATGACAGAGTGTTCAGTTGTTTCGAGCTCGCATGTCCAAGTCTTTTGTGCCATAGCAACGGATCATCTATCATGGCACTTAAACACTTCAACTGTGTTCCTGGCATTCCCACAATATCAGCCTTATAAACATTTTTATGTCTATTTGCTGTTAGCACGACTTCCTTTGTGTCTAACCTTTTGATCTTACAGCCTTCAGAGGTAAAAGTCACTTTGTTGCCCTTATCACAAAGTTGAGATATACTCAGAAGGTTGTGCTTCAACCCATCCACATGGTAAACCTCATCTAAAGCATTTGAGTCTTTTCGTCCAATTTTTCCAACAGCCACAACAGTGCCCTTTCTTCCGTCTCCGAAGGAAACTTTTCCTCCTTTGAAAGGTGCTAGTGAAAGGAACTTGTTTCCATCTCCAGTCATGTGCCTTGAGCAAGCGCTGTCCATGTACCAATGCTTGCTTCCTTTCACTACAACCTGCAAAATAGATCAGGGGTTAGTTTTAGGAACCCAGACTAGCTTGGGTCCTTTCTTGTTATAAAAGGGATGAATGAGATCTTTTCTTGCCCAGTAAGGCAGCACATTCTTTGACCTGTTTCTCCTAATCTGTTCCTGTTTCAGTTTGTGCATGTGAACATAGTTTCTGTTTTTAGCAGTTGAAGCAATTGGACATTCAGTAGTTGGATGTCCTACTTTGCCGCACAGATAGCACAGATCAGTGGAAGAGCCATTTTCATGAAAAAAAACCTATTCCCTCTTTCTCATTATAATTCCTATTACCTAGATGGTTTACAATTCTAAATGACTTGGTCCACCTGGTGGCTCTTTCTAGATCAAGTCTCAAGGTTGAGATTTCTTGATTTAACTTTCTTACCTTTTCTTTTTCACACAGGAATTCAATGTTACATTTTTTCAGTTCAGATTCCACCTTTTGATATTCTTCCCTAGACTTACTTTTTCCCTTATCATCAACGATTAATTTTAGCACTTCTGATTTCAGATTCAAAACAAGAGAATCAAGTTGTTCGACCTGTTTCTTTAACTTGTTATTTCTCTCATTTGCCTTATCCAGACAATTCTGTATTTCAAGATTTTCAAATTTCTGATCAGAAAAGTCTTTCATCAGTTGAGCCTTTTCATTTTCTATTTCTAGAAAATCGTTTATCAGACCAGTGATGAGAGAAATTAGTTTTTTATTTGAGAAAAAATGCAATTTTTCCTTGAGTTCTGAGCTACTTACCTCAGATTGGGATTCTTCTTCAATATTTGATTCTCCAACAGCCATGAATGCAGTTTCATCAATCTCCTCTGTATCAGAATCTTCCAATCCCGATCCCCACGTAGCCACCATGGTACAGTTTCCTCTTTCCTTTTGCTTGGCTGCCTTCTTTTTAAGTTCTTTCTCACCCCTTTCTTTTCTCCACTCAATTTCCCACTGGGGACATTGTTTGATGTGGTGATCAGTCTTTCCACACTTGTAGCATCCAGAGTTGTTTCTGTCATCGGACCACTTTTTGTTACCTATTTCATCAACCCCCCTCCTGTTACCTGTTTCTCTCTTGTCCTTGCCTTTCTTTTTCCGGAATTTTTTAAAATGTTTTGCTAGAAAAGCCATCTAATCTTCATCCCAGTCTGACCCTTCATCATCTGAGGCTGCTTTGAGAGCGAGTGACTTTTCCTCCAGGCTGGCTCCCTTTTTCTGATCCTCCATGTTCATCTCATAAGTTCTGAGATTTCCTACCAGTTCATTCAGTGTCATTGTCTCAACGTCCTTGGCTTCCCTGATAGCAGTAACCTTTACATCCCACTTAGCTTTAGGGAGGATCCTCAAGACCTTGTCACCTGTTCCTCAGAGGTGAGTACTTTTCCCAAGGAGGCTAGTTCGTTGATGAGCAAGGTGAGTCTTGCCATCATTTCTTGCAGGGTCTCATTCTCCTTCATTTTGAAGGTTTCATATTATGTGGAAAGCATCGCCACCCTGAATTTCCTAACCTGGGCTATTCCTTCATGAGCAATGGTGAGAGCATCCCAGATTTGCTTGGCCGTAGTGCAGCTTGATATTCTATTGTACTCCTCAGGACCTAGACCACATACCAGTATATTTTTTGCCTTTGCATTTTTCTTCATGGCGATCAGATCGTCGGCATCGAACTCCTTTCTTTCTTTTGGGACCTGTCTGCCATCCACTGTCTGCATTGGGATAGTGGGTCCTACGACGATTCTATCCCAGAGCTCGTAGTCTTCTCCTTGGATGAAATCCTCCATCCTGGCCTTCCACCATCCAAAGTGTGTTCCATTGAACAGGGGGGATCGAATAGATGACTGTCCTTCTCCGTGTCCTAGCGGTGGTGCAGTGTTCATGATGATCGGTTCTTAGGTATTAGCCTTTAATAAGAACACCTTGCTCTGATACCAATTGATAGGAACACGCACCCTACGAATATTGCCTAGTCGTTGGAACAGGTTAATCGAACATGTTTCAATGACGCAGAAATAAATAGGACGCAACAGTTTTACGTGGAAAACCCCCGGCTCAAGAAGGGTGAAAAACCACGACCTGTACTCTACAGGATTTAACTTCAACTTCACTACTTCAAAAAGAGCCTTCAACAACTATTACAACCTCAGTTACATCTTTAGCTAGTTAGCCCTAAGATTCAACAATTCAAACAACATGAATTGAAAATACAACTTGTTTTGCAGAAGAATTCTTCCTAAAACTTAATTGTTTTTGACTTCGTGCTTTCTAGATTGAGTTCTTGCGTTGTTGTTTTTCTGCCCAAAACTCTCATCCCTCTTTGCAAGCTGCTTTGCCCTTTTTATCGTTGTTTCGCGGAGTCCTAGTTGCTCTTGTCTTCTCTTGATGATAATTCTCCTTAGTAGAATCCATTTCTTATTAGTAGACTCCTTTTTGTTTTCTACCTCCTTTTTCTTTGCTTCTATCTTTATCCAATTCTTTTATTCTGAAAAAGTCTCCTTGTAGTAAATGACCAGCTTCCTATTTGTACGCTCATATGCCTTATCTTTAGCGAATTCAACTGCAGGTGAGATGATATGCTCAGGGACCTGATAGATGAGATGATATGCTCAGGGACCTGATAGATGAAACCCGTTCTATGCATCTTGTCAATCATCAAAAATTTAGTGCACCCAACATATTGATCCAAATTATGTGTGGGTCTCCTATTAGATATCCTTCTCCTTTACATCGAGAAAAAAATAAAAAATATATGTGTGTTATTTTTAAAAATTGTTGTCAATAAAGATGGGACCCCTTTGTGAATTTTTTTTGTTTGATATGCAACATTTTATTTATCAAATAGTATTTTATGTATCTCTTGAATAATATGCTTGATAAGATCCTTTGATAATTGTTGTTACTGCTTGAAAATTCTGTTGTTATGCTCCCTCCACAAACAATGCACTGTTCTTTTTATTCCATGCAATAAGTGCTTTCATTGACCACTTCAAAGAGTTGTATGCTTTTTTCAGGTCAATTTTAATCATATATCTTTTTGAAATCCTTTTTTCTCCCATAGCCCTTCACAAGTTCATGACTCAAAATCACATTATCACTTAAAGCTCTCTCTAATACAAAAACTGATTGATTAGAGTCCGCAAAATTCTCCATGACATGTTTCAACCTGGTTGTGATCACTTTAGATATAATTTTGTACATGGTTATTTTTATTGAATTCTCCATCTTAGGAATAAATGTTACAACAATACAGTTAATAGGCTGAAACATCTTACTAAATTCAAAGAAGTTCAATACTGTATGAATGATCTCTTCCTCCTATCCCCCGGTCACACTCTCTTAAAGAATGCAACATTTAATCCATCTGTTTTGGGGCTTTTATATCACTAATACCCTGAAATACTTTCACCACTTCCTCCATTGTTACTAGTGCTACTAGCTGAAGTCGTTGAGTTCTATTTAACATTTCACCCCCTTCTTACTATACTGGAATCCATACTTGGTAAATATTGTGTAGCCTGCTCAATAGCTTCCTAAGTATGTACAATTATACCTGCTGTAGTAGTATGACTAGTTATAGTATTTTTATTATGTCTTCTCCTCATATGAGCAAAGAAGTATAATGTATTTGCATTATCTATAGGTTCAACCATTTCACTATGGATATTTGCCCATAGCATTTTCTTCGACCAAACTCCACTTCTCTAATTTTGTTGACTCAGTTTCCTTTCTTGTTCTCTATTAGCATGTACACTTGTATTTCTCTGTCTGTTTATACAAGTTATAGCTTCTCTTTAATATACTGGATCTTGTCCCTTCACCCCCGAACTTAGTAATATTGAGTATTTCAATTCTGATTTTTCTTTTGTGATTTTTGAAATGAAGATTCTTTAAGAAATGTCGACATCCAGATGAGGACTAGCAAAAACAATTGTGTAACACCTCACAATTCAACTTTTAAGACTTGGAAATTCACCGTCACAAGTACATAAGATTGAACGTAATAATGCCTTACTTGTTCTTATATTTTACGGATCTTTAATATAGGTGGGAAGTGTGTTGGAAGTGAATTTGGATCATGAGAGACCCCTAGTGCTTAGATGAGTTCAAAAACTTCCTACCGGTTAAGTTTTTCACTTTGGATTTTGTAAGGATCAACTTTAAATGACCATAACTCTTAGCACAAAAATAATCAGGTAAGCTATGACCTACTAAATGAAAGTACTTTGAATTATACTTCTAATGCAACTGATTTCACTTCATTTGGAGATCGAAGTCAAACGTTATGAACATTTTACTAGAGACTGCCAAATGCAGAGTGCATCTACGAAATCTATTACAGGCCGTGGAAAAGTATGACCCATCTACTAACTTGTGAAAAAATATCCTGAAAATCTTATTTTTTGTCTCAAACTTTACAGACCAATCTATGGGTCGTAGAAACTTCTATGGGCCGTAGATTGGGCTCGTAAAAGTGATGCACAGACCCCCCAAACGTTTATGAAAGGGTCCTTACGATCCGTAGATGGACTTGTAGCCAACTCGATCAATGATTGTGAAGAGTGGTATTTTCATCCTTTCTCACCCTTTAAGCCTAAACTTGTTAGTTTTCACCTAATTAAACCCTTAAAACATGATTTTTCAAATCATTAAAGTTCAAACCCTCTCCAAACTCAGAACGTAGTTTCAAAAGGGAAAAAGCTAGGGATTTCAAGAACATCCTTCAAATTCTTCAAGAAACTAATCCCTAGGTATGTAAGACCCTTCTAAAGTTATCCTACGATTATTTTAGTATCTTTAACTACTAGTCTCTACCCAAGATCATGTTTATGAGTTGAGATCAAGTTTTCACATTACTACTTAATTTCATTGAAATACTTGTTCATGTATTTTTCTTGCTAAAAGTCATGGTCCTTACTGATTTCACTACTAAATTAAGTTATTAAGTCAAGGTTTCATGGTTAAGGTTGCAATTATAAGAATCCTAGATATTTCATGAAAACTATTATGTTCACAATTTTGAGTTGAGCATAAGAAGTACTTAAAGCTTCTATATTTACAAGATAACTGAGTAATAAAATTTTGTTTTTGATACACGTTGCTTTGATACAAATTCAATCAAAGAGAAAAGATAAGTTGAGAAAAATTTAAGAAAAACTTAAGTTGGGTAAGTCCCAAATGATTAAAATGGCATTTTGAGAACTCTTACTCTTAAAGTTATGAGAATTATAAAAGTTATTTTGCGAGTAGTATTGAGCACCGATATGAGTGAGAGTAATAATAACTTAAACTCATAAACTACATAGCCTGCATAGGATTGGATTGTACCAATAGTACAACTCCTCGTTCCCACTGAGATGGCCCAGTTTTGGGATGGATAAACTCCCCTAGTTTTCATCCCTTATCTTGGCAAAGTATGAGATGACTCTGTCAACATGGGCAAGACACTGTATCATCAAGAGGCTCATACTGATGGTTGACAGTTAGATAAACTCTACAAGCTAAAGTAAACTAGTTCTTGAATACAGAGTTTCAACATATGTTTTTACTTTTAGCATGCACTTTATTTATTACTTATACTATCTTATTTTGAGACATGTTTTAGCTACTTTTAAGTATAGTACCCTATCTTAAGTTCTCAGTTTTTGTTATTTCATATACTCATACATTGCACGTACTGATGTTCTTTGGACCTGCATCATTTTATAATGCAAACGTAGGTGACAAAGTCCCTTAGAAGATGCTCCATTGAATACCAACATTTCATTCAACCATTGGTAAGGCCTCTTACCAGCTAGAGGCTTTGGAGTCTTTATTTATGTTTTTAGCATTTCTTTTCAGATGTGGTTACCATGGGTCCATCACGATAGTTGTTTCAGATTATTCTAGTTAGAGGTTCCTTAGACTGTATGACAGGAGTTTTATTTCTTATTTTCAGTTGTTGCTGAGAGATTTCCTCTATTTAGATTGTTCAAACTATCGTAGTCTCTTTAGTACATTATATCTAAGCCTGCCATTTATTATTTAAGTCTTTCATCGAGTAAAGTTTCCAGGCCAAGTGGTTCGCTTGGGACTAGAAATGATTCTGGGTGTTGGCCACATCCAAGGTGTAGATGTAGGGCATGACAAACTTGGTATCAGAGCACAAAGTTTAAGTGTCCTAGGGTGTCTATGGAACTATGTCTAGTAGAGTCCATATTATTGGTGTGAAGCACGCCACATCCATAATAGGGAGGCTACAATGCATTAGAAAGTGTCACTATCAATTGTTATTTCCTTTTGTTCTTTAGAGTTTACCTCTGTTAAGTCTATTCTAATTCATGCGTTCATGCCTTGTTTTTAAAATCATGCCTCCACTTAGAGCCGCCAGACCAGCCAGGGCTGGAGGACGCCCAGGAGGGGAAAATGCAAACCAGCCTAGTCCACCAATTCCCGAGGGACTTAGAGGTGTAGCTATGCCTGTTAAGCAGCCACCACAAGCGGGTATCTCTAACGTTCAGCTTCGCCAGACCATCCAGACTTTGGCACAAGCAGTCACTACACAGGGTGGCTGACAGGGGGATTGCAAACATGATGGTTCAGATACCACCAGGGTTCATAAATTTCTAAGGATGAACCCATTGGAGTTCATGTGGTGTGATGCGAAGAAGGATCTTGAGAACTTCATTGAGGAGCTTCAAAAAGTATTTCAGGTTATGCACACAAGTGATATAGAGCAGGTTGAGTTAGTTGCCGACCAGCTCAAGGGAGTGGCTAGACTCTAGTTTGATTGGTGGAAGGGAGGTAGAGCAGAAGGGGTGCCAACTTTGAGTTAGGGAGTGTTCGAGGAGGCCTTTTCGGGAGAGTACTTTCCCAGAGAGTTGAGGTAGGCTACGATGAGGGAGCTTCTGAGTCTGAAGTAGGAAGCTTTGAGTGTGCGGGAGTACAACCTCATATTCACTCAGTTGTCCCATTATGCTCCGACAATGGTGGTGGACATGTGTACTAAGATGAATCTACTTGTATTAGGGCTCTCTTGAATGACTATGAGAGAGGGCAAAAATGCTATGATGATTGGGGATATGGACATAGCTCGCTTAATGACTTATGTGCAGCAAGTGGAGGAGGAGAAGATGCATGATAGGGAGGAGTTCAGAAACAAAAGGGCAGACATCAGGCTAGGAGATAGGTAAGAAGGCGGATGGAAGTGCCAATTATTAATCTTTTCAATCCAGGACATCTAGACCAGCACCTTCGTCTGCTAGTGCACCTGCACCGAGTGTCAAGAATGAGCAAGGATCACTGAGCCGCAGATTAAAAGCGACCAGTCACAGGGGAGTGTAGCTCAAGGATTGACTCATTATCCAGTTTATGGTAAATATGGCAGGTCACATAAAAAAGAGTGCCTTATAGGCACAAATGGTTGTTTTAGATGTGTTCAGGTGGGGAACTTTTTGAAGTATTGTCCTATGGGGAGGCAGAACATTAGGGATAAAATACCTCAGTAAGTTTCTTCAGCACCGCAGGGTAAGCCAGTTCAGAGGGGTACTACATCAGCAACATGCGAGGACACAAACCATCTATATGCCATGGCCATCTGACAAGAGCAGGAGAACTTACCAGATGTGGTTACCGAATGCTCAAAGTATTTACTTATAATGTCTATGCATTGTTAGACCCAAGTGCCACATTGTCATTTGTGACTCCTTATGTAGCCACGAAGTTTGAGATCAGTCCAAAATGTCTTCTTAAGCCTTTCAGTGTTTTCACTCCTATTGAAAAACCCATTCTAGACCAAAGAGTCTGCAGGGTTGTTTAGTGTCAGTTTTCCATAAAGATACCTTAGTTGATCTTGTTGCGTTGGACATGGTAGATTTTGATGCCATTCTATGCATGGACTGGCTTCATGTTTGTTATGTCTCCATAGATTGTAGAACAGGGTGGTCAAGTTTCAGTTTCCTAATGAGCCCGTCTTAGAGTGGAGGGGTAGCTCAGTTTTTCCTAAGGGTAAATTTTTCTCATATTTCAAAGCGAGAAAGTTAATTTCCAAAGGGTATTATACCATCTAGTCAGAGTCAAAGATTATAGTGCCGAGACACCATCTCTCCAGTCCGTTCTAGTCGTGAATGAATTCCCAGAAGTCTTTCCTAATGATCTACCTAGAGTCACTCGTGATAGAGAGATAGACTTTGGGAGATACCCTCCCAGATACTCAACCAATATCTATTCCCCCATACCCTATGGCTCCTTCAGAGTGAAAAGAGTTGAAAACGCAGCTGAAATACCTTCTAGATAAGGGTTTCATTAGACCAAGCATCTTACCTTGGGGTGCTCCAATTCTCTTTGAGCATAAAAAGGATGGTTCTCTTAGAATGTGCATAGATTACTGCTAGTTAAATAAGGTCACCAAGAATAAGTATCCTCTTCCCAGAATTGATGACCTGTTTGACCAACTTCAGGGTGCTACTTGTTTCTCCAAAAAAGACTTCAGTTCTAGGTCCCATCAGCTCAAAGTTAGAGAAAGTGACATTCCAAAGACACTCTTCAGAACCCGCTATGGTCACTACGAGTTCTTAGTCATGTCATTTAGACTAAATACTGCCCTAGCAGCTTTCATGGATCTTATGAATAGGGTGTTGAGGCCGAACCTAGATATGTTCGTCATTATGTTCATAGATGATATCCTAGTCTACTCTCGTAATGAGGAGGAACATTCCAACCATCTTAGAATCATCCTTCAGACCGTTAAGGACCAACAATTACATGCCAAATTTTCCAAATGTGAGTTCTTGTTAGTATCCATAGCATTTCTGGGTCATATTGTTTCTGGTGAGGGCATTCAAGTTGATTCTCAAAGGATTGAGGCAGCAAAGAACTGGCCAAGGCCCACAACTCCAACAGAGATAAGGAGTTTCTTGGGTTTTGTGGGTTACTACAAGAATTTTGTACAGGGGTTTTCTTCTATCTCATCTCCCTTGACTAAGCAAACTCAGAAGAAGGTTATGTTCGTATGGTCTGAAGCTTGTGAAAAGAGTTTCCAAGAGCTAAAAACTAGCCTAACTACAGCTTCAGTCTTATCCTTATCCGAGGGAGCTGATGGCTTTGTTATATACTATGCTGCTTCCAGTGTTGGCTTGGGATGCGTATTGATGCAAAGAGGCAAGGTGATCGCATATGTATTCGAACAACTTAAGACTCCTAGAAAAACTACCCAATTCACGATCTTGAGCTTGCTGCTATGGTGTTTGCTCTCACAATCTGGAGACACTATCTTGAAGGTGGGCATGTGGATGTATTTACTAAGCATAAGATCTTGCAATATGTATTAAGTCAAAATGAGCTGAACTTGAGGCAGAGAAGATGGTTGGAGGTATTGAAAATGAGATGAGCAGGCTCTATCACCCAAGTAAAGCTAATGTAGTTGGCGATTCTCTTAGCAGGTTGACCTTGGGGAGCACTACACATATTGAAGATAGGAAGAAAGAACTAGCTAAGGAAGTGCATAGACTAGCACGCTTGGCGTACAAATTGAAGATTCTGACGAAGGTGGTGCAATTATAAAAAATGGGGCAGAGTCATCCTTAGTGGTGAAGGTGAAAGAAAAGCAAGACAAGGATCCTATCCTCCTTCAGTTGAAAGAAGATGTTCAGAAGCAGAAGGTATTAGTATTTGCAAAGGGGGAGATGAAGTCTAGAGATATCGAGGCAGGCTATGTGTACCAAGTGTTGATGATCTTAGAGATAGGATTCTAGCTGAGACTCATAATGCCAGATACTCTATTCACCCCAGTGCAACAAAAATGTATAGAGAATTATGAGAGGTTTATTGGTGGGGTAGCATGAAGAACGATATTGCAGAGTTCGTGTCTAGGTGCCCGAATCGCTAGCAAGTTAAGGTGGAGCACCAAAAGCCTTGTGGTATGGCCCAAAATATTGAAATTCCAGAGTGGAAGTGGGAGATGATTAACATGTACTTCACAACAAGCTTACCTTGATCTTGTAGATAACATGATTCGATATGGGTAATAGTAGACAAAATGACTAAGTCAGATCACTTTCTACCTATCAAGACAACTGATACAACTGAGGACTATGCCAGACTTTACATTAAGGAGATTGTTAGATTGCATGGGGTTCCATATCTATTTTTTTTAGATGGAGGAGCCCAGTTCATAGAACACTTTTAGAAGTCCTTTCGGAAAGAGCTTAGTACGAAGGTGAATCTTAGTACAATGTTCCATTCCCAGATAGATGGGTAAGTGGAGAAGACCATACAGACTTCTGAAGATATGTTAAGGGCATGTGTTATCGACTTTAAAGGTAACTCGGATGATCACTTACCCTTGATTAAATTTTCCTATAACAACAGTTTCCAAGCTAGCATACAAATGGAACCATATGAGGCCCTTTATGGGAGGAGGTGTAGGTCGCCTATTGGATGGTTTGAAATTGGTGAGACAGGATTGATAGGACCTGATTTTGTTCATCAGGCTATGGAGATGGTGACAATTATTCAAGAAAGACTACAGACAGCCCAAAGCCGACAAAAGTCTTATACTAATGTTAGAAGAAGAGATTTGGAATTTGAGGTAGGTGATTAGGTATACCTAAAGGTTTCATCGATGAAGAGAGTTATGAGCTTTGGGAAAAGGGGAAGATTAGTCCTCGATATATTAGCCTATACGGATTATTAGAGGATCAGTAATGTGGCATGCGAATTGGAATTGCCACCAGAGTTAGCTGCAATTCATCAAGTATTCCACATTTCTATGCTTAAGAAGGTTTTGGTAGATCCTGCACTGGTTGTGCCTATAGAGAGTATTGGAGACAAAGATAACTTGTCATATGAAGAGATCCCTATTTAGATACTAGATTGCCTAGTTCGCAAATTGAGGACCAAGAAAATTACTTTTGTTAAAGTATTGTGGAGTGACCAATTCGTCGAGGAAACAACTTGGGAATCTGAGGTAGATATGAAAGCTAGATATCCTCACCTATTCGTGCCTTCCAGTGACTAGGATGAAGGTAATGTTTCTCATTCCTATCATTAAGATGAGACATCCTTACATACGAGTAATAAGATATCTAGATAGTTTTTTTGTTTATGAACTAGTTCATGAGTAACAAACATGCTTATATTCCTCAGTTTCACCTTCATTGGAGGATGAATGGTCCCAAGGGAGAGATATTGTAACACCTCATAATTCAACTTTTATGACCTAGAAATTCATCGTCGCAAGTACATAAGATTTAACCTAGTACTGCCTTACTTGTGTTTACATTTTAAGGATCTTTAATATAGGTGGGAAGTATGTTGGAAGTGAATTCGGGTCATGAGAGACCCCTAGTGCTTAGTTGAGTTCAAAAACTTCTTACCGGTTAAGTTTTTCACTTTGGATTATGTAAGGGTCAACTTTAAATGACCATAACTCTTAGCACAAAAAGAATCAGGTAACCTATGACCGACCAAATGAAATCTCTTTGAATTAGCTTTCCAACACAACTGCTTTCACCGTATTTGGAGTTCGGAGTCAAAAGTTATGTCCATTTTATTAGGACTGCCAGATGTAGAGTGCATCTACGAAACCTATTATGGTCCATGGATAAAAGTACAACCCGTCTTCTAACTCGTGGAAAAAAATGTTGAAAATCTAATTTTTAGTTCTAGAATACACGGACCAATCTACGGGTCGTAGATACTTCTATAGGTCGCATATTGAGCTCGTAAATGTGATCCAAAGACCCCAAAATTTGCCCAAATGTTTACGGAAGGGTCCCTAGGGGCCATAGAAACTTCTATGGGCCGCAAGTGGACTCGTAGTTGACTCGATCAATGATTTGGAAGAGGGGTATTTTCATCTTTTCTCACCCTTTAAGACTAAACTTGTTAGTTTATACCTTATTAAGCCCCTAAAATGTGATTCTTCAAATCATTAACGTTCGAACCCTCTCCAAACTCAGAACGTAGTTTCAAAAGGGCAAAAGTTAGGGCTTTCAAGAACCTCCTTCAAATTCTTCAAGAAACTAATTCTCTAGGTATGTAAGGCCCTCCAAAAGTTATCCTACGATTATTTAAGTATCCTTAACTACCAGTCTTTACCTAAGATCATGTTTATGAGTTGAAATCATGTTTTTCCCCGTAAGGACCCAGATTTTCGAAAGACTTTATAGAATCTCATAATGTCGCTCCGTGAGAAAATTTGACCAAGTGTCACATCATGGTAGGCTCACACAGGCACTGTGAGGTTACACGGACCGTGTGGCCTCCAGTGAAGGGTTACTTGGCTACAATTTTGATTACGGGGACTTGATAGGGAGTTTTGGGCTAAGGCACATCACACCGAAACCCCACACAGGTCCGTGTAGTGTTTCACGGACCGTGTGGTATGCCATGTGATGGCCTTGCACCTGGAAAACCAACAAACTAAGTATAGGCACACGGCCACCCACACGGTCCGTGCGGTGTGTTATGGGCCGTGTGGCCCACCGTATAGCTTGCCACGTGAAATGTTTTCTAAGTACAAAATCACCGTCTCATAACTTTTCATGCAAGATCTTTTTCTGAGTGTCATTTCACGTGCACTGTTTACAGCCCGTGAAGTGCCTCACGGACCGTGTCAGTGCTAGTGAAGCCATGACGGCCCATTTTTTTCATCCGTTTCATTAATGGCTTTTACGTAATTATGGTTTATGTTAATTGTCTTTTATGACCTTTTTACCGATCCTAGACCCCTAAAATCGGCTGATTTCCTTCTATTTTAATTCATTCTCATTGGGAACACTCTCACTCTAAAATCATTCCAAAAAATCCTCTTTAAGCTCTACTCTTAAGACTCAAGCTAGGATTCAATTGGGTTTTAATTTCAAGCTAAATTCTCCTCAATTTCATCTTCCCAATCAAGGTATGTAGGATTGATTCTTGGTCCCTTTGAAGACCCGAACTCTTTTCAATTGATTTTCATAAAACTAAGCTTACTTTAAATGTGGATTTTCATTATTTGATTCTATTAAATTCAATTGATGTATGGGCAGTACTTTATTTATAGTTTAAAGTTATTTTAAGCCCTATTATGATGATTTACATTGAGATTATGAAGTTATGAAGATACGTGTCCCCTATAAAGCTTGATTTATGCATGGGTGATTTATATTATGACTTAAATGTGATTTAATCATGGATGTACTTCAATTTCATATTATAATGTTGATTTTATCTTGAATCTATATTACCCATGCTATTATCACATCAGTCATGGCATGTGCATTCATGGACAATGGATTTTATCGAAATTATAAAGTGGGTTACGCCCAATTATCTTTTATATAATGACTTTGATAAGATATTGGATATGACAAGAATGTGATCATGTATATGTCAATGATTATGGCTTTTTGAGCATTTTGGGTGCTTACACCATTTTGGCATTAACATGAGCTATTCTTTGCATGAGTATCATGATTATGATTTATGGTTTGGATTTTGAGCCTAAATGTGCATTTAACGGATTTGAAATGTATATCGTATTCTCTTGAAAGCACGTATACGTATAAGTATTCTCGTGGGATGATTTGACTTAGCATCGATGGATTAGGGGTCCTCTCTCTTTCCTCGAACTATGTGCCAACATAGGAATGGAAGCCGTTACTGAAAAGACCGGGTCTTAAGGAATGGTTATTCACTTTTTGGACCTGATGTCATTTTGAAAATCCTTCCGAAAAGCGTGGTCATAAGGAAGGTGACCATCCACCGAAAAGCGTGGTCCTAAGGTATGATGTAGATTTCCCTTGACAAGTAATCTTCTCCTACCGATGGGAACTCTTTATCAGACTAATTCATGTAATAGCTTGCATGAGTTGGATTTGTCGTTATAGTCCGTCTCCACTATATATGAGAGCTATTGCATTTCATACATCATGAATTTCATGCATATTGGATACCACTCTTCTTTGGATATATGATTGGTTCCATATTATGTGCCCTTGCCAACTAATATTGGAACATAGGTTTGATAAGTCATATGCATTGCATGTACATTCAAACGTACTAATGCATATTTTATGCCTACATGATTTTACCATGTAGGGGCCGAGCCTTACGATCATCCACCATTCGACGGTTAGGTGAGTTCGGAGAGTTGATATTGTGGTGAGTCCTGTCTTTCTAGGACAAACCCCTTCCTTCTACCTATGTTATGTATTGTTTACTTTCTTAATTAAGGGTGAGCCTGGGATGTGTCTTGGCCCCTGTCCCATCATATGACTAGAGGCATTATTAGACATCTTGTAGACTCTCGCAGATTCTATATATTATGTGTTGTATTTGAAACTTATGACTTTGGTTATCTATTAGATGTGTTTAACATGGACTGATTATGGGAATTATGATATGTATGCATGTTTGATTTGGAAATATGGAAGATCCTGAGCCCCGTATTACCCCCATAGAGTGAGTCATACTTACCTGCCCCTTAGTTCTTATGTGCTACGTCGATCCATGTAAATCTCTTTCCCTTCGATATCCCCATAGCGCGAGTCTAATTTTCCCATCCCTTATAACTATGTGTTTACTATTTGAATGCACTTCCGAACCGATGATGTAGATTTGGATACTTGAGGCTTGTATGGGGACTCTCGGGTTCCCATTTGCCGTGTCACTTCTGAGCCCTAGGCCCGGGTCGTGACATTCCCATTACTAGTTAATTTCATTGAAATACTTGTTCGTGTATTTTCCTTGATAAAAGTCATGTTCCCTACTGATTTCATTACTAAATTAAGTTATCAAGTAAAGGTTTCATGGTGAAGGTTGTGATTATATGAACACTAGATATTTCATGAAAACCATTATATTCACAGTTTTGAGTTGAGTCTAAGGAGTACTTAAAGCTTCTTTATTTACAAGATAGTTCATTAATAAAATTTTGTTTTTGAGACATGTTGTATTGATACAAATTCAATCAAAAAGAAAAGATAAGTTATGTAAAGTTTATGTAACGCCCGATAAAATTACCAAAATACCCCTAGAGAGAGGGTATGCGCGTTACACATCTTCCGATGCTCGTATATCAAATCCGAGGCCAAATTTATGGTCAGCACGAAAAATTAAGTGGAAAAATGGTCTCGGTCGATTTTTAGAATGAGCCGATTAAAAGATAATTTTTTGATCCGAGACACAAAATAGTGTTAGTACGCGAAAGGAGTGTGTCGCGCACCCATCGTGGACCAACACTTGTATTATTTTTGAAAATTTTGACGGGATTATGAAAACTCGTTCAGAAACTTTTTTTGAAAATACATGGTACGCGACAAGTCGGCGTCACAAACTTGGTATTTTCTGAGTTTCAAATTTCTAAATTATTGTGAGGGGCATTCCGGTCAATTTTCCACTCCTCCTAACTCTATACATGATCTAATAAGGTTATTTTGATGTAAAAAGGGTCTAAAACCCCCATTTTAAGTCATATTTCAACATTCTACTAAGGCGAGGGCTTGAGGAGAGAGGTATTATTAGAAATATTATGGTCACCAAAATTTCAGAGCTCAGGGTCCTCAGTCCCAAGCTAGCGTGACCCCAGGCCCGAGAGGAAAGCCACCTTGTGGAAGATGTGGCAAACTTCAACTTGGTGCATGCCGTGAGGGCAAAAATGCTTGTTATTTATGTGGACAATCGGGCCATTTTTAGGGTGAGTGTCCTATGAGGATATAGGGTGATGGAAGTAACAAAGCTTAGTGTTTTACAACATCCCTTGCAAACGGTCATCAGAAGACTACTACTGCGGGTGCAGTAGCCGGGACGAACCATCTGCATGCGATGGGTCATCAACAGGACCAAGAGGTTGCACCAGATGTTGTTACGGGTATGCTCTGAGTCTTTTCTTTTAATTGTTATACAATGCTTGATCCGGGTGCCACCTTATATTTTGTGACTCCCTATGTAGCCAATAAATTTGAGATATTTCCAGAGTGTTTGCTTGAGCCTTATACTGTTTCTACTCCCACTCTAGAGTCTATTCTAGCTGAGAGGATCTATAGAGATTGTGTAGTATCCATCTATCATAGGGATACTTTGGCTCACTTGGTAAAGTTAGAGATGGTTGACTTTGATATAATCCTTTGTATGGATTGGCTCCATGCCTGTTATGCCTCAATAGATTGTAGGACCCGAGTTGTCAAATTCCAATTTCCGAATAAACCGGTCTGAGAGTGGATGTGAAGTTCTGTTGCACCCAAGGGTAAGTTTATTTCCTACATGAGGGCTAGAAAGCTAATTTCAAAAGGTTGTATTTACCACCTCGTGTGAGTTACATTTGATGATATTGAGTTCCTTACTCTTGAGTCAGTTCCGATTGTGAATGAGTTTACTGAGATGTTCCCTGAGGATTTGCCTGGAGTCCCTCCAGATAGGGAGATCGACTTCGAGGTTGGTATTTTTCCCGAGATGCAACCTATTTCAATTCCCCATATAGTATGGCCCCGGCTGAGATGAAGGATTTGAAGGAGTAGTTGAAGGTTTTGTTAGAGAAGGGCTTTATTAGGCCAAGTGTTTCTCCTTGGGGCACTCCCATCCTGTTTGTAAGAAAGAAAGATGGGTCTCTCAGGATGTCCATCGACTATAGGCAACCGAACAAGGTCACAATAAAGAACAACTATTCTCTCCCCAAGATAGATGATTTGTTTGACCAACTTCAGGGTGCCTCATGCTTTTCGAAGATAGACCTCAGATCAGGTTACCATCAGTTGAAAGTGAGAGAATGTGATGTTCCAAAAACAGCCTTCAGGACTAAATATGGCCATTTTGAGTTCTTGGTCATGTTGTTTTGGTTGACGAATGCACCTACATCTTTCATAGATTTGATGAATAAGGTGATCCGGCCCTACCTTGATATGTTTGTAATCATGTTCATTGATGATATTTTGGTGTATTCGAAGGATGAGGAGGAGCATACCAAGCACCTTAGAATTGTCCTTCGGAAACTTAAGGACCATGAGTTGTATGCGAAGTTCTCAAAATATGAGTTTTGGCTCGAGTCAGTGGCTTTTCTAGGCCATGTTGTTTTGGGTGATGGAATTCAAGTAGATGTTCAGAAGATTGAAGCAGTTAAGAACTAGAGAGGACTGACCTTTCCAACTGACATAAGAAGTTTCTTAGGGTTGGTAGACTACTATCGCAAATTCGCTGACGAAATTTCTTCCCTATTCGCACCATTGGCAAAGCTGACTTAGAAAAATGTCAAGTTTCAGTGGTCTGAGTAATGTGAGAAGAGCTTCCAAGAGTGGAAGACTAGATTGACCACCGCACCTATTTTGACTTTGCGCGATGGGACGGAAGACTTTGTGATATATTGTGACGCATCAAGTGTTGGATTGGGATGTGTATTGATGCAGAGAGGGAAGGTGATTGCCTATTCTTCCAAGAAGCTTAGAGTTCATGAGAGGAACTATCCGACCCATGATCTTGAGTATGCGGCGGTAGTGTTCACACTGAGATCTAGCGCCACTACTTGTATGGAGTGCATGTGGACGTGTTCACAAACCACAAAAGCCTGCAATATGTCTTCAACCAGAGAAAGCTCAACCTGCGACAGAGGAGATGGTTGGTGTTGCTCAAGAATTATGACATGAACATCCTATACCACCCACATAAAGCTAACGTTGTTGCTGATGCTCTTAGCAGGTTGTCAATGGGTAGTACAACCCATGTTGAGGAAGAGAAAAAGGAGCTAGTGAAGGATGTGCATAGGTTGGTTCGGCTGGGACAACTCGAGGAGAATGACGAGGGAGGAATCAATGTTCAGAATGGATCTACATCATCTTTAGTAGCAGAGGTAAAAGAGAAGCAAGATCCTGATGGTCTTTTCCAAAGGGGAAGATGGGGTATTGAGATACTAGAGTAGGCTATGAGTTCCTGATGTTGATGGTGTCCACAAGAGGAACATGGCAGAAGCCCACAACACTAGATACTCCATTCATCCAGGCTCCACAAAGATGTACCACAACTTGAGAGAAGTCTATTGGTGGATTTGAATGAAGAGGGACATTGCTAAGTTTGTTTCAAAGTGCCCGAAATCAAGTGAAGGTTGAGCATCAAAGGCCAAGTGGCTTTCTTCAAAACTTTGAGATTCCAGAGTAGAAGTGAGAGATGATTAACATGGATTTCATCACCGGCCTACCCAGATGCCAGAGGAAGCATGATTCAATATGGGTGATTGTATACATGATGACTAAATCAGCACACTTCTTTGTAGTTAAGACGACTAATACAACAGAGGAGTATGACAATATGTATATCCAAGAGATTGTGAGGTTGCATGGAGTTCCCTTGTCCATCATCTCAGACAGAGGAGCCCATTTACTTCCCACTTCTGGAAGCCTTTTCTAGAAGGGATTGGGTACCAAATTAAATCTGAGTACAACCTTTCATCCACAAATGGATGGTCAGGCAGAGCGCACTGTTCAGACGGCAGAATATATGTTGAGAGCCTGCGTTCTTGACTTCAAAGGAAATCGAAATGACCATCTACCATTCATTAAATTTGCATATAATAATAGTTATCATGCAAGCATTCAAATGGCCCCCTATGAGGCCTTGTATGGGAGGAGGTGTGGGTCACCCATTCGATGGTTTGATGTAGGAGAAGCTAAGTTGATTGGGCCTGACCTTGTCTACCAGTCCATGGAGAAGGTGAAGATTATTAGAGAAAGGTTAAAGACTGCACAAAGCCATCAGAAATCTTACACTAATGTGAGGGGAAGGGACCTGGAGTTTGAGGTGAGTGATTGGGTATACTTAAAGGTATCTTTCACGCCCCGGGAGGGTACCCTTCGCGTGGTCTGCACGCAGAGACTATTGCTAGTCCTCAAACAAACCACTTAGCCTCATCACATCATTCAATCAAATAAACTCTACTGAACAACGAAAAATATAAGTATGTAATGGACATATCTCATCTGAAGTCTAAAAAGAATATATAAAATAATGGAGGGTAGTAGAAAGAACTAGCTCACAATCTCAACGTCAATGTTTAACCATCGTCTATGAAGCCTCTATCACTAATCATGTGGTGCCAATGATAGATCCATGGCTACCCAAATCAAAATAAAAGAAATAGTCCAATCTAACTCTAAAGCATGAAAATATAAAAGTAGTGCATCCTCCGGAGTAGGAGAGGCTCACCAAATAGCTGTGAATCTCGAATCTCCAATGGAGCCCCTGTTGACGATATCTAGTACCTTCCTCTGCATCATAAAATGATGCAGTCTAGAAGGGACATCATTACTTGGAATGTACAGGTATATAAAATAGCTGAGTGAAAAAGAAATGTGTAGAATAAAATGGGAATGACATCGACTCAAAATAAACATCAAATTGTCAAATGTCTATCTATGCAAGAATAAAAAGTAGACAAGTGACACATCAACAACTCAAACTCATCTCAAATGAGCTCACCTCCTCTAATCTTATCTCATCTCATCTCATCTCGACTCAGAGTACTCAAGGTAAAAACTTTATAGGAGTTTCTCTTATCCGAAACAATCACTTATGAACCAGTAAATGTACAACAATCACCCTGATGTTGCCACAACCGTTCCAAACTTGCCAGGTAGGGAACGAATTGAAACCACATCAGATCACCTAACATAAAGTCAGCTGTCAATAAGTTTGTTATTGTTTTAGGGACTTCTAATAAAGAGGGAACCATAATATATGTACTGGTTCTAAGCCTCACCTACGTTTGGCGATGTAGTTTTATGAGTTCAACCTAGACTAACTCTCACTCTTTCGGTGCTCGATACTCCTCCCATGACCCAATGCTCATAAATCCATCAACCTAATCAAACCAATAAACGCATAGGGATATTGGTCCTTTCATCAATCAACGTCTCATAGGGGTTTTAGCCCTCTCATCAATCAGCATCTCATAGGGACCTTAGCCCTCTCATCTATAAATGTCAATCGAAGACTCAAGATTTAGAATAATCATTAGGAAACAATCGAACAAACACATCAGTAGAGTTCATTTATAGAGACTCATCGGACAATCAAATTCTATCAACTCATCATTCTCTCATTACTATCAACAATCTCAACTCAAGGCTCTAGACTCAATTCTCAAGTTCATTATCCATGCTTTTCAAATTAATCATGTAGGGTTATGCAAATTCTCATGAAAACGTTCAATTTAAAAAAAACAATTAGTATGATGATCATCAACATAGAAAATTAGTAATTTCAAATCAATTTTTCAAGAAAAATCCTCAAGTATTCATGCATATAGACTCTTCAACCATCAACTCATCTATGATGGGGCACATGAGAGAACAATCCCATGCTTTTAGTTTATTTTTACATACATGAAAAGTTGATATTACAATCGAAATTCGATGAATACTAGCCTTCTTGGAGGAAATCCTCGATCTTGGTAGTTCTTTTAGAGTGGAAGAACTTGGAGACACATTTCTTTAAGGGCTTATCTTTGATTCTTGAATTCTTGACTTAAAATCTTTAGAGTTCTTGATGAAAAACCTTAATTCTTGAAAAAGAAGAATCAACGAATCCTTTCATAGAATTCTTGAATTCGTTTTCTTGAAACCCTAGATTGTGATTTAAGACTCTATTAGAGATTCATGAATAGATAAAGAAATTTGGGTTGGGAAGCTTGAAATTTATAAAGAATTGCTTACCTTGATGACGAATCTTGAAAGCTATCCCTAACTTGATGATTTTCTTGATGATTCTTGAGCATTTATGCTTAAGAGTGAAGGAGAGGGTTTTAATTATGAAAACTCACGATTTATGCATTTTCGGACCTTAAATAGACCCCCAAAGGTTTTAGGATAAACGTATCCTCAAAACAAAATAAAAGGACTTCATTTAGCTTATCCAGAAAGGGTTCACGATAGGTCCATGAGGCGGAGCTGTCTTGGTTCTTTGGACAACTGTACAGGTCTTCCGTAAAATGGTCATAACTTTCTACTCCGAACTCTGATTAAGGCGAAATAAGATACGTTGGAAAGCAAATTCAAAGATGTTTAATTTTATTTATTATGAGTCACCTAACTCATTATAATTTAGGAGATTCGTTCATTTGAATTTGATCCTTCTATCAACTCATACGAAAACTTAGATGGTAGAAATTCTTTGGACTTGACTTGATGTAAAAGATCCCTTATGACTCTAAATCACATCTATTATACTTTAAAAATTTCCTAGCATGTATATACAACCTAAAAGTCATTGGTCCATATGACTTATGTAAAATCATATATTAAAACTGCGACCTTTTATCACTCCAATTATATTCCCATACTAAGAAATTGTCTTTAACATTTGCGCTCAATTAAGAATCATCAATTAAAATCCTATATTATATGAAGGATGACCGGGTCTTAGCTTAGAAAAAAATTGGGATTTTACACTATCCCCCCTTGGGATCATTCGTCCTCGAATGATGGGTAAGGATGGATATCAAGGCACGAATAACAATCAAAGCTCCTCTTAATACTTACTAAATCAATCAAACTGTCAACTTCTTATCAATCTTAATAATCTCTATTCAGACTCAAGAATAGCTACATCTACTCAGAAATAGACAACTCAATTTAAATCAAGAGTAAGGAAATTACCTCCAACATTCTCATCATCATCAAAGTCAAGAACTCTCATTTCTCTTGGATTCTTAAATCTCAAGCTCTTCTCGTCTTTTCTCAAGCCGTAGTCTTGTTTAATTGTTAGAAAAGGACTCAAGATGGGGATTTAGCCCCTTTATATGTCAAAACAGCCTAATTAGATTGTGTATAGAGTTTAGGAGGGTTTATGAATTGAAAGAAATTCCCCTCGTAAAATTTAAAAATTTTCAGCTCGGAAAAGGCCAAGTCCACGATGCAGACTGGTCGTGTACTGTGCATTTTCAAAAAAGGTTTCTGAACGAGTTCTCTTAATCCCGTTGAATTTTTTTTAAAAAATATAAGTGCAGGTCCGCGACACAGGCGCTATGCGCCTCCATTGTGCATTAGCCTATTTTGCATTTCGGATAAAAAGATTATCTTTTGATCGGGCCGCTCTAAAAATCGACCGAGACCATTTCCCACTCAATTTTTCATGTTGATCACAAATATGACCTCAGATTTCCCATACGAGCACTGGACGATGCGTTACACGAATACCCTCCATCTAGGGGTATTTTGATCATTTTACCGGGCGTTACATCATCTCCCCCTTGGCTCTCAAGGTCATTACTCTCAGTTTGCGAATCAATTCCCTTCACTAGGCTATAAGTACCTATCTCTACACGGTTAGAGAATCACTATCCACAAGAATATCTTAAACTCTTTTGTTATGCTATAATCACATATATATAACTAGCCACTAAGACTCTCTTCAAAGATACCACTCATAGCTTCCTCCTTTCTCTACGGAAATTATTCTATATTTGTTACTTTTATAGTGTACATAACCACTTCCCACAACTCTTACAATCTAACCTCTTTGTTTGCCTGCTAGAAGTGCTCCCATAAATTTAATTGCATCGGACTTAAACTATAATAGAAACTCATCATCACCTATCCAAAGCCCCAATCAACGTAGTTACTCATGATGATAAGGAATACTTATATCAACCTACTCCACATTGACAACATGAATATGCTACATGGATTCTTATAGAAGTCATATCTTAAAGCTTCACACATATTTACACAATCATGGGTACACGTCTCAAGCCTCTTCTTATCTATTGAGCTATCCTCACCTCACTTGCCTTACCTAAGGGACAATTGTACCCTGCCCATAACATCACTTCACAAATCCACGTCTTCATCTTCGAACATACATTATTGCAAGCCTCTTAGAGCAAAATCTCTAACTAAGACTCTCACTCTCACGATGTTTTCTCCTCTTAAACACTACTCCTCAAAGTTCAAGCTTAGGGTCTAGTACTAATATGTGAATATATCATACACCTCTCAAATACCAACTTACAACTACTAGGTAAAACGTTAGGGAACATAAGCCCACTAAGATCTCATAACGAGTATTTAATCACACATCACTTCCTCACAACTCAGTACCATTCACTTATATAATCATCTCTTCTTATCTAACTAAGCTCATAACTCGATAAGTCTCAAGAACTCTCAATTAAAATCATAAGCCTAATTTAGATCTATCACAATGAAAGCATTCTTTTTCCCTATTAAACATTTGCACTTCAACCTCAATAGTATGAATACTACAACACATCAACATAACTTCCTTCTAGTTTGAGCACGCTCTACCACATTCTAAAAATAATTCTTCCTCTATATCTCATCATGAAAATCATAGGGTACTTATGAATCTTTCATCAAACTTATGAAAATTGACTCATTACCTCATTACTTACCTAATAGGTACGTAACTCTAAATACAAGACTTAATCAGCCATCACTCGTGCTATCTCGCCCCTTTCTTTCCATCATCATCCTTCTAACTTTGGGATGATTAAATTCTACTTAGGGTTTCAAAGACCTCATGTCTCACTCTTAGGTGGCAACAACTAACTCTTTAGACATATAAGTTTCCTCTCTCATGGGTCATGTCGGAAGCAAGTTTTGAAAAAAAGATGGTCTGGGTACATCTAGAGCTAACAGAAATGCGTGATTTATATAAGTAACAGTGTACTCTTTCTAGTCAATCAACTTAGCACACTAGTCGACTCCTCTTAATCCTAGTGCAGTCTCTCTAGCATTCTAATTACTTTATCACAGAAGATTTCATCTATAGGAGTTTAGACATTACTATCTCTATCACCTTGTAGATGAGGCATAGTCGAAAGGTTTATAGAAATGCATGAATCATCATAGATTTCTTAGCAAATAGCTCTATCACACGATTCAGAATATGAAAGAAGGGAAACTTTTCCTAAATGTCCTATAGCCTCCTAGTTATGGGTGTGGAGCTTTTCACACCAATAACAAGGACTCTACTAGACACGGCTTCATAGACACCCTAAGACATTTGAACTCTGTTCTCTGATACCATGTTTGTCACGCCCCGGGAGGGCACCCTTGGCGTGGCCGGCACTCAGAGACTATTGCTAGTCCCCAAGCGAATCACTTAGCCTCATTCCATCATTCAATCAAATAAACTCTACTGAACAACAGAAAATATAAGTAAGTAATGGACATATCTCATCTAAAGCCTCAAAAGAATATATACAATAATGAAGGCTAGTAGAAAGAACTAGCTCACAATCTCAACATCAACGTTCAACCATCATCTATGAAGCGTCTATGACTAATCATGTGGTGCCAATGTCATATCCATGGCTACCCAAATCAAATTAAAACAAATAGTCAAATCTAACTATAAAGCACGATGAAATAAAAGTAGTGGATCCTCTGGAGTACGGGAGGCTCACCAATTTGCTGTGAATCTCAAATCTTCAATGGAGCGCCTGTTGACAACCTCTGGTACCTGCCTCTGCATCATAAAAAGATGCAGTTCAGAAGGGACATCAGTACTAGGAATGTACTCGTATATAAAATAGCTGAGTGGAACAAAAATATGTAGAATAATATGGAAACAACATTGACTCTAAATAAATATCAAATCACATTAAATCGTCAAATGTCTATCTATGCAAGAATAAAGAGTAGACAAGTGACACATCAATAACTCAAACTCATCAATCATCTCAGACTCATGTCAAAAGAGATCACCTCCTCTCATCTCACCTCATCTCTACTCAGAGTACTCAAGGTAGGAAATTTATTGGAGTTTCTCTTATCCAACAACAATTACTTTTGAGCCAATGAATGTACAACAATCATGTTGATGTTGCCACAGCCATTCCAAACATGCCTGGTGGGGAACAAATCGAAACCACATCAGCTCACCCAATATGGAGTTAGTCGTCAATAAGTCCACTATTGTTTCAGGGACTTCTAATCAAGAGGGAACCATAATATATGTGATGGTTTTAAGCCTCACCTACGTTTAGCGACGTAGTTTTCCGAGTTCAAGTCAGACTAACTCTCACTACTTCGGTGCTTGATACTCTTCCCATTGCTTAATACTCATAAAACTATCAACCCAATCAAATCATAGGGATATTGGCCCTATCATCAATCAATGTCTCATAGGGGTTTTAGACATCTCATCAATCAACATCTCATAGGAACTTTAGCCCTCTCATTAATCAATATCTCATAGGGACTTTAGCCCTTTTATCAATCAAGCTCAATCGAAGACTCAAGATTTAGAACAATCATTAGGAAACAATCGAATAGACACATCGGCAGAGTTCATTTATAGAGACTCATAGGGCAATCAAATTCCATCTACTCATCATTCTCTCATCACTATCAACAATCTCAACTCAAGGCTCTAGGTTCAATTCTCAAGTTCATTATGCATGCTTTTCAAATTAACCATGTAGGGTGATGCAAATTCTCATGAACATATTCAATTCAAGAAAACAATTAGTATGATGAATATCAACATAGAAAACATGTAATTTCAAATCAATTTTTCAAGAAAAACCCTCAAGTATTCATGCATGTAGACTCTTCAACCATCAACTCATCCATGACCATTTATGGGGCACATGAGAGAACAATTCCATGCTTTTAGTTTAATGTTACATACTTGGAAAGTTGATATTACAATCAAAATTTGATAAATACTAGCCTTCTTGGAGAAAATCGTCGATCTCGGTAGTTCTTTTAGAGTGGAAGAACTTGGAAAGACATCGCGTGAAGGGCTTATCTTTGATTCTTGACTTAGAATCTTTAGAGTTCTTGATGAAGAACCCTAATTCTTGAAAATGACGAATCAAGGAATCCTTTCTGAGAATTTTTGAATTCGTTTCTTGAAACCCTAGGTTATGATTTAAAACTCTATTAGAGATTCATGAATAGATGAAGAAATTTGGGTTGGGTAGATTGACATTTATGAAGAATAGCTTACCTTGTTGATGAATCTTGAAAGTAATCCCTAACTTGATGATTTTCTTGATGATTTTTGAGGGTTTATGTTTAGGAGTGAAGGAGAGGGTTATAATTATGAAAACTCACGTTTTGTGCATTTTTGGACCTCAAACAGACCCCCCAAAGGTCTTAGGATATAAGTTTAAAATTAAAGGATGTCATTCAGCTTTCAAAAAGGGTTCGCGATAGGTTCGCAACGCGGAGCTGTTGCGGATCTTCAGACAGCTTTGCAGGTTTTCTATAAAATGGTCATAACTTTCTACTCTAAACTCCGATTAAGGCGAAATAAGATGCATTGGAAAGATAATTCAAAGAGGTTTAATTTGACATATAATGGGTCACCTAGATCATTATACCTTAGGAGATACGATCATTTAAAGTTGACTCTTCTATCAACTCATATGAAAACTTAGTTGGTAGAAATGCTTTGGACTTGACTTGATGTAAAAGATCCCTTATGACTCTAAATCATATCTTCTATACTTTAAATATTTAGGAATTGATCCTAGCATGCATATACAACCTAAAAGTCATTGGTCCATATAACTTTTGTAAAATCTTACATTAGAAATGTGACCTTTTATCATCTCCAATATTATTCCCACACTAAGAAATTGTCTTTAACATCTGTGCTCAATTAAGAGTCATCAATTAAAATCCTATACCATATAAAGGATAACTCAGCCTTAGCTTAGAAAAAAATTGGGGTGTTACAGTATCGTCCATGAAGGGTGTCATGAGGATTGGAAAAGAAGGGAAAATTAAGCCCTCGCTATATTGGCCCTTATCAGATTGTGAGAAGGATTGGGAAGGTTGCTTATGAGCTAGAGTTGCCTTCTGAGTTAGATAGAATCCATCCGGTGTTCCACATCTCTATGCTGAAGAAATGTTTGGGAGATCCTGCCTTGGTAATCCCTATTGAGAGCACCGGAGTCAAAGATAGCTTATCCTATGAGGAAATTCCTCTCCAAATCCTAGATCGATAGGTTTGCAGACTGAGAAGTAAAGAGATAGCCTCTATTAAAGTTTTGTGGAAGAACCAATTTGTTGAGGAAGCCACGTGGGAAGTTGAGGAAGAGATGAGAACTATATACCCGCGCCTATTCGTTCTTGATACCGAGAATATCAAAGGTAATACTCATATTCTTACCTTAACTTGATATTTCTATCCTGAGTTGATGTGTATATTTTGATGTTCTGAGTACATGTCATTGAGGTCGATGAAGAGTTGAGAAATTGTGTTGTTGAGTAAGTATAGAAATGAGTCTTGAGTCTATTCGTGCCATAATCCGCTCCTACTCATCGTTCGAGGATGAATGATGATGTAACACTCGGTAACAATTTACCAAAGTACCCTCAGCGGAGAGATGTGTGCATAACACATTTTTTGATACTCGGATGGGAAATCCGAGGCCAAATTCGTGATAACATGAAAATTGAGTGGGAAAAAGGTCTTCGTCAATTTGTAGAGTGACCAAGTCAAAAGATAAGGTTTCATTCCAAACGAGAAATAGTGAGAGTTAGCGACAGAGACGTATCGCGGACCCGTTGAGTAGGCGCATTTATGTTTTTTCTTAATATTTCGACAGGTTAGAAAAAACTCATTCAAAATTTTTTTTGCCAAAAATGAATTGTCCGTGACCAGACCGTGTCGAGGACTGTGTAATTTTACGGCTGAGAAATTTCTCAAATTTTGAGGGGCATTCTAGTCCATTCCTAACATCTTCTAAAACCCATTTATGAATAATATAGGCCGTATTCGTGAAGAACGGGTTCATAACCCATTCTAAAATCCTCTTCCTAGAAAATTCACAAAGTTAGGGCTTGAGGAGACTTGAGGTAGAAGAGTCAAGAGAAGATTCTACGAGGGATTGTTATTAGCAATCATCACAAGTATGTAAGGATAACCTAAAACATGGGATTGTTACTATGTGCCCCCTTTGTGTAAATTGAGTCTATGATTGAAGATGATGAGTTATATGTGAAAATCCTTGAGTATTCCATTGGGTTTTTACTTAATTCATGTATTGTTTTTAAATTGATGATCATCACCAGCTATTTTATTGCATAACTTGTTTTCATGAATGATTTTACAAAATTCTAAGTCTACTGCACTAAAGAATGCAAGAATGAGCTTAGGGGATGAGTCTAGAGCCTTGACGATGATCATGATTATGATATTGTGATTGTGGTCTAAATTGATGAAAGTCTTGATGATTACGTTGATGAGAGTGATGTTCATGAGTATTAAAACTTAAAACTAAATTTTAAAACAATGTTTCGAGTCCACGATGTTGATGTTAATATTTATGAGTTGATGTTGATGATGATGTTGATGTTGATGTACTATGTCCCTATGGGACCGATGATGATGATGTTGATGTTGATGTACTATGTCCCTATGGGACCGATGATGATAATTTTTTATGAGCATGTCGAATTCTGGGAGGAGTATTGAGCATCAAAATAGGTGAGAAGTCCCACTCAAACTCATTAACTACGTGGCCTACGTAGGAGAGGGAATCATATTGCAATGCGGATGTTTTCTTGTCCCAAAAGAGGACTGATGTTATTTCTTGTGGATCCATTTATGGTGATATCCTTTCCCCCAGGTAGGGTATTGGATGGATGTGACAACAACATCGCTTTATTGTATCATCACCAGCTCATAGGTGATGGTTGTCAGTTAGATAAACTTCCAGCTAGGTCCCATTTTGATAGAACTATGATGTTGATGTGATGGTATAAGTCTTGAGGACGTTGATGTTTTGTTATCTACTTATTATCCTTGTCCTAGACGGTCATAATTCCATTGATGTGAGTTGAGTTGAGTATTCCTTAAGATGAGTCTGACATATTGATGATGTATTGATGAGACGTTGATGGGTCATTTGTCTACTCTTTATTCTTGCTTTAGATAATCATTTGACATTCTGACGGGGAGTATGATATTGAGTTTATGCTATCCCTTTACTGTTCTATCTGTATTGTTATATTTGGCCATCTTACATATCGTATATTCCACGTACTGATGCCACTCAGTGCTGCATCATTTCACGATGAAGATACAAGAGGTAGAAGACTTCAACAGATGCTTCATTGAGGTTTGGAGATTCTGAGTTCAACTATTGGTGATCTTTCCTTGCTATTCGGAGGAGCCTTTTTTGTTATCAGTTATTTTGTTTTATTGAGTTGGGTGGTCATGTCTTGTCATGGTACCTTCTTAGACTATCGATTTGAGTTGAGCTAGAGGCTTCATAGACATAAGTTGAGGTTTGACGTTGAGGTCCTTTTTTTCCTTTGAGTTGAGTTAGCATTTACATTTTCTTACTATCGATGTGGAGATTGAGTTTGCTTGGACATTGACCTTCTTATTGATGTAGAATGAATAATATAGCTCACTGTCTTACTCTATTATTTATGCTATGCCTGATGTTGAATGCTTGTCCTGAGATTGAGTGGTTCGCTTGGGGACTAACAATAGTCTCTGGGTGCGAGCCACGCCTAGGGTACCCTCCCAGGATGTGACAATATTTTTTCGATGCTCGGATGGCAAATTCGAGGCCGAATTTGTGATCAGAACGAAAAATTGAGTGAGGTAAAGGTCTCGGTCAATTTTTAAAGTGACAGAGTCAAAAGATAATCTTTAGAGTTCCTGCACCTACTGTGGAGAGGGATTTATATTTTTCCATAAATTTTTATGGGATTGAGAAAACTTGTCCAGGATGTTTTTTTCCAAAAATGAACTGTTCTCAACAAGTCTGCGTCGCAGACTGGGTTTTTTCATGGCTGAAAAATTTCTTAAAATTTTGAGGGGCATTCTAGTCCATTCTTGACATCTTCTAAAAACTATACACGATCAATATAAGTCATTTTCATGAAAAAGGGTCTAAAATCCCATTCTAAACCCTCTTCCTAACAATGCTATCAAGCTAGGGCTTGAGAAGAGTAGAGAAGAGTTGAATTGAAGAGTCAAGAGGGAGTTCCAAGGGATTTGTGTTGATAACAATCATCTCAGGTATGTAGGCCATCCTAAAGAATGGGATTGTTCCTCCATGTGCCCCCTTTGAGTAATTTGAGTCTATGATTGAGTATTCTATTGAGATTCTTCTTAATTCATGCATTGTTTCTTAAATTGATGATCATCATAAACTTGATTTAATACATAAGTATTTTCATGAATGATTTTATAAAATTCTATGTCTATTTTACATAAGAATGCAAGAATGAACTTAGGGAAAGAGTCTAGAGACTTGACGATTATCATGTTTATGATGTTATAATTGTGGTCCAAATTGTTGAGAGTCTTGATGATGATGTTGATGAGAGTTATGTTCATGATTCTTAAAATTTGAAATTAAATTTCAAAGAGTGTTACAAGTCCATGATGTTGATGTTAATGAGATGATGTTGATGTTGATGTTGATGTTGATGAGATGAGTTGATGTTGATGTATTATGTCCCTATGGGAGCGATGATGAGAAATCTCATTGATGATGATGTTTTATGAGCATGTCGAGTTTTGGAAGGAGTATTGAGAATCGAAATGGGTGAGAGTGAGTCTCACTCGAACTTATTAACTATGTGGCCACGTAGGAGAGAGGATCGAACCGTAATACGGATTTTTTCTTTGTCCCAAAAGAGGACTAATGTTATTTCTTGTGGATCCACTGATGGTGATGTCTTTTACTCCAGGCAGGGTACTGGATGGATGTGGCAACGACATCGCTTCGTTGTATCATCACCAACTCACAGTTGATGGTTGTTGGTTAGAGAAACTCCCAGCTAGGTTCCCTACTAATAGAACTCTGATATTGACGTGATGATATGAGTCTTGATGGATGTTGATATTTTATTGTCTACTCTTTATCCTTGTCTCAGACGGGTATGAATCCATTGAGTTTAGTTGAGTCGAGTGTCCTTGAGAGGAGTCTGATGCATTAATGATGTGTGGATGAGATGTTGATGGGTCATTTCTCTACTCTTTATTCTTGCTTTAGATAGACATTTGACATTCTAATGGAGTATGATGTTGAGTTGATGCTATCCCTATACTGTTCTATGCTGTTATCTTCAACCATCTTATATATCATACTTCTACATATTGACGCCACTCGGTGGCGCTGTATTGTTTCATGATGCAAATACAAGAGGTAGAGGACTTCAGCAGACACATTGTTGAGGTTCGAAGATTTGGTTTCTGTCATTGGTGAGCTATCCTTGCTATTCGGAGGAGCCATTTTTCCTTTACCTGTTAATTTATTTATTTAGTTGGGGAGCCGTGGCCTATTATGGTACCCGCTTAGACTGTCTAGTTGAGTCAGAGGCTTTGTAAACATGAGTTGAGGTATGATGTTGAGGTCTTTTCCCTCTATGATTTGAGTTAGTAATTATCTTTATTTATCCCCAATGTTGAGATTGAGTTACTGACCTGATAATCAATTGGTTCGCTTGGGGACTAGCAATAGTCACTAGGTGTCGGCCATGCCTAGGGTACCCTCCCGGGGCGTGATATCATGATGGTCCCATTCTGGATTAGAGTTGATGACTCACTTCTTGAGTTCGAATAATGGATTGTTGAGGTGTTTAAATGATTCGAATTGATTAAGTTCCGATGTTCCATTCGTGCCTGATAATGAAAATGTCTAAGGAATGTCTCTACTTTTGATCTGAACTGATTTGTCTACTGTAAGTGATTTGTGACTGTCCAGATTGGTAGATAAGTATGATGGTAATTCGTTGATTGAGTATTGAGAGGAGTCTTGATTGTTATTTGAGCCTTGATATGTATCTTTACTCTTCAATCAAGGATGAATGATTCCGGGGGGGAGATAATGTAACACACGGTAAAATTATCAAATTACCCCTAGATGAGAGATGTGCGCATAACGCATCTTCCCAAACTCCGAGGCCAAAAATACAACCAGCGTGAAAAATAATGTGGAAAAATAGTCTTGGCTGATTTTTAGAGCAATCAGATAAAAAGATAATTTTTTGATACGAAAATACATTCCAGTAAGAGTGCGCGATAGATGTGCGATACAGACCTGCCGGGAGTTAGACTTAGCCCAATATTTTTTATGGGATTAGAAAACTTGATCAAATCTTTTTGGCCAGAAACCCCGAAATCACACAGAGTCGGCGTTGTGGACCAGACTTCCCTGAGGTGAACATTTTTTCAGTTTTCGTAAGGGGCATTCTAGACTTTTTCCAACCCAACCTAAACTCAAAACACGATCAAAATAGTCATTTTGAGAATAAAAAGGGTTTTAACACCCATTCTTAAACCTTTCTAAAACTTCTAACAAAAGCTAGGGCTAAGGAGAGAAGGAAAAGAGTAAGGGTTTCGAATTCAAATGCGAAGATCGATAGAGGATTGATTGTTTACCCAAATTCCAGGTATGTAAGGCTACTCATTGCATTGGACTGAGGTCATCCACGTGTCCCACATATTAATTCTCCATAGTTGTTTCCAAGTAATTCTTTTACCCATTTTCTTGAATTCTAAATGGGTAAATTTCTTCTTACATTGAGTTAGAAGTATTTATGTAATTGAGATTAGTGTTATTTCTGTTTCTTATATAATTGGAGTCGTCATTCATGGATACTTACCCATGAACCCTAATGAAGTTGATCATCATAACTTTTCTATACATTGTTTGATATTGAGATTGATGGGCTTTTAAGCATTAAAGAAACATATTATTTTAAAAATCAAAGTTTTGTATATTGAGAATAAAGATGATGATTTATCTATGCATTGATGAAAAAATGATTTGAACTGATATTATATCGGTATTTTATTGAGTCTAAAATGTTATATTTTGAGGAAAATGTTTTGATGAGATAATTCCTGTTTTGATGAACTTGAGTAAGCTGAGTATAAGGAGTACATAATACTGTATATGCATGAGATGAGCATTTACTATGTCATATGTGCTAAGTATAATTTCTATGTGATTTAAATGACTGTATGAATTGTAGTCTTGCATGGACTTAGTTAGAGTATTAAGTTGCATTACATGAATGATGGTCCTGAATTATTGAGTTGTTGAGTAATTGAGTTGAGCTATTAAGAACTGAGTTGACTTGATTGATATGACTCAAAGAGATGAGTTTGAGTTAATTTTCACGAACATCTTTTAGTCTTGGAATGAGTATTGAGCATCGATTTTGGTAGGAGGAAACAACCCAGAACTACGTTGCCCGCATAAGATAGTCGTGCAATTAACTCTGGCGGATCATGTCCCAATAGATAGAAATTCTCTTTGATATAAGAGAGAGGGAGTGGTTGACGTCCTTTACCTTGGCAAGTTTAGGATGGCGTGGCAACGACGACTGTTTCGTTTTGCATCACCAAATTCTTGGTAGTGCGAAGAGTTATGTCGGTTAGAGAAACTTTTAAGCAACACTTAAATTGAGCATATCATGATTTTTGAACTGAGTTACATTAAATATTGAGCCTGATTCTAAAGCATAATTTCAAACTTTAAAATTGCATCATTTAGCTGAGTTGAGTTATGGGATGAGGAGTTGAGTCTTGACTCAAGTCGATTGATTTGAGTCTAAGCATTATCTATTTTCCTGAGCTATTTTACATACCAGTATATTCCATACACTGACGCCCATTTTGGCCTGCATCATTTTATGATGCGGAGGCCAGTATTAAAGGACTTCAGCAGACGCACTGTTGAAGTTCAGATCTGTGCTTCCAGAGTTGGTGAGCCCTCCTTGCCTTTGGAGGAGTCCTTTTTATTTCACTAAATATTTTACTTTCCTTGAGTTGGGTAGTCATGGCTTGTCATGGTACCATCTAGGTGTTAGAGGCATAGGCTTTATAGACATTGAGTAGAGGTTGATGAGTGTCATTATTTTCCAAACATTATTCATTGGAAACATTTATGTATGAGAGGATTTAGTTAGTTGATCTATTTCTTGCCTTTTATTTGAGTATTCTTCCGCTATTGAGTATGATGTGACGATGAGGCCAAGTAGTTCTCTTGGGGAATCAACAATGGTTCTTCAAGTGCCGGCCATGCCAAGGGTACTCTCCTGGGGCGTGAAAAGCCCGATCCCCTTCATGTTCATGCTCTTTCCCCTTCTGTGTTCCATCATTGTTGATAACATTATTCATACGTTTTCTTTGGGAATTGTTCTGCTTTCCTTGTTATCTTCTTATGGCATTAGTACCCATACTTTTGTTATTCTTCTTTTCTTTGGTGAAACCTTTTTTAAATCTCCGTCATCTTCTCTTTGGCCCTCGTTCCTTTGACTAGAGGCATTGTTAGGCACTATGCGAACTCTTCTTATGTCTGGCAGCTGTGACTATTGGATTGCTTTCGTGTTATTAGACTGATTCCTGAGATTTGATTTGGCTATATAACTGTGTGTGTTTGAATGCTATTCTCGAACTGATGACGTGGTTATGGATACTTGAGGCTTGTTTAGGGACTCTTGGGTCTCCATTCGTCGTGTTACATCTAGGTCCTAACCTCGGATTGTGACAAAAGATGGTATCAGAGCCCTAGGTTTATAAATGATCCTCCGAGTCCAATATGCGACATTGAGTAAAGTCCTATTCATGGGTGTAAAGTGCACCATACCTATGAGTGGAAGGCTACAAAGACATTTTAGGAATTGCCTCACTTTTTCATGTCAATTGTCGTGCTATGGTTAGTATATATAGTTCCCTTATTTGACGGTGTCGTCGATCCATTTCAAAAGATGCCTCGAGGAACACCCCCTCTACTAAGGCCGGCTCCGGCTAATGAAGACCAGGCTCCCCACGAGTGTGTGGATGAACCCATCTCAAATGGGGAGTTCCGTACAACCTTCCCCATGCTCGCTTAGGTGGTGACTTCTCAGGCAAGGCAGGTTAACTTGCCACGGGATACTACACTTGCTGCTAGGGTGAGGGAGTTTACCCGAATGATTCCTCTGGAGTTCTTTAGGTCAAAGGTTGGTGATGATGCTCAGGAGTTCATTGATGAGATTACCAAGATACTAAACATCATGGATGTCACTTCAAAAGAGAAGGCTGAGTTGACTGCCTATCAACTGAAGGATGTGGCTCAGGTGTGGTATACTCAATGATCTTTAGAAAGGTTTTGTGGTGGTGATGTTAATTGGGAAGAGTTCAAATTTTCTTTCCTTGATCACTTCTTCTCACTTGAGCTAAGGGAGGCCAAAATGACTGAGTTTATCAATCTCAAACAAGGGAGTATGAGTGTGAGGGACTATGCCCTCAAATTCACGAAGCTTTCTAAATATGCTCCGTCACTGGTGGTTGACCCTCATACAAGGATGCACAAATTTGTTTTGGGTATTTCTGATTTACTTGTGAAGGAATGTCGTACTGCCATGCTTATACAGGACATGGATATTGCTAGCCTCATGGTGTATGCTGAACAGATCGAATGGGAGAAACTCAAAGAGAGGAGGGTTCACAATCCTAAGAGAGCCTGTTTTGATGGTAGATTCTTTGGTTCTCAAATGTTAGTTTCGGTCGCTTCCACCAGAGCCAAGGTTCAGATGCTCGGGTCGGTAATCCTCGGGTACCTCCTCCCAGGGTCCCGGTTGGTGACGGTTAGGGCCATCCTCTGTGTGACAAGTGTGGGAGGCCTCACTCGGGGGTTCGTTGGAGGGATTTAGGTGTTTGCTATGGGTGTGGCGATAAAAATCATAAAGTTGCTCACTGTCCTAGGAATGCCCGTAGAGGCCAGGGTCAGGTGGCCCAGGGTAGGCAAGGTCAACAAAGAGCTCCCCAAGGAGTGGGCCCAAAGAACAACAGGTTCTATTACTCCATGCCCGCTAGGTTATCGAGGAGGTTGCAGACGTTGTGACTGGTATGTTAAAAGTCTTTGATTTTGATGCTTATGTTTTGCTTGATCCGGGTGCAAATTTGTCTTTTGTGACTCCTCTGTTAGCTATTAAGTTTGATTTGAGACCCTAGATTTTGAGGGATCCTTTCTCGGTCTATACTCCCGTGGGTGAATCTGTTATTACACATAGAGTCTATTATGAGTGCCCTGTTTCTATGTTGCATAAAGTTTTTCCTTGTGATCTTGTGGAACTTGAGATGTTTGACTTTGATGTGATTCTTGGGATGGATTGGTTGCATGCATCATATGCTTTTATAAATTGTAGAACCTAGAGGGTCAAGTTCCAACCTTCCGGTGAGCCCGTCCTTGAATGGAAGTGTGGTGACTCCTCTATTAAAGGTCGGTTCATTTCCTACCTCAAGGCGCGGTATTGTGAGGGTCAAGGATACAGATTCCGAAGTGCCCACTCTTGAGTCGGTCCCTATAGTCAATGAGTACTCGGATGTGTTTCCCGAAAACTTACCAAGTATCCCTCCGGAGAGAGAGGTAGACTTTAGCATAGATTTTCTTCCAGATATTCATTGTATCTTTATTTCTCCTCATCATAAGGCCCCAGCGGAGTTGAGATAATTAAAGGAATAATTAAAGGACCTATTGGAGAAGGGTTTCATTCGGCCTAGTATGTCGTCGTGGGGTGCTCCTGTATTTTTTGTAAGGAAGAAGGACAGAACTCTTCGGATGTGCATTGATTACAAGCAACTGAATAAGGTGACTGTTAAAAATAAGTACCCGTTGCCCCGGATTGATGACTTGTTTGATCAGCTTCAAGGGTCTACTCATTTCTCAAAGATTGATCTTCGTTCTGGGTATTATAAGTTGAAGATTAAGGAGTGTAACATTCCCAAATTAACTTTTCAGACAAAGTATGGGCACTTTGAGTTTGTGGTAATGTCATTTGGCCTAACCAATGCCTAGGCCGTGTTTATGGACCTAATGAATTGGGTGTTCAAGCCTTTACTTGACAATTTTGTGGTGGTTTTTGTTGACGACATTCTCATTTACTCTCGAAGTGAACAGGAGCATGGGATCACTTGAGAATGGTTCTCCAAACTCTGAGGGAGAAGAAACTATATGACAAGTTTAGCAAGTGTGAATTTTGGTTGGGCGAAGTGGCTTTCCTTGGTCACGTGGTATCCGACAATGGAATCAAGGTGGATCTGAAGAAAACCAAGGCCGTGAAGAATTGGCCAAGACCGTTGACTCCTTCAGATATTCGAAGTTTCCTTTGGTTGGCCAGGTATCACAGAAGGTTTGTTGAAGGGTTCTCCTCTATTGTATCTTCGTTGATCAAGTTGACCCAAAAGTAGGCTAAGTTTGTATGGTCAGATGAATGCGAGAAGATTTTTCAAACTTTGAAGGATCAGCTTACATTGGCTCCTGTCTTGATGCTACCTAATCGTTTGGAGGGATTTGTGGTGTATTGTGAAGCCTTTCAGATCAGATTGGGTTGTGTGCTTACACAACAGGGTAAGGTAATAACGTATGCTCAAGGCAGTTGAAGGTGTATGAACGTAATTACCCAACATACGACCTTAAATTGGCAGTGATGGTTTTTGCTTTAAAGATTTGGAGACATTACTTATATGGGGTTCATGTTGATGTGTTCAACGATCATAAGAGTTTGCAATATATATTGACTCAGAGAGATCTCAACTTATGGCAAAGAAGGTGGTTAGAACTCCTAAAAGATTACGACATGAGTGTTCTATATCGTCTGGGCAAAGCCAATGGTGTGGCCGATGCTCTCAGCAGGTTGTCTATTGGGAGTGTGGCACATGTTGGGGAAGAAAAGGAGTTGGTAAGAGATGTTCACCGGTTTGCTAGGTTGGGAGTCAGATTGGCTGATTCGAGCGATGGTGGTGTTCGTGTTCAAAGCGGGGTAGAATCCTGCGTGGTGAGTGATGTAAAGACCAAGCAAGATTTAGACCCGTCGTTACTTGAAGTGAAGAAGTTAGTTGTTGAAAAGGAGATCGACGTGTTCTATCAAGGGGGAGATGGTGTACTCCGGTACCAAGACCGGCTTTGTGTTCCAAATATGGATGTCTTAGAAGGGTGATTATGAACGAGGCTCACAACTCTTATTATTCTATTCACCCGGGGTCTACCAAAATGTATCGGGATTTTAAAGAAGTGTATTGGTGGCATGGTATGACGAAGGACATCGTTAAGTTTGTATCCGACTTGAATTGTCAACAGGTGAAGGTAGAGCACCAGAGGCTTGGTGGCTTGGTCTAAGATATTGAGATTCTCACATAGAAGTGGGAAGATGTGAACATGGATTTTGTAGTTGGGTTTCCTCGGACCCGAAGGCAATTCAATTCTATTTGTGTCATCATGGATTGGATGACAAAGTCAGCTCATTTCATACCGATCAAGACTACTTTCGGTGTCGAAGATTACGCGATGTTGTATATCCAAGAGTTGGTGAGGTTGCATGGTGTGCCTAGGTCCATTATATCGTATCGTGGTACGCAATTCACTTCCCACTTTTGGAAGTCCTTGCAGAAGGGACTGGGGACCAATATTAAGTTGAGCACCGCTTCATCCTCAAATCGATGGCCAAGCGTAGAGGACTATTCAAACCTTGGAGGATATATTGAGGGCCTGTGTGTTGGAGTTTAAGGCAATTTGGATGACCATCTTCCACTTATTGAGTTTGCTTATAATAATAGCTTCCATGCTAGCATTGATATGGCGCTGTTTGAAGCTTTATATGGGATAAGTTGTAGGTCACCGGTGGGGTGGTTTGAGTTGGGAGAGATGGAACTAACTGGTCTAGATTTGGTGATGGAGGCCATAGAGAAAGTGAAGGTGATTAGGGAGAGATTGAAAATGGCCCAAAATAGCCAAAAGTCTTTGTCAAATGTTAGGAGAAGGGACCTTGAATTTCATTTGGGGATTGGGTGTATGTGAAGGTTTCGCCTATGAAGGGTGTGATGCCTTTTGGTAAGAAGGGCAAGCTAAGCCCCCGGTATGTTGGCCCTTATGAGATTGTTGAATGATTTGGAGGTGTCGCTTATAAGTTGGAGTTACCTCCGGATTTGAGTTCTATTCACCTGGACTTCCACGTGTCTACGTTGAGGAAGCTAAGTGGTGATCCTAGCATCATATTGCCTTTGGAAGGAATTGAGATTGAAGAAAACTTGTCTTATGAGGAAATTCCGGTGGAAATCTTGGATAGGCAAGTAAAGCAGCTTCGTAACAAGGACATGGCTTTGGTGAAGGTACTTTGGAGAAATCCACAAATGGAGAGTGCTACTTGGGAGGGGGAGCTGGACATAGTGAAGCGATACCCTCATCTTTTCCAATCTACTCAAGCCTAAGTTATTAGGATTCTTCCTTGTCTAATGGTGCCATTTCTTTCCCTCTTGAGTCTCATGACATGACATGCATACATGTGCACTAAAAGGACTTTTATAATGTTTTGAGTAACTTGAATATGATTTTGATATGAGCATAAAGGTCTTGAACAATGGTTTTGAATAATGCCTTCGATGCGATTTTGAATAATGAATTATGCATTGTACGTTATGTTGATTGTTTCATGCTTTAAGTCAAGTCTTTCAAGCCTTGTTTTTGCACATTCGGGGACGAATGTTCCCAAGGGGGAGATGATGTAAGGACCCAGAGTTTTCGAGTGGCATTACCCCAAGTGTCCTGGAATCTTCCCAGGTGAACTTCCAGGCGCCACTCTATGGAGGAGCCTGCATGACCCGTGTGAAGTGATAAGAATCGTGTGACCTTCCATGAAGAGGCATTAGGTCCAGATCAGGGTTGGGTCAACTTTGGGATGGAAGGGGGACTGTGGTCAAGTGAAGTCACACGGACATTCACACGGTCTGTGTGATGTGACACGGTCTATGTGGCTCTCTATGTAATTCACTACGTAAAAATTATTCTAAGTATGGAAGTACCGTCTCGTAACTTTGTCGTGCAGAAAAAATTTCAAGTAACGTCAATCGGTAGGTGTCATGACCTGTGTGAAGTCACACAGACCGTGTAGCCGTCCGTGTAATACCACTTAGCTCCGTAAAATTTTTATCCGTAAGAGTCTAAGTAAGGGATCACAACTACTTTTCACGGTCTGTTTGACGTTTCACGGACCGTGTGAGCCTAATGGGACTAATTTTGGTCCGTTTCATTAATGAAGTTTATGTAATTTTGGTTTGTTTTAATCATGAATTATGACCTTTTACCTATCCTAAACCCTTAATTCAACCGAAACCCCTCCCCTCTCAATTCATTCTCCTAAAACATTCTTACCCTCCTGAGATCACCTCCTTACTCCTCTCTACACTCCTGTCTCAAGGATTGAAGCTAGGGTTCCATTAGAGTCCAATTCAAGCCCAATTCATTCCACAAATTCAACTCCTCAATCAAGGTATGTGGGATTAATTCTTGGTCCCTTTCAACCCTGAAAACCTAAAATTCCTTTCAATTGATTTCATGAAATTTAGTTTACTTTCAATATAGGTTTTCATTATTTGATTTTATTAAACCCAACTGATGAATGGACTGTACTCTACCTATGATTTTAAATTACCTTGAACACTATTATGATGATTTACATTGAATTATGAAATTATGAACATGCATGTCTCCTTTAAAATTTATTTATGCATGGGTGACTATTACTATGATTTAGATGTTGATTTTAATTATGGATTTACTCAATTTCATATTATGATGTTGATTTTAACTTGAATCTATGTTACCCAGCTATCCTCACATCATGTATTGCATTGCATTCATGAGAATTGGTTTATGGAAATTATGAAGTGGTTTAAGCCCAATTACGTTTTATGAAATGATTATGATATGATTTTGGTAAAGCATTGGCTATGACAAATAGGTGATCACCGGTATGTCTATGATTACGGCTCTTTGAGCATTATGGGTGCTTACACCATCTTGCATATGTAGATGAGCTATTCCTTGCATGAGCATTATGATTATGATTTATAGTTTGGCATTTGAGCCTATATATGCATTGAACGTTTTGAAAAGACTATTGAATCTCTTGGAAGCACGTATATGTATAAGTATTCATGTGGGATGTTGTTGACTTAGTACCGATGGATTGGGGCGTTAGGATTATTTCCAAGGGCCATCTCCCTTTCCTTGAACTATGTGCCAACATAGGAACGATCTCTAGTACTGAAAAGACCGGGTCCTAAGGAATGGATATTCGTCTGTTATGTTTATGATATGATTATAAAAAATCCTTCTGAAAAGCGGGTCATAAGGAAGGTGACCATCTACTGAAAAACATGGTGGTAAGGTGTGATGTAGATTACCTTTGGCAAGTGATCATCTCCCTACTGGTGGGAGGTGCTAATTGGTCTAATTCATGTAATAACTCGCATGAGTTTGATTTGTCAGTTATAGTCCATCCCCGCTATATAGGAGCATTATCGCATTGTATGCATCATAAATTTCATGGAATCTTGTATACTTCGCCATTAGATATATGATTCTTTCTATATTATGTACCCTTGTCATCAAACATTGAAACGCAGGTTATTAAATCATATGCATTGCATGCCACATAGTTAGTACATTCAAACTTACTAACGCATACTCTATACCTATATGATTTTACCATGTAGGGGCCGAGTACTTTGAATATCAGCCGTTTGACGAATAGTCCATTCTTGGAGTTATTGTGGTGAGTCACGTCTTTCGAGGGCGAGCCAGTTATCTTCTTTATTGTTATTACGAATGTTCTCTTTTATTGAAGGTGAGCCCGAAGCTTGTCCTGACCCCCGTTCCTTAGACTAGAGGCATTGTTAAGCACTGTGTGAACTGTTCTTATATCTGGCTGCTGTGACTATTGGATTGCTTTCATGTTACTAGACTGATTCTTGAGATCTGATTTAACTATATGTCTTTGTGTGTTTTAATGCTATTCTCGAACCGATGACGTGGCTACAGATACTTGAGTCTTGTTTGGGGACTCTTGGGTCTCCATTCGTCGTGTCACATCTAGGCCCTAACCTCGATCGTGATACATTAATTATACAATATTTAAATTTTTTATATAGTTTTACGGTACTTAGCTCAATAACTAATTTTTGTCAATCAAATCATGAGGTTGTTTATTTTTTTTTTGTTTTTTTTATGTTTAGTGGGATGTTTTGGCCAATGGAAATAATGTGACTGAGTTAGCTCGAGTACTAATAGGAACTTCACCCAGAAATGTTATTACAATCATTCAGGTATATGCCATATTTATGTATTTATACTTTTGCTATTTTCTACTTAGATTATCAAGTAATGATGATTCTCTATCTCTCAAGAATCAAATAAAATTATTAATCATTTGGATACATCTTATTTTCATATAATGAAATATCAAATTTTCTAACTTTTATCCCTTTTTTCCTTTATCTTTTCATCTTCAATTATTAAATAAAAAAGTATTTTCTATGGCCCAATTTCACTTTTATGTTTTTATAAATTAAGCATAAAAACACAAAACTTGCATTTTCCATGTTTAATTTATACACACTTTCAACTTGAAAATCTTCTTCACATTATCATAACTAAGCCTGTCTTAGCAAGTTGTCAATTTTCTTATTTTCTGCATTAATAATTACTCTTGGATTTTCTATCTATTAAATGAAATACACACACACATATATATATAGGTAAGATTATTGGATAAGCATTCTTAGATGAAGATTATCAATACTTTTTATAATTTTAGAGACAAAATTTGTCAATTTCTAATTCTAACTTAGTGCTTACTGTAATGACCCATATTTTTTTTGAACGACTTTGTCGGACTTTATAATGTCACCTCGTGAGAAATTGGACCAAGTATCACTTCATGGGAGACCCACATGGCCCCTGTGAGGTCATATGGACTGTGTGGCCTCCAGTGTAGGGGTACTTGGCCATAATTTTGATTATGAGGACTTGACGAGGAGTTTCGGGCTAAGGCACATCACATTGGATCCCCACATGAGCCGTGTGACACTACACGGACCGTGTGGAATGCCACATGATGGCCTTGCACCTGTGAAAATAAGAAAATAAGGCCAAGTGTGGTCACACGGCCACCCAAACAGTCAGTGTGGAGGTTCACGGGTCGTGTAGCCCACCGTATAGCTCGCAACGCAAAATTTTTCTATGTTTGAAATCACCATCTCGTAACTCTTTCATGCAAACATTTTCCTAAGTGTTGTTTGATGGCCATTCACACGGCCCGTGTAGTGCTTTATGGGCCTTGTGGCCATTTGTGTGGCACCCCCTTCGCTTCGAAAATTCTCAGCGTTGAAATTGTGAAGATTTCTCTAAGTATCGTCTCACGAGCACTGTTCATGGCCAGTGAAAGGCTTCACGAGCCGTGTCCGTCCCAGAGAAGCCATGACGACTCAATTTTCATCTGTTTCATTAATAACTTTTATGTAATTATGATTTCTTTTAAAAGTATTTATGACTTTTTCACCTACCCTAAGCACCTAAATCAGCTGTTACCATTTCATTTTAATTCATTCTCATTGGAAAACACTCTTACTCAAAAATCAAATTCCTAAAGATCCTCTCTAAGCTCTCCTCTCAAGACCCAAGCCAAGGATTCACGCTAGGTTAATCTTCAAACCAATTTCCTCTCAAGCTCATCTTTCAAGGCTAAGGTATGTGAGATTGATTATTTTTCCCTTTCAACCAAGAAGACCCAATCTCTTTTCAATTGATTTTCATGGAATTTTTCTTACTTTAAATATGGGTTTCAAAAATTATAGTTTAATAAATTAAATTGATGCAGGATTTGTATTTTATTTATAATTTTAAGTTACTTTAAGCCCTATATGATGATTTACATTGAAGTTATGAAGTTATGAATATGCATGTCCCCTTTAAAGCTTGATTTATGCATGGGCGATTTATATTATGATTTAAATGTGGATTTATTTATGGATCTTCTTTAATTTTGTATTATATTATTGATTATAGATTGAATCTCAATTACCCATGTTATTCACACATCATTTGTGGCATATGCATCTATGGGCTTTAGATTTTGTGGAAATTGTGAAGTGGGTTAAGCCCAACTATGTTTTATGAAATGATTTTGATAACATTATAGTTATGGCAAGAATGCAATCACATATATGTCAATGATTATGGCTCTTTGAGCATTTTGGGTTCTTGCACCATTCTGTATACGTAGATGAGGTATTACTATGCATAAGTATTATGACTATGAGCTATGATTTGACATTTGATCCTAAGTACTATTTATTATGAATGATATTTGGTTTTTAAGCCTAAATGCATATTGGAAGTATTATAAATGACTATTGTCTCTTGAAAGCATGTATATATGTACATGTATGTATTTTAGTGGGATGCTGACTTAGCACCGATGGATTGGGGGTGTCAGGGCTATCCTCAAGGGTCCTCTCCATTTCCTTGAATTATGTTCCTAACATAGGTTATGAGAATCCTATCTGAAATAGGTGTAGATCCCGTAAGGAAGGTTGCTTCATAAGAACTAGGTGTTGTTCCCATAAGGTGAAGTAATTAGTTATATGATATGAAAATCCTATCCGAAATGGGTGTAGTTCCCGTAAGGGAGTTACTTCATACGAAATGGGTGTTGTTCCCGTAAGGTGAAGTATGATTTACCGTTGCAAGTAGACTACCTTTGTGCAGGTGAGGGGATTTCATCGGGATTCCAAGTAATAATTTGCTTGGCCTTACTCATGTCGGTTGAGGTCACATCCCCACTATATATATGAGCAATGTTGCATTTCATGCATCATGAACTTTATGTCATATTGTATCCTACTCTTCTTTGGATATATGATTCTTTGTACATTATGTGCCCTTGTCATCTTACATTTAAATGCAGGTTTGATCAGTCATATGCATTGCATGCCCGCATACATAGTACATTCAAATGTATTAAGACATGTTGTTGCCTACATGATCTCACCATGTAGGGACCGAGGAGTACATCTATCCACCACTTGACGTTTAGCTTTGATCTCAAGTTTTTCTTGTTGTGGTGAGTCCTGTCTTCTAAGGACAAGCCACCTATCCTCTACCTATAGTGTTTTTGTCTAGGATATTTTTATTTGAATGTGAGCCCGGGATTTGTCGTGGCCCCGGTCCTATATTTTGACTAGAGGCATTGTTTGACATCTTGTAAATTCCTTTACGTTTATATGCTAAGTGCTATGTTGGAGATTATGTTATGTCTTGGTTACCCATTGAATATTGTTGTGTGTCTTGGCTATGAGACTTAAGAATTGATGGTATGATTTGATGCGAATGATCCTACGTCCCGAATTGCCCCCACAGCGCTAGCCATACTTTCCTGCCCCTTAGTCTTTATGTGCTACATGCTATATGAATCTATGTTAATCCCCTTTCCTTATGATATCCCCATAGCATGAGTTCTACTTACCTATCCCTTAGAACTATGTGTTTATCATTTGAATACACTTATGAACCAATGATGTGAATTTGAATACTTTGAGGCTTGTTTGGGGACTCTTGGGTTCCCATTCGTCATGTCACTCCTAGACCCTAGGACCGGGTCATGACAGAGATGGTATTAGATCCCTAGGTTTGTAAATGATCTTCGGAGTCCAACATGCCGCGTGAAGTAGAGTCCTATTCATATGTGTGAAGTGCACCGTGCCTATGAGTGGGAGGCTACGAAGCCGTTCTAGGAATTATTTCACTTCTTCATGCCTTATGACGCGCTATGGTTCATATACTTTGTTTCCTTATCTTGATGGTGTCATTGCTCCATTTCAGAAGATGCCTCGAGGAAGATCCCACTTACCAAGGCCGACCCCGGCTGATGAGGGTCAGGCACCTCAAAGGCCTATGGATGAGCCTATCTCTAACAATGAATTCGATACGGCCTTTGCTATGCTTGCCCAGGTGGTGACATCTCACGCTAGGCAGATTAACATTCTACGGGATCCCACTCCAGCCTTTAGGGGGAGGGATTTCACCTGGATGAATCCTCCTGAGTTATATGGTCAAAGGTTGATGAAGATGCTCAGGAGTTCATTGATGAGCTCACCAAGGTGTTGAACGTTATGGATGTCACTTCTGAGGAGAACATTGAATTGGCTGCCTATAAACTGAAGGGATTTGGGTGCTTGTTTTTGGAGCGGTGATAAGAACCACAAGATTGCCGATTGTCCTAAGAATGCTCATAGAGGTCGTCAGGCGGCTCAAGGTAGTCAAGGCTATAAAGATCTCCCCAAGGTGTTTCCCCAAGGAACAACAAGTTCTATGCACTTCATGCCTGTCAGGAGGTTGAGGAAGCCCCAGATGTTATGACTGGTATGTGAAAAGTCTTTGATTTTGATGCTTATGTTTTGCTTGACCAGGGTGCCAATTTATCTTTTGTGACTCCTCTATTGGTTGTTATGTTTGATTTGAGTCCGAAAGGATCCTTTCTCAGTTTATATTCCCATGGGTGAATCCATTGTTGCACATAGGGTCTATTTTAGTTGTCCTGTTACTTTGTTGAATAAAGTCTTTCCATCTGATCTTATGGAACTTGAGATGTTTGATTTCAACGTGATTCTTGGGATGGATTGGTTGCATGTATCCTATGCTTCTATAAATTGTAGGACCCAGAAGGTTAAGTTCCAAGCTCCCGGTGAGCCCGTTCTCGAATGGAAGGGTAGTGACTCCTCTATTAAGGGTCGATTTATTTCCTACCTCAATGCCTGGAAGATGATCTCCAAAGGGTGAATTTATCATATTGTGTGGGTCAAGGATATAGAGTCTGAATCACCTACTCTTGAGTAGGTTCTGGTGGTAAATGAGTTTTCAAATGTGTTCTCCGAAGACTTGCCCAGTATTCCTCCCGAAAGGGAAGTGGACTTTGGAATTAATCTTATCCCGGATACTCAACCTATCTCTATTCCTCCCTATCGTATGACACCGGTTGAGTTGAAGGAGTTGAAGGATTACTTAAAAGACTTGTTAGAGAAGGGCTTCATTAGGCCAAGTATAGCTCCATACGGTGCTTCGGTGTTATTTGTAAGGGAAAAAGGATGGATCTCTTCGGATGTGTGTCAATTATAGGAAGTTGAATAAGGGGACCATAAAATATAAGTATGTGTTGCATAGGATCGATGACTTGTTTGACCAACTTCCATGGGCTATGCACTTCTCAAAGATTGACCTCCATTACGGGTATTATCAGTTGAAAGTTAGAGAGTGTGATATTCCCAAGACGGCTTTTCGAATAAGGTATGGACACTTTGAGTTTGTGGTGATGTCGTTTGGCTTAACTAATGCTCCAGCCGTGTTCATGGATCTCATGAATTGAGTGTTCAATCCATTCCTTGATAGGTTTGTAGTTGTCTTCATTGATGATATTCTCATTTATTTTCGTAGTGAGCGGGAGCATATGGATCATTTGAGGTTGGTTTTAAAAACCTTGAGGGAGAAGAAGTTGTATGCCAAGTTTAGTAAATGTAAGTTTTGGTTGGGTGAAATAGCTTTGGTGTCTGGTGATGGTATTAAGGTTGATCCGAAGAAGACCGAGGCTGTGAAGTTAACCTAGACCATTGACTCCTTTGGATATTCGAAGTTTTCTGGGGTAGGCTGGGTATTATAGGAGGCTCGTTGAAGTGTTCTCATCTATTACGTCTCCGTTGACTAAATTGATCCAAAATAAGGTTAAGTTTGTGTGGTGAGAGGAATGCGAAAAGAGTTTTCAAACCTTGAAGGATCGTCTTACGTCAGCACCTGTCTTGACCTTACCTAATGGATTGGAGGGATTTGTGGTGTATTTTGATGCCTCGCGGATCAGGTTGGGTTGTGTACTTATGCAACATGGTAAGGTAATAACATATACATCAAGGAAATTTAAGAAGCATGAGCGTAATTACCCGATGCATGATCTTGAGCTAGCGGTGGTAGTTTTTGCCTTGACGATTTGGAGACACTACCTGTATAGGTTACACGTGGATGTTTTCATCGATCACAAGAGTTTAAAATATGTGTTTACTCAAAGGGATCTCAACTTGAGGCAAAGAAGATGGTTAGACCTCCTAAAGAACTAACATGAGAGTTCAATATCATCCTAACAAGGCTAATGTGGTAGCTGATGACCTTAGTAGGCTATCTATGGGTAGTGTGACTCATGTTGGAGAGGAAAGGAGAGAGTGGCAAAGAATGTTCACCGATTGGCAAGGTTGGGTGTTAGGTTGACTGACCCTAATGATGGTGGTATCCATGTTCAAGATAGGGCCGAATCTTCTGTGGTTGTTGATGTAAAAGCTAAGCAAGATTTAGATCCATCATTGATTGAATTGTAGAAATTGGTTTCTGAAAAGGAGATTGAGGTGTTCTCCCAAGGGGGAGATGGTGTACTTTTGTACCAAGACCGACTATGTGTTCCAAATGTGGATGGCCTTAGAAGGGTGATCATGAGCAAGGCTCACAACTGTCATTACTCTATCCATCCGGGATTGACTTAGATGTATCATGATTTGAAGGAGGTATATTGGTGGCATGGTATGAAGAAGGACATAGCCAAGCTCGTATCCAAATTTCCGAGTTGCCAACAAGTGAAAGTGGAGCACCAAAGGCCCGGTGGCCTAGCTCAAGACATTGAGATTCCCACTTGGAAGTGGGAAGATGTGAATATGGACATTGTGGTTGGTTTGCCTCAGACCAAAAACAATTTGACTCCATTTTGGTTATTATTGATCAGAGACGGCGCATTTTCTACTGGTCAAGACTATCTATAGTGCCAAAGATTATGCAAAGTTGTACATCCAAGAGTTGGTGAGGTTTCATGGCATGCCTAGATCTATCATATCGGATCGTCGTACCCAATTCACTTCTAACTTTTGGAGGTCGTTTTAAAAGGGACTTGGTACTAAGTTTAAGTTGAGCTGGCTTTTCATCCTCATATGGACAGGCAAGCTGAGAGGACAATTCAAACCTTGGAGGATATGTTGAGGACTTGTGTGTCGGAGTTCAAGGATAATTGGGATGACCACCTTCCACTCATTGAATTTGCCTATAATAATAATTTCCATGCTAGCATTGGTGTGGCACCGTTTGAGGCCTTGTATGGGAGAAGGCGTAGGTCATCGGTGGGATGGTTTGAGTTGGGGAATGTCATTGATTGGCCCGAATTTAGTCTTGGAGGCAATGAAGAAGGTGAAGTTGATTAGCGAAAGGTTGAAGACGGCCCAAGGTCACGAAAAGTCATATTCGGATGTTAGGAGGAGGGATCTTGAATTTCATGTTGGTGATTGGGTGTATGTGAAGGTTTCACCTATGAAGGATGTGATCCGTTTTGGTAAGATGGGCAAGCTAAGCTTCCGGTATGTTGTCCCTTATGAGATTATTGAGCGGATTGGGAACGTGGCTTATAGGTTGGAGTTGCCTCCTGACATGAGTTCCATTCACTCGGTCTTCCATGTGCCTATGTTGAGGAAGTTAGTTGGTGATCCTAGCACTATTGTGCCTTTGGAGTGTGTTAAGGTTGAGGATAACTTATCTTATGAGGAAGTCTCGGTGGAGATTTTTGATAGGCAAGTGAAGCGGCTCCATAACAAGGATGTAGATTCTGTTAAGATACATTGGAGAAATCAAAACGTGGAGAGTGGCACATAGGAGGCGGAGTTGGACATGATAAGCAATACCCCATCTTTTCCAATATAATCAAGCCTAAGGTATTAGGTTCCTCCTCTTCTAAAGTGGTCCTAACTCTTTCATTCTTGAGTCTCATGATATGACATGCATACATGTGCCTTAAAAAGATTTTTTTATGATGTTTTGAATGATTATAATATGCTTTGGCATGAGTTTTAATTAGTTTATAATTTTGAAGGGGTAAGTTATGTATTGCATTTTATGTTTGGAAGTATGCTATAAGTTGAGCTTTTCAAGCCTTTCTCTTGCACATCGGGGACAAAAGTTTTCAAGTGGGAGATGATGTAAGGACCCAGATTTTTTTTGAACGGTTTTATCGGACCTTATAATTCGCCCCATGAGAAATTTGACCAAGTATCACTTCATTGGAGGCCAACACGGCTAGTGTGAGGACACACGGACCGTGTGGCCTCCAGTGAAGGGGCACTTGGACATAATTTCTAGTATGGGGAATTAACGGGGAGTTTCGGGCTAAGGCACATCAATTTGGATCCCCACACGGGCCGTGTGACACTACACAAACCATGTGGAGTGCCATATGATGGCCTTGCAACTAGAAAACCAAGAAAACAAGGCCAAGTGTGATAACACGGCCACCCACACAGTCACTGTGGAGGTTCACAGGCGGTGTGGCCCACCGTATAGCTCGCGATGCCAACTTTTCCTAAGTACGAAATCACAGTCTCGTAACTTTTTTGTGCAAAAAATTTCCTAAGTGTTGTTTGATAGCCATTCACACGACCCGTGTAGTGCTTCGTGGGCCATGTGGCTATCCGTGTGGCATCCCCCTTTGCTTCGAATATTCTAAATGTTGAAATTGTTAAAATTTGTCTAAGTGCGTCTCACGACCACTGTTCATGGCTAGTGAAGTGCTTCACGGGCCGTGTCAGTGCGAGTGAAGCCATAGCTACTCAATTTCATCAATTTCATTAATGGATTTTATGTAATTATGATTTATTTTAAAAGTGTTTATGACTTTTTCACCTATCCTAAGCACCTAAATCAGTTGTTACTACTTCATATTAATTCATTCTCATTAGAAAACACTCTTACTCAAAAATCAAATTCCTAAGGATCCTCTGTAAGATCCCTCTCAAGATCCATGCCAAGGATTCACACAAGGGTTCATCTTCAAACCAATTTTCTACCAAGCTCATCTTTCAAGACTAAGGTATGTGGGATTGATTCTTGGTCCCTTTCAACCAAGAAGACCCAAACTCTTTTCAATTGATCTCCATGGAATTTTGTTTACTTTAAATATGGGTTTTGAAAATTATTGTATAATAAATTTAATTGATGTATGAGCTATAATTTATTTATGATTTTAAGTTACTTTATGCCCTATTATGATGATTTACATTGAAGTTATGAAGTTATGAACATGCATGTCCCCTTTAAACCTTCATTTATCCATGGGCGATTTATATTATGATTTAAATGTGGATTTAATTATGGATATACTACAATTTTGTATTATATTATTGATTTTATATTAAATCTCAATTACCCATGTTATTCCCACGTCATTCATGGCATATGCATCTATGGACATTGGATGTTATGGAAATTATGAAGTGGATTAAGCTCAATTATGTTTTATGAAATGATTTTGGTAATATTATGGTTTTGACAAGAATGTGATCACATATATGTCAATCATTATGGCTCTTTGAGCATTTTGGGTTCTTGGACCATTCCGTATACATAGATGAGCTATTCTTATGCATGAGTATTATGACTATGAGCTATTATTTGGCATTTGATCCTAAGTACGATTTACTATGAAAATGTTTGGCTTTTAACCCTAAATATGCATTGAAAGTATTGGAAATGACTATTGTCTCTTGAAAGCATGTATATATGTACGTATATGTATTCTCATAGGATGCCAACTTAGCAACGATGGATTGGGGGCGTTAAGGCTATCCCTGTCACACCCCAGGAGGGTACCCTAGGCGTGGCTGGCACCCAGAGACTATTGCTAGTCCCCAAGCGAACCACTCAATCTCAAGACAGTCGTCCAACATCAAGCATAGCGAAAGCAATTAAAATAAGATAACGAGCTACATCAATAAAAAAGGCCATTGACCAATAAACTCCATCTCAACATAGATGATAAGTAAATAGTATTACTAGCTCAACTCCAAAAGGGGAAGACCTCACATCAAATCTCAACTCATGTCTATGAAGCCTCTATCTCAACTAGACAACCTAAAAGAGTACCATGATAGGGCATGGTTACCCAACTCAATAAACAAAATAACAGATAAAGAAGAAGGGCTCCTTCGAATAGTAAGAAGGCTCACTAATGACTGAACTTGAAATCTCTGAACCTCAACAATGCGTCTACTAAAAACCTCTAACTCCTGTATCTGCATCATAAAACGATGCAGCGCCAAATGGCGTCAGTACATGGAATGTACGATATGTAAGATGGCTGAATGTAACATTACAAGTATAACAGTATAGGGATAATATCAACTCAACCTGATACTCCATTAGAATGTCAAATGTCTATCTAAAGCTAGAATATAGAGTACACAAATGACTCATCAACGTCTCATCTCAACATCATCAATACATCAGACTCATCTCAAGGAAACTCGACAACTCAAAGGACTCATGCCCGTTTAGGACAAGGATAAAGAGTATATAGGAGAACATCAACATCCATCAAGACTCATACCATTACATCAACATCAGAGTTCTATCAGTGGAACCTAACTGGGAGTTTCTCTAACCGACAACCATCACCTATGAGCCGGTGATGATACAATGAAGTGATACCATTGCCACATTCATCCAGTACCCTGCCTCGGGTAAAGGACATCACCATCAGTGGATCCACAAGAAAAAAATATCAGTCCTCGTTTGGGACAAGGAGCCATCCGCATCGCGGTTTGATCCTCTCTACTACGCGGGCCACGTAGTTAATGAGTTTGAGTGGGACTCACTCTCACCCATTTCGGTGCTCGATACTCCCCCCAGAACTTGACATGCTCATAAAACATCATCATCATCGGTCCCATAGGTACATAGTACATCAACATCAACATCAACATCAACATAAACATCATCATCATCATCGGTCCTATAGGGACATAGTACATCAACATCAACATTAACACCATGGACACGAAATATTATTTTTAGAATTTAGTTTCAAGTTTTAAGACTCATGAACATCACTCTCATCAACATCATCGTCAAGGCTCTCATCAATTTAAACCACAATCACAACATTACTAACATCATCATCGTCAAGGCTCTAGATTCATCCCCTAAGTTCATTCTTTTAGTTTTGGGTAAAATAAACATAGAATTTTGTAAAACTCATTTATGAAAACAACTTATGCAGTAAATCAAGTTTATGATGATCATCAATTTAAGAAAACAATACATGAATTAAGAAGAATCTCAATAAAATACTTAAGAATTTTCATGTATAACTCATCATCTTCAATCATAAACACAATTCACTCAAAAGGGGCACATGGAAGAATAATCACATGCTTTAGGATAGCCTTACATACCTGGGATGATCGCTATCAATACAATTCCTTGGAGATTCCTCTGTTTTTCTCAATCTCGTCTCTCCTCTACTCTCCTTAGGCCCTAGCGTATTAATGTTGTTAGGAAGAGGGTTTAGAATTGGATTTTGACCCTTTCTTTCGTGAAAACAACTTATATAAATCGTACATGGGTTTTAGAAGATGCTAGGAATGGATTACAATGCCCATCGAATTTTAGAAATTTTCCAGCCGCGAAATAACCTAGTCCGCGACGCGGACTAGTCGCGTATAGCTCATTTTCGGAAAAATTCTTCCTGAACGAGTTTTCTCAACCCCGTAAACATTTTAGGAAAAACATAAGTCACTCTTCACGATGGCTCCGCAACGCGGCTCCATCGCGAACTCTCATTGTTTCTCATTTTGGAATGAAAAATTATCGTTTGACTTAGTCGCTCTAAAAATCGACCGAGACCTCTTCCCCTCTTAATTGTTTGTGTGGATCATGAATTCAGCCTCGGATTTTTCATCCGAGCATCAGAAGATGCACTAAGCAGATATCTCTCCTCTAAGGGTATTTTGGTAATTTTACTGGGCGTTATGATCCCCAAGGGTCCTCTCCCTTTCCTTGAACTATGTACTTAACATAGGTTATGAGAATCCTATCCAAAATGGGTGTAGTTCCCATAATGAAGGTTGCTTCCTATGAAATGAGTGTTGTTCCATTAAGGTGAAGTATTATGTTATATGATATGAATATCCTATCCGAAGTGGGTGTAGTTCCCATAAGGGGGTTACTTCATACGAAATGGGTATTGCTCCCATAAGTTGAAGCATAGTTTACTCTTGGTAAGTAGACCACCTCTGTATCGGGGATGGGATTTCACCGGGATTCCAAGTAATAGCTCACTTGGTCTTACTCATGTCAGTTGAGGTCACATCCCCACTATATATATGAGCATTTTTGCATTTCATGCATTAAGAACTACATGTCATACTGTATACTACTGTTCTTTGAATATATGATTCTTTTTACATTATGTGCCCTTGTCATCTAACATTGAAATGCATGTTTGATAAGTCATATGCATTGCATGCCCATATACTTAGTACATTCAAACGTACTAACACATACTTTTGCCTAGCTGATCTCACCATGTAGGGACCAAGGAGTACATCTCTCTAGCTCTCGATGTTTAGCTCGTATCTCAAGTTTTGCTTGTTGTGGTTAGTCATATCTTCAAAGGGCAAGCCACCCATCCTCTACCTATGGTGTTTTTGGTTAGGATATTTATATTTGAGGGTGAACCAGGGATATGTCATGGCCCTTGTCCTATCTTATGACTAGAGGTATTGTTGGACATCTTGTAAAATCCTTTACATTTATATGCTAAGTGCTATGTTGGAGATTATGTTATGTCTTGGTTACTCATTGAATATTGTTGTGTGTCTTGGCTATGACTCTTTTGACTTGATGGTATTATTTGATGTGAAGGATTCTAAGTCCCGATTTCCCCCATAGCGTGAGCCATACTCACCCGCCCTATGTCTTTATGTGCTACATGCTATATGAATCCATGTTAATCCCCGTTCCTTATGACATCCCAATAGCATGAGTCTTACTTTCTCGTGCTTTATAACTATGTGTTTTCCATTTAAATACGCTTCCGAATTTATGATATGAATTTTGATACTTTGAGGCTTGTTTGGGGACTCTCGGGGATCCAATTCGCCGTGTCACACCTGATCCTAGGTCGGGGTCGTGGCACTTACACTAATATTTCTTAAATTGTTGTAATGTATATGCAGTATTATATGCTAAAAGAGAACAACATGTTAGTTCTTCAAGAGTCAAACATCGATGCAATGGGATCATTTTTAATCTATGCACCCATAGAGTTATCAATAGTCACTTCAATTGCTAATGGAGGTGATGCCATAAATGTTGTTGTTTTGCCCTTAGGAATCATCATAAGCCCTGAAGGTCATTTGACCTCTGAAAGGTATTATGATGAAAATGCACAAGAAAGTTCTATCTTGACAGTGGCTTTTCAAATATTGGTTTGTGCCAAATGACAATTCAGTGTCCCAGGTACAACTTGCTGAGGCAGTGACCTCTATTCATAATCTTTTGAGCTCTACGGTTTTACAATTCAAAACAAGCGTGGAAAAAAAAGAGCTAGAGAGAACTAAGTACTTTATGATCACCACAAAGTTTATTATATACTGTATGATGATATTACAAATAAAAATGCTTAGATAATACAAAAATATAAATGCCAAGAAGAAAGTTGAGCTTTCAAATTCAAACTTCCTTTTACAAAGTATAAATTAAAAAAGATAGATTGCCCTTCTAAAGTAACCTGAAATATTTTTCTCTTGTCTTCTTCTTTAAATCTATCCAACAATAGTTGATAGTTAATTATTTTTTCTTGGATTTATTGAATCTTTCTGAAGCTATTGACACTATCATATGATTTTGCATTGCCAGTCGCATTGGTAGGTGTTTTGGAACAAACTCTCCGGTCACTTTACCATCCTAACTATGTTATCTTCCATGTGGTTTCTTTTTGATTTTATTACTTCCACTTCTTTGTTGCCTAGGTGAGATATCTCCATTTCTAGCCACTTAATCAAAGCATATGTCTAACATATTGTCTTCCTTATCATCGTCAAAGAAATCCTCTCCCATATCAATTGCATATGCATTAATTGGACTAAGTCCTGACACTAAGGCCCATGATTCATTCCTTTTTGCAATCATATTTTCTTCATTATGGTGCTGATTGCTAACAATTGGAGTATACATCAAAATTATAATCTTCCCACTACTTTTAGGCATAAATATAGGTGTATTATGGTTGAGATTATTCCCAAGAATTGGTGATTTATTCTCCTGAAAGCTTTCTTTTTCGCTACCATTATTTTGATATTCTTCATCCCAGCTGCCCATGTCTTAGACTTGGAAAAACCTCATCAATTACCTAAATTATATGATTATTCATTTTTCCAAGTTGCTCCTTTCTCATCTTGGTCGAGGTTGGGTGAAAAGGCCTTTGAACATCTTGATCGTTTTCATCTTGTAGCTTACTTACATCAACTTCTTTTGTAGGCGATGAATTACTACACTCATGTGTTGGTGGAGGTGCTTCACATTTTGAAGTATCCATACTGTGATCCTATTGTTATTTACCGATTACCGACAATGTTGCAAAAACATTTCAAGTTGGTAACTTTAAATTCTCAATCTCACCTTTTTCCAGCTTGGAGAATAACCTCAACTAGTGGAGGAACATATATGACTACCAGCTGCATTTTTATGTGCAACCAAAGTCCAATTTTCAGCTTTATTATCTTCTTCATTGCTGCAATTTTCAGCTTGCAAATCAGTACATTTATCAGTTGTTAGCTCCCTGGTTCATCATTGACTTGTCTAACAAAATTGGCCATACACAACTCTAAATTTTTGCAACATCACCATCTCCTGTAACAATTATATTCTGCCCCGAATCAGCTATCAGTGTCTCTTTCACCACTGACAATGTATTATCCACTGATTTTAACGCTACAACAATAGCTAAGTTGGAGATTTAAAATCTCCATAAAGTTGAGGCTGGTGTCAATAATAAGTTAAACTATATTAGCACAAAATTAAAACATAAAATGGCATAGTGTGGATCATAATGGGTGTTAATGTACGAGCATAAACCATGGAATAAGAGGCTTAATCGCTAGACAATCAAATTCGAACAAACAACAAATTCAAATTATTTAATTGAACTAATGTATTAAAGGAAAAATCGCTACCTAAAAAACACACAATCTGTGTTGGGATGTGGAGCCTAATTAATATGTAAATATTCTTTTTATATATTAACGATCTCGCCCAAATTTTAGGCTGTAGTTTTTTCTTATCATTCTCCGTGTATTCTGTAACAGTGTTATTTTATTAATATAAATACTGCATCACCGTGGAGGTTACCCGCAAGATGTTACCACGAAATATTTTTCTCTCTCTCTAATTTTACCAAAACTATCTTGATTCTTGAATTATTCTTTGAAATCTAGAAGTGTTGTTGTAATCGATCCTAACAACTGGTATCAGAGCACAGGCAATTCAAGACGATCACTGAAGATGGATAGTTCGAAGCTTGGAATCGAGAAGTTTGACGGATCTGATTTTAGTTTCTGGATGATGCAGATCAAAGATTATCTTTATCAGAAAGATCTTCACGTACTTTTGACTGGGGAGAAGCCTGAAGCCATGGCAGAGGATGTATGAAAACTCAAGGATCACCAGGCATTAGGGTTGATCCGATTGACTTTGTGTAGGAACATAACTTTCAACATCACAAAGAAGAAGACCACAACAGATCTGTTAAAGGCGCTATCAAATATATATGAAAACCCATCGACGATGAACAAGGTATATTTGATGTGTAGGTTATTCAATTTGCAGATGTATGAGACTGGATCTGTAGCGGATCACATAAACAAGTTCAATATGATTGTGAGTCAACTATATTCTGTGGAGATTAACTTTGAGGAAGAGATTAAGGCATTGATTTTGATGTCATCTCTGCCCGAGTCTTGGGATACTGTTGTTGCTGCGATTAACAGTTCCCGTGGATCTGAGAAACTGAAGTTTGTTGAAATCTGTGATGTTGTTCTCAGCGAAAGTATTCGCAAACGAGAAGTGGGAGATTCATCTGGCAGTGCTCTCAGCGTTGACGGAAGGGGGGGAAACAAATTGAAAGGTCAACATCAACATGGCCGATCAAAATCAAAGAATCATGGGAAGTATCCGAACAGACCCAACGTGGTTTGTTGGAATTGTTGAGAGAAAGGGCACTATCGGTCAAATTGCACGAAACCAAAGAAGAAGTAGAATAAGAAATCTGCAGATGATACTGATTCTATAAATTCAGCGGAAGACATTGGGGATGCTCTGATTCTGAGCATGGACAGCCTGGTTGAATCTTAGATTCTAGATTCTGGTGTATCTTTTCATTCTTGTCTGAGCAAGGAACTGTTCTAAAATTTCAAATCTGCATATTTTGAAAAAGTGTACCTTGCAGACAACAAGCCCTTGAAGGTTGAAGGAAAAGGGAATATTTGCATTAAGACCCCATCCGTAAACCAATGGACATTGGAAGATGTTAGATATGTTCCCGAACTTAAGAAAAATTTATTCTCTATTGGTCAGTTGGATAGCACGGGCTTCACAATACAGTTTGGGAATGGTTCATGGAAGATTGTGAAGGGGGCTATGATTGTTGCTCGTGGCATGAAAATTGGAACCTTGTACACCATTGCAGGGTGCATGAATATGGTCGTTGTTGGTTAGGGTGGTCCTGGTTCATGTTTGTGGCACAACAGACTTGGACACATGAGTGCTAAGGGAATGAAGATGCTGGTTGCAAAAGGAGCATTAGAAGGTCTAAAATCAGTTGACATGGGCCTTTGTGAGAGCTTTATTATGGGCAAACAAACACGAGTTAGCTTTACAAAGGCTCTGAGACAATCAAAGAAGGTGCGGTTAGAGATGGTTCATACAGATGTTTGGGAGCCATCTCCAGTTTCATCACTAGGAGGATCCACGTTCTATGTCACCTTCATTGATGACTTTAGCAGAAAAGTTTGGGTCTACTTCTTGAAGCATAAGTCAGATGTGTTTGCGACTTTCAAGAAGTGGAAGGCTGAAGTTGAGAATCAGACTGGTTTGAAGATCAAATGTCTGAGATCTGACAATGGTGGAGAGTATGACAAGTCAGAGTTCAAAACATTTTGTGGTGCTGAGGGAATTAGATTGATGAGGACAGTTCTAAGAAAGGCAAGACAAAATGAAGTTGCTGAAAGGATGAACAGAACATTGAAGGAACATGCAAGAAGCATGAGTATACACTGTGGGCTGCCTAAGATGTTTTCAGCAGATGCTGTCAACATAGCTGCTTACTTGATTAACAGGGGACCATCAGTTCCCTTGGGGTTCAAGATTCCAGAGAAAGTGTGGACCGGGAAAAAAGTCAAGCACTCACACGTGAGAACCTTTGGCTGCATAACTTATGTTCATGTTGATCCAGAGAAGAGGGACAAGCTTGATGCTAAGGTTGTGAAGTGTAACTTCATACGCTATGATACTTACATGTTCGGCTACAGGTTTTGGGATGATGAAAATCGAAAAATCCTAAGACATTGTGATGTCACGTTTGATGAGTCTTTCCTATACAAACACAGAGAGCAGAAAGATTCAAAAACTACAAAGCGATTGGAAGTTGACATTGAGTTACCCAAAGATGTTGCTGCAGAAACTCAACCACCTCCAGACATTGTTGCTGAAGAGTCTGAGGGTGAGCAATTGACACCTGAGCAGGTGTTGAGGAGATCATCCAGAACTATTAGAGCACCTGACAGGTATTCACCTTTATTACACTATCTGTTGCTGACTGATGAAGGGAAAACTGAATCTTATGATGAGGCTGTACCAGTGGAGAATTCAACTAAGTGGGAGCAAGCCATGGATGATGAGATTAGTTCACTTGAGAAGAACAATACGTGGGTACTAACAGAGTTACCTATGGGGAAGAAAGCTTTGTCAAACAGGTGGGTGTTCAAAATTAAAGTTGAACCAGATGGCAAAAGAAGGTTCAAGGCAAGGTTAGTAGTTAAGGGATACTCACAAAGGAAAGGTATTGATTATGCTGAAGTATTCTCTCCTGTTGTGAAGTTAACTACTATCCGAATTTTATTAAGTATTGTTACATCTGAGAATATGCATCTTGAGCAAATGGATGTAAAAACTGCTTTCTTACATAGAGATATAGACAAGGAGATCTATATGCAGCAGCCAGAAGGATTTGTTGTTCCGGGCAAGGAACACATGGTATGCAAGATCAACAGGAGCTTGTATGGACTGAAGCAAGCACCACGATAGTGGTATAGAAAGTTTGACTCCTTCATGATCAAGAGTGGATTTAGCAGGACTGAAACAGATCAGTGTTGTTACTTCAAGAAATACACAGAGTCCATTGTTTTCTTACTCTTGTATGTGGATGATATCTTGATTGCAGGATCTAGCATGCGGGAAATAAACAGTCTGAAGGAAAGTCTATCTTCAGCATTTGATATGAAGGATTTGGGTGCAGCGAAGCAGATTCTGGGGATGAAGATATCTCAAGACAAATCTACTGGCACTTTAAATCTATCCCAGGAGCAGTATATCGAGAAAGTGTTGGCCAGATTCAGGATGATTGATGCTAAGCCCAGAACTACTCCTTTGGCAAATCACAAAAGGTTGTCAAAGGAGCAGTCACCTAAGACAGCTGAGGAGCGAGAACATATAGCACTTATTCCATAAGCTTCAGCAGTTGGGAGTTTGATGTATGCTATGGTCTATACCAGACCAGATACATCACATGCAGTGGGAGTTGTTAGCAGGTATATGGCGAACCCGGGAAAAGAGCATTGGGAAGCTGTGAAGTGGCTTCTAAGATATTTGAAAGGTACATCAAATACTTCACTTTGTTTTGGCAAGAATAAAGTGGTTTTGAAGGGTTTTATGGATGCTGATCTTGGTAGTGATATGGACTCAAGAAAGAGCACATCTGGGTACATTTACACCATAGGTGGTACAACTGTAAGTTGGATGTCTAGGCTTCAGAAGTGTGTTGCTCTTTCATTTACTAAGGTCCAGTATGTGGCAATGGCTGAAGCTGGGAAAGAGATGGTGTGGTTGGTTGATTATCTGGAAGAATTGGGTAAGAAGCAAAGCAAGAAGATTCTTTACTTAGACAGTCAGAGCGCCATATAATTAGTAAAGAACCCAGTCTATCATTCGAAGACAAAGCACATCAGAAGACGATACCATTTCACTCGTAGGGCAGTAGAGGATGGTGATATGTGTGTTGAGAAGATAGAGGGTGCAAAGAATCCTGCAGACATGTTGACCAAATGTGTCGATGTTAGGAAACTGGGGTTGTGCAAGGCCTCAGTTGGACTTTTGTAGATGTGAGTTCTACAATGTTGTGATGTGGTAGGAAATATTGATATTGTGATCACACTATTTGAGAGAATACTGTGTTGGTTACCTGATCAGTCTCCAATTGGGAGAATTGTTGGGATGTGGAACCTGATTAATATGTAAATGTTCTTTTTATATATTAACGATCTCACCCAAATTTTAGGTTATACATTTTTATTATTCTCCGTGTATTCTATAATAGTGTTATTTTATTAATATAAATACTGCATCACCGTGGAGGTTACTCACAAGGTGTTACCACGAACTGTTTTTCTCTCACTCTAATTTTACTAAAACTATCTTGATTGCTGAATTGTTCTTCGAAATCTAGAAGTGTTGTTGTAATCGATCCTAACAATCTGGACATATGGAAAATCTTAACCATATCCCCATAGTTGTGACCTATGGCTTTGCTATATTGATTAGAAAGTAACGCAGATGCACCAGTTCCACAATTACAAATTCTCTTAGCTACTGAAGAAATATTGCTCATTTGGAAATCAGTTTTAAGTTCCTGCCTGATTAATTGACATGTGTTAGCAAATAAATTGTGACTGGTCACTCACATAAATTATGACACAAGAAAATACACAACCCGTAAACTCTTGAACATTCTTCTATTTATAGTATCAAAGAACTCTCAGAAGTGTCAAACTTTCCAACGATCTTCTATTCGGCTTAGTGTGGTACCATTCTTCAGTTGTTTACATTAATAAGTTGTACAAAATTAGCTAATTACCTTTGCACAAGATCAATCATATTTTGGCCCTTATTAATTTACAATGTATAAAATTTGAATTAGATGCGCACAGTTTGGACTCCCTCCATTTTGATTCAGTATTTGTAATTTCTCCAAACACAAAGATAAATATAGTAAAGGACACCCATTACACAAAGTTTCATTTACTGTTATGTTACCAGCGTGTGGTGTAGGATGTTTGAAATTTATTAAATTTATGCGAGGTCTTAAATGAAATCCATTTGCAACCTATCAAGGGTCCTTTGAAAACAAAGGAGTTGAAAGAAAATGCTAAAAATTCTCAACAAATATGTAAGGCAGACACAGTCTAGCACAATGGAGTAGTATTGGGTGAGTCGTCATTATATGATACAATTAGTCATTTATTTTATCAAGAAATAAAGCTAAAACTATACCTCCTTTGCATATCCAATAGTTTGATAAAATATAGTACAGGTGCAAATTGATAGTTATATGAATTTCAACATTGGAGATACGTGTGCAACGCACACGCGGTAAATCTAATAATATACAAAAAGGTAGGGACAAGATAGGTCTCAATTTTTAGTCAATGTTGAATGGCATTATGAACCCTAGCCCTAATTTCATCTCAATCAAAGAAAAATTGTCAAGATTTGTGCGCAAAATTGTTATCTTTTGGATGTTTACCTGTTCTTCTTCCTCGATTTACTCTAGGTATGTTTGACTTTGGCATTTTGAAAGTATCATTCTGATAGAAGGTATAATCTTTTTGTTACCATGTAAATGCACTCTTTCCATTTTCTTAAAATCAGAATTGTTGACTTTGTTATTAGTCAACCTTGTCGGTGTCACCGCCCCGGGAGGGTACCCTAGACGTGGCCGGCACTCAGAGAATGTTGCTAGCACCCAAGCAAACCACTTGGCCTCATCACATTCATTCAATCAACAATTATCATATCCGCGGAAGACTAAAGATGAATAAAAGTGGACAATCTCAAATAAATACAATCATGACAAATCAACAGGACTAGTGTGAAAGAAACTAGTCAGACAATATCCTAATAATCAATCCTAAATCTAGTCTATGAAGCCTCTAACTAAAACGTCTAGACGGCAACATGCTACCCAATCCAAAGGGCATAAAGTACTAACTCAAGCTAGATTATATCTAAATGAGTATCCTCCGGAAGTAGGGGAGGACTCGCTAATCAACTGGATGCTAGTAGATCCTCAACGATACGCCTGCTGATGATCTCTAAAATCTATCTCTGCATCGTGAAAAAATGCAGGCGCAAATGGATGTTCGTACATGGAATGTACGAGAATGTAAAATAGCTGACAGATATAAATAGAATAAGAAATCTCAAAGATACTAAATCAAAATGTCAAATGTCTATCTAAAAGCAAGAATAAAAGAATAGACAATGACCCATCAATACCAATCCAAATCAATCCGATCTAATCAAGTCAGAATACTATCTGTTTGGGACCTATCTGGCAGTTTCTGTTGTCCATCAATAATCACCTATGAGACAGTGATTGTACAACAATCTCTCTGATATTGCCATAGACGCTCAATACTTGCAAGAGTAAATAACGAATAGAATCCATAATGAATTCAGACAATCAAGTCTGCTATTCTTTCAGGGACATCCAATCAAGAGGGAACATCTAATATAATAGCTCAATCCTCACCTATGCTTGGCTACATAGTTAATGAGTTTGAGTTGGGCTTACCCTTGCTCATTTTAGTGCTCGATACTCCTCCCAAGACCCAATCCTCATAAGATAATCATTCTCAATCAACTAGTCTCGTCTAGACATCTATCAACTCAAATCATCACATCACCTATTGACTCTTTAGTCACATTCGTTTAAGGTTTAACTCTTGACTCATAGAGGCTCTATCATGCATTGTTCTAACTCATGACATCCATGAAACAAAAGAGGAATTAAAGCATTTAGAGATTTCACAGGCTCTCTAGACTCATATCATACTCATGCATGCTCAATTAAATGCAATTTGTAAAAATATTGAGAATTCATGCTTGGGTTCACGTAGTATGGAAAAATCATCTATTTCAAGTGTTTAATGTATTAAACAAGTAATTCATGCAAGATTATGTAGAAATACGTTAGAATTTAAGAGAAAAACTTAGAGAAAGATGCATTGGAGACACAACTCACTCACAACTCAATCAATTTGGAGTATGGGGCACATGGAAGAGAATATTCCATTTTTTGGTTAGCCTTACATACCTGGAAATAGGAGAACAACAAACTTCTCAAGGAATCTCTACTCACGTGCTTGGAACCCTAACTTTTTTCCCCTTCTTGAATGCTCTTAGGAGCTTCTATGTATTTTTGAGGAGTAATACCCTTAGGGTACTAATAAGGGGTCCAAAATAAGCCTAAAACGTCGTGGGTTTTAATTAAAAAGGATGGAAAATGACAAAATTACCCCCAAAAAGCTATCGTCTAAGTCCACCAGACCCCGTTTACGAGTCATAGACCATTCTACAAGTCGTAGACCAACACTGCTAAACTAGGTGCTTTAAAACTAGAGTTACTGGAAGTTGGCACGAAACCCCTCTCTACAATCCGTAAAACATTCTATGGGTCATAATCCCCTCTCGTAAATATGGGGTCCTGAAACTTGAGTTTTTGGAATTTATCACGAAACCTCCTCTATGAGTTGTGAAATACTCTACAAGTCATACACCATTTTGTATATATGCCTCAGACTTAAAAAATTTTACCAAGTCATCTAGAGCTTCACAAGACCCATTCTACGAGTTGTAAATCTTTCTACGAGTCGTAAATGGTTCTCATGAACCTTCTATGCAACCTTTCTCAGTGTTTTCTTAGTAACCTCTGCTCATTCACTCCAGATCAATTAGAGAGAAATTTGGGGGTGTTACATTATCTCCCCCTTGGGATCATTTGTCCTCGAATGAAGAGTAAGGTCAAACTCAAGGCATGAATAACAATTAAGACTCCTCTCAATACCCAATCAACCAATCAACAATCAAGACAATCCCTATTCAGACTTAAGAAAAATGAACAAATCTATTCAATTTATGAGTAGGATATTACCGTCAACATTCTCATCATTAGGCACAAATAGATGCGATATCTAGCCTTCATATCCTCTTCAGCTTCCCATGTATCCTCTTTAACAGATTGACTTCTCCACAACACTTTGACAGAAGCAGCCTCTTTAGTTCTTAACTTGCGAACTTGACGATCCTGAATTTGGACTAGGATCTCTTCATAACTCAAACTATCTTTCAGTTCAATGCTTTCAACAGGCACAACCAAGGTCGGATCTCCAAAACATTTCTTAAGCATAGAAATGTGAGAGACTGGATGGATGGCTACCTGTTCTAGTGGTAGCTCGAACGCGTACACTACGTTTCCCACTCTCTTCACAACTTGGTAGGTACCAATGTATTGAGGACTCAACTTTCCTATCTTCCGAAATCTCATTACACCCTTTATGGGTGACACTTTTAAGTATACTCAATCATTTACTTCGACCTCCTGATCCCTTCTCCTAACATTGGTATAGGACTTTTGACGACTCTGAGTGGTTCTCAGTCTCTCTTGATAGTCTTCACCTTCTCCATAGCCTGGTATAATAAATCTGGTCCAATCAACCTTGCTTCACCTATCGTGAACCATCCAATCGGTGATCGACATCTCCTACAATAAAGTGCCTCATAAGGAGCCATTTGGATGCTCGAATGAAAGCTATTACTGTAGGCGAACTCAATCAAAGCCAAATGGTCATTCCAGTTACCCTTGAAGTCGATGACGCAAGCTTTCAACATATCCTCCCAGGTCTAAATTGTTTGCTCTTCTTGGCCATCGGTTTGAGGGTGAAAAGCAGTGCTAAGATTCTCCTTTGAGCGTCTCTGGAAGGACTTCCAAAACTAAGCAGTGAATTGAGCCCCTCTATCTGAGATAATAGAGAAGAGGAATCCATGCAGTCTAACAATCTCCCTTATGTATAACCGGGCATAATCCCCTGTAGTGTGAGTCGTCTTTACAACCAAGAGCTAAGTAGATTTAGTCATCCTATGAACTATCACCCAAATTGAATCATGTTCTCTGTGGGACCTCCGTAATCCTTTGGCAAAGTACATGTTGATTTTCTCCTGTTTCCACTCTAGAATCCCTAAGTTCTAAGCTACTCCACATGGCTTTTAGTGATCAACTTTAACTTGTTTGCAATTCGGGAACTTGGAAACGAACTCAGCAATATTTCTCTTTATTCCACTCCACCAGTAGACTTCCCTCAAGTTATGGTATATCTTGTAGACCCTGGATGGATAGAATATCTAGAATTATTGGCCTCTTCCATGATCCTCTATCTAACCACCATCAACATGTAGTTTCTGCTTATGTGCATCTTCCTTCAATTGGAGTAAGATGGGATCTTGGTCTTGCTTCTCCTTTACCTCTACCAAAATGGATTATGTAGACCCATTATCCATAAGTATCCCACCTTCACTAGATTCATCGAGTTGAACTCCCAGTCACGTCAGTCTATGCACCTCTTTAGCAAACTCCTTATTCTCCTCCTCGACGTGGGCGGTGCTTCCTATAGACAACCTGCTAAGAGCATCAACAACTACATTATCTTTACCTGGATGGTAGAGGATGCTCATATCATAGTCCTTGAGTAACTCAAGCCATCTCATCTATCTCAGACTAAGCTCCTTCTGGGTAAAGACATATTGCAGGCTCTTGTGGTCTATAAATACATCAACATGCGCTCCATATAAGTAGTAGCACCAAAGTATGAGAGCAAACACCGCTGCTTCCAACTCCAATTCATGAGTGGGATAGTTCTTTTCATACACCTTAAGCTATCTAGAAGCGTAAGCAACAACCTTCCCCCTCTGTATCAACGCTCATCCTAATCCTACTCTCGAAGCATTGCAATAGATGAAAAATCCATCTATCCCATCAGATAAGCTCAACACTGGTACATATTTAACCTCTTCTTCAGCTTTTGGAAACTTTTATCACACTCGTCAAACCATTGAAACTTGACCTTCTTCTGAGTTATCCTAGTCAACGGTGCATATATGGAAGAAAATTATTGAACAAATCTACAGTAGTAACCAGCCAAACCCAAAAAGCTTCTTATTTCAATTGGAGAGGTGGGTTTGCGCAAATTCTTGCCTACCTCAATCTTTTGAGTATCCACTCGGATGCCATCGCCCAAAATTATATGGGCTAAGAATGCCATAGACTTGAGCCAAAACCCATACTTCAAAATCTTTACATATGTCTCATTATCCTTGAGTAACTTCAAAGCTATTGTGAGGTGATTAGCATGCTCCTCCTCATCCGTAGGATACACCAAAACGTCATCAATAAACAGGATCAAAAACATGTCTAGACACTGCCTGAATACTCCGTTCATCAAATCCATGAAGGCTGCAGGTGCATTCGTCAACCCAAAGGACATCACCAGAAACTCAAAGTGACTGTATCGGGTTCGAAAAACCATCTTTGAGATGTCACATTCTTCACTTTCAGGTGGTGATAGCCTGACCTAAGATCTATCTTAGAGAAAACAGTGGCACCTTGAAGTTGGTCAAACAAGTCGTCAATCCTCGGCAGGGGATATATATTCTTAATGGTCACCTTATTCAATTGGAAATAACCTATGCACATTCTGAGGGAACCATCTTTCTATTGAATAAATGTGACAAGAGCACCCCTGTCACGCCCCAAAAGGGTACCCTTGGCGTGGCTGGTACTTGAAGAACCATTGTTGATTCCCCAAGAGAACCACTGAGCCTCATTGTCACATCAACTCAACAACGGAAGAATAACTCAAATAGAAAGGCATCATCTGAATAATATATAACTCAACTAACTCATAGTTTTACAATGAATCAGTTTGGAATAAAAAATACTCAAAAAATCCTCTACTTAATATCTATGAAGCCTCTACTCAACAATTTAGATGGTGCCTTGACAGGCCATGGACACCTCAAATAAAATAAGATAAAAATACTTAATGAAAGTAATAAGATAAAAGGCCACATTCGGAAAAGCAAGGATGGCTCACTAACTCTGGTGAAATGCACTGATCCAGACCTCAACAATGCGCAAGCTAAAGTCTTCTATCACCTATATCTGTATCATGAAACGATGCAGGTCCAAATGGACGTCAGTATATGGAATATACTATTATGTAAAATATGTCAAGAACATAAGGCTCACTCACTCATCTCGACTCAATAACTCATGATCAACTTTGTACATGCAAATTTAAAGTAAATCATGCTTTTAAAGTAAACTCTATAGGAATATACTCAGTATAAAATATCATGCTCAATCAATATTGCTTGACAGTTTCTCTTAACTGACAGCCAATCCCATCACCTTGAGTTTGGTGATGCACAACGAAGCTGACGTCATTGCCATGTTCATCGTAAACGTGCCACTGTAAAGGATGATCAACCTCTCTCTTGGATCCATAGTAAATGTCCACTTTTTGGACAAGAGCCACCAGAACAAGATGCATGACTATCCTAGGCTGGCAACATAATTCTGTGGGTTAAAATAGATGTTTACTCATTCCTAGCAGAGTGCTCGATACTCCTCCCAAGACTAAAATATTCTCAACTCAATAAATCAACTCAATCCTCAAATGCTCAATCAATTACATCAAAATCTCAACCTCATTGGGTTACCTCATCTCAACTCGTCTAAGTTAATCATCAACTAAGTCAATCAATTCAGACAATCATACTCGACTCAGACTCAAATGATCATTTAGATGCATTCAAATTTATTCATCATGCAATACTAATAAGTTTCATGGTAGTATAAGTGATTTTGTTCTATATGCTTTTCATGCTTTGTGATGCTCAACTTTCTTGACTCATCAACTTAACATCAAACTCAGACCTCAACTCAATCCATGCATAGAGTTATGCAATTTAGGGTTCATGCTACCTCATGTAAAATACATATGTAAATCTCATATCAATGATCATACAATATAGAAATTTTCTCATGTTACATAATAAGGCTCATGATAAGTGCAAGAATTTAGAAATTGGATGATATAATTTTCAAAACTCAATTCTTGTCCTCTATTTCGACTCAATAAGTGAAAGGGGTGTGTGAATGAATGTAGTTCCACACTTTAGTAAGCCTTACATACCAGGGAATGTAAGAAACAATCAAATTTCAATGAATCCTCGTGCTAGAATCAAGACTTCTTGCTCTTCTCCTCCTTTTAATGTTCTTCAAGAAAGCCCTAAGTCATGTATGGTGGAAAATATGTTTAGGGTCTCATTCAGAACTTAAAGTAAATCCAAAATGTCCAAGGATTAAATTAAAAAGGGTACGAATAGACAAAATTACCCTTCTTAAAGACTGTCGTCTGGGTCTATGAGACCTCATCTACAACTCTTAGAGCATTCTACAGGTCATAGATAGCATCTCGTGAATGAGGGGATTGAAAATTTGAGTTACTGAATATTAGCACGAGACATCTTTTATGAGCCATAAAATATTTTACGGGCCATACTCCACCTCTTATAAATAAGGGGTCCTAAAACTTAAGTCACTAGAATTTTTCACGAAATCCCCCTTTACTAGTTGTGGAATACTTCACAGGTTGTATACCATCTCGTTGATAGGCCTCAGACTTAGAAAATTTCATCAAGTCATCTAGGGTTTTACGAGACCATTTTTTGAGTCGTAGACCTCTCTATGAGACATAAACGACCCTCGTGAACCTTCTTCTGCACTTTTTCTCAGTATTTTCTTAGCATCCTTTGTGCATCAACTCCAGATTAAGTAGTAGGAATTAGAGGGTGTTACAGCCCCACAGAGAGACACTCAACCTAATAAATCCCTTTTCTAGTAAATCCTTCAGCTGCTCTTTCAATTCTTTCAACTCCGCAGGAGCCATTCTATATGGTGAAATATAGATTGGTTGGGTGTTTGGAAGAATATCAATTCTGAATTCAACCTCCCTATCAGGAGGGATTGCAGGCAAATCCTCAGAAAATACTTCAAGAGACTAATTCACAATGGGAACAAACTCAAGGGTTAGAGACTCAATGTCGTCAGACTTGACTCGCACGAGATAATAGATACATCCCTTTGAGATTAACCTTCTGGCCTTAAGGTAGGAAATAAACTTACCCTTAGGTGCAATAGAGTCACCCTTCCACTCTATGAAAGGCTCATTCGGAAAGTAGAATTTGACAATTCGATTTCTACAGCCTACAGAGGAATAACAGGCATGAAGCCTGTCCATGCCATGAATCAGATTGAAGTCAACCATTTCTAACTCAATCAAATCAGCAAGAGTATTCTTATGATGGAATGACACTACATAGTCTCTATAGATTCTTTCAGTTTGAATAGACTCTCCAACCAGAGTAAAAACATCTAAGGGTTCAAGAAGACACTCAGGAGTTCTATCAAACCTACTACCTACATAAGGAGATACAAATGAAAATGTGGCACTAGGATCCATAAATACATAGCAATCAAGCATAAAGACTCGAATCATACCCATCACAACATTTGGGGAGTTTTCCTGATCTTGGCGACTTCACATGGCATACAAATGATTTGTGGGCCCACTTGCGCCAGAAGTAGCATCCCTCTGATTTCCTCTAGCTGGTGGCACTAGTGCAGAAGATTGGGATTTGTCAGCCCACATTGGATAATCTCTCTAGAAATGACCCATCTGGCCACACTTATAGCATGCATCACCTCCCTTACGACACCTTCCCAAGTGTAGTTTGTTGCACTTTCCCCATGGTGGCTTACCTTGTGAGCCTAAAGTCACAATATCCTATGAATAAAACCCCTGGGCTCTAAAGTTCTGAGACTTCTGCTCATTCCAATTCCTAGGTGTCGGTGCACTAGAAGATGAAAGCACTGTCCCAAACTGAAACTTTCTACCATTCCCTCTCCTCCTAACCTCATAACTGGAGGTTTCAACACTCTTATTCTTGAACTCCTCCCTATCTTGTTGTCTTTCCTCATCAGTTTGTTGTACATAGGCCATCAATAGCCTATGTTCATGTTGCTCACAAGCATAGCTCCTGTGCCATCATTCTTTATCCACTTGCTCAACCCATCAACATACTGACCTATCCTGCTTCTCATGTGTGCAATCATCTCAGGAGCATTGAAAAATAGCTGCATGAACTTAAGAAAATATTCCTTCAGCGTCATACCGCCTTGTTTCAAATTCAAGAACTCTCTTACCGTGGCCTCTTTTAGCTCTCTCGGAACAAAGTGCCCCAAGAAAGCTTCGTCATACATTGTCTAAGTCAGAGATAGGGCACCTTCTCCTTGGTGCTTGTTCCAACTATCATACCATAGGCTCAGTCACATGCATAACTTGGAACACGCTCCATACCTCATCAATGTAGTTCTCAGGATCCTCAGTGGGTGTAGACCTTGTGAACTCGGGTGGGTTCAACCTCAAGAATTCTCGAACTCTAGATGTGTCATGTGCATCTTGTCTACCCACTCCTTGTCTAGCGACAGGTGTTATCACAACCTGGGCCAAGGTCTAGATGGCCTGACGAAGCTCAACATTCGAGATGTCTGCTTGTGATGGCTATTCAGGGACGACCTGACCTATGGGTTCATTTTTATTCGGAGGCTCAAGTTGGTTAACACTCTGTCTAGCCAAACACCCGCTTCCTCTAACAGCTCTTCTTGGAGGCAAGGTCACGATTCTGCAAACGTGCAACACACAGATTAGAAGAGAGCTTTCATATAGTTTAACTTTATATCACGAGTCAGAATATGAAAGAGTGTAACTTTTCCTAATGTCTTATAGCCTATTTCTTATGAAGTGTTGTGCACAACACACCCATAAATAAGACTCTACTAGATACGATTTCATAGACTCCCTAGGAAATTTGAACTCTATGCTCTGATACCAAATTTGTCATGCCTTGGGAGCATACCCTAGACGTGGCCGACACTCAGAGACTATTGCTAACCCCCAAGAGAACCACTTGGCCTCATCACATTCATTCAATAAACAATTACCATATCAGTGAAAGATAAATATGAATAAAGGTGGACAATCTCAAATAAAGACAATCATGAAAAATCAACAAGACTAGTGTGAAAGAAACTAGTCAGACAATATTCAAATAATCAATCCCAAATCTAGTTAATGAAGCCTCTAATTAAACTGTCTAGATGGTACCATGAAAGGCAATGGCTACCCAATCAAAGAAAATAAATTGCTAACTCAAGCTAGATCAAACCTAAATGAGCATCCTTCAAAAGTAAGGGAGGACTCACCAATCAACTGGATGCGAGTAGATCCTCAACGTTGCACCTGCTAATGATCTCTAACATCTATCTCTGTATTTTAAGAAGATGAAGGCCCAAATGGACGTCAGCACGTGGAATATACGAGCATGTAAAATAGCGGAGTGAAATAGATATAGATAGAATAACAAATCTCAAAGATACTTAGTTAAAATGTTAAATGTCTATCTAAAGAAAGAATATAGAATAGACAATAACCCATCAATACCAATCAAAATTAATCCGATCCAATCAAGTCAGAATACTATCCATTTGGGACATATATGAGAGTTTCTCTTATCTAACAACAATCACATATGAACTAGTGATTGTATAAAAATCTCACTGTTGCTGCCAAAGTCGCTTAGTACTAGTCATAGTAAAGAATGAATCAAGTCCCCTATTCTTTTAGGGACTTCCAATCAAGAGGGAGCATTTGATATAATAGTTTAATCCTCACCTACGCTTGTCTATGTAGTTAATGAGTTCGAGTTCGGCTGACTCTTACTCATTTCAGTTCTCGATACTTCTCCACGACTCAATACTCATAAGATAATCATTCTCAATCAACTATTCTTATCTTGACATCTATCAACTCAAATCATCACATCAACTATCGACTCTTTGGTCACATCCATTGAAGGTTCAATTCTTGAATCATAGAGACTCTATCAAGCATCTTTCTAACTCATGACATCTAGGAAACAAAAGAGGATTTAAAGGATTTATGGATTTCATAGGCTCTCTAGACTCAGATCATACTCATGCATGCTCAATCAAACAGATTTTGTAACAAATATTGATAATTCATGCAAGGATTCATGTAATATGGAAAAATCATCTATTTCAAGTGGTTAATGCATTAAAGTAGTAATTTATGCAAGACTATGTAGAAGTACATTAGAATTTAAGAGAAAACCTCAGAGAAACATGCATTGGAAATGCAACTCAATCAATTTGGAGTATGGGGTACATGGAAGAGCATTTCCATGTTTTAATTAGCCTTACCTACCTGGAAATAGTGGAACAATAAACTTTTCAAGGAATTTCTACTCATGTGCTTGGAACCCAACCTTTTTCCCCCTTCTTCGATGCTCTCTAGAGCCTCTAAGTATATTATGAGGAGTAATACCCTTAGGGTACTCATAAGGGGTCTAAAATAAGCCTAAAACTTTATGGGTTGTAATTAAAAAGGATGGGAAAAGATAAAATTACCCCTTAAGAAAAATTGTCATCAGAGTCCACGAGACCATGTTTATGAGTCGTAGACCATTCTACGAGCCATAGACCACCCCTCATAAACTAGGTTCTTGAAAATCTGAGTTACTTGAAGTTGGCATGAAACCCCTCTCTATGATCTGTATAACATTATATGGGTCGTAATCTCCTCTCGTAAATAAGGGGGTCCTGAAACTTGAGTTACTAGAATTTGTCACAAAATCTCCTCAATGAGGCGTGAAATACTCTACGAGTTATATACTATTTCGTATTTCGCCCTCAGACTTAGAAAAGTTCACCAAGTCATATGGGGCTTCGCAAGACCCATTCTATGAGTCGTAAACCTATCTACGAGTCGTAAATGGTTCTCGTGAACCTTCCTCCGTAGCTTTTCTCGGTCTTTTCTTAGCAACCTCTACCCATTCACTCCGGATCTGGTAAAAAGAAATTTGGGGATGCTACAGTTAGAATAATAGAATGCACTGATGAGTCTTTATTGATTGGAGTTTACAAAGAAGTTGCAAAGCTTTGCATACTGATCCTATTAGACCTGGTTCTTTCACTCTTTTCAGTTTTACAAATCAATGTTTTTGTTACCATCTTGCTACTTATCTTTTTGGACGTCAAAATTGAACCCATGTCATTGCTCTTGTTTCTTTCCACTTGATTGTTGCTACTTCTCTTGTAGTACTTTCTTCCACTTTTACTCAGGTGGTGTCCTCTTATTTTTTTAGGAGCCAGGGGACAAGGTTAATGGATGAGAAAGATTAGGTCTTTAATTGAAAATTAGAATTAAGAATTTGTCAATTTGGGTTCTTGAATTTTTTACATTCTTGGTTAAGGTATATATTGGGTAGCTATTGAGTTAAATTTGATCTCTGGTGGAGACGAGCAGAGTTTGATAATGTAAAGTGAGAGAACAATTTCTTTTGTTTCTGTTTATGTAATCTTGAGGACTAGCATTAGAAAGAAGAAGGAAAAAAAAAGGATTTTGATTTGAAAAATATAAAGATATATAAAGGGGATTCATTAAGGAAAAAATTGTCAATTTTTGCTTTTTTTTATATTATTTTGAGCCTCAAAATTTATTCCTGACATGAATTGTGTGTCGATCACATGTTTTGCCAGGTAGGATTCACATGTTTTTTTGTTTAAGTATTGGATATTTAATGTGCCTACTTAGGCACTATGAAAGTTAAGGGTCAAATTAAAATTGGAAGCCAAGTTTAAGGTCCTGTTTATGTATTATGCCTTTAAGAAATGTGTTTTTCTTTGAGAATCAGTATTGCTTTCCTACTCATGTTGGGACATCCTTTATTTCTCCTCTTCAATATGTTTTTGAAGATTCTGTTATCTTCCTCTAAGTTGTTCAAACCTAGATTATTTATGAACAATGTTGATCACCTTCAACCCATTCTAAAATTGACCTACTATTTGAGACTACTCCTAAATCTGAATCTGGTGATTTCTTCAAGACCTTCATCCCTTGAGCCTACTCAGTAATCTACCATTGTATTGCGTAAATCTAACTAGTGTGGTTTTTATTCTAATTTATTCACCGTATCTATTGAAACAGGTTATTCATGAGCTTTCAAGCATGAATATTGATAGTAAGTAATGAAGGAAGAGCTTTTGACTCTTAAAGAAAATAACACATGGGACATTGTTCCATGTTTTTCAAATGTCAGATCAATTGGTGGTAGATGGATTTACTCAATTAACTTCATTCTAGTAGAACTCTTGATAGGCATAAAGCTCGATTGATTGTTCTTGGTAATAAATAGAAGTATGATAGGGTCTATGATGAGAGTTTTTGCAGTAATAACAAAAATAACAATGCTGTAAATTAGTATTGTTGTCGTTGCATCACAAAACTAACCTCTTCATCAAATCAATGTAAACAAAGCTTTTATCCACGGTGATATAAAATAAGGTATTTATATAAAACCTCCACTTGATTTATTTTCATCACCTGCATCAGCTGTTTGCAAATCAAAGCGGCCTTTTTATGGATAAAAACAAGATCCCAAAATTTGATTGATAAATTTTGATATACTTAACTTTATTTCTCTATTGAACAGAGAACATATGAAACATCCCTTTTTTTAAAAAAAATATCTAATGATTGTATTCTTCTTTATATCTATTTGGAGGATATTATTATCACTGGAATCGATTTTTTATTGATCTTTATTTAAGGACCCGGATTCTCAAACGACTTTATCGTACTTTATAATGTCTCTCTATGAAAAATACAATGACCATTGGTCACTTTATGGGTGGCCCACATGGCTTGTGTGAGGTCACATGGACCGTGTGGCTTCCAGTGAAGGGGTAACTGGCCATAATTTTGATTATGGGGACTTGACAGGGAGTTTCGGGCTAAGGCACGTCACACTGGAACTTCACACGGACCGTAGCTTCACTGTCCGTGTGGTAAGCTATGTGATGGCCTTGCCCCTGGAAAACCAAGAAACAAGACCAAGTGTGGTCACACGGTCACCCACACAATTTTTGTGGTGTGTCATGGGCCATGTGGCCCACCGTATAACTCGCGACACAAATTTTTTCTAAGCATGGAATTACCGTCTCGTAACTTTGCGTGATAGAATTCTTCTATATATCATTTCATGGTCCTTGACACGACCCGTGTAGTGTCACACGGGCTGTGTGACCGTCTGTGTGAACTTCCTCCACATTGAAAATTCTAAGTATGGGATCTTCAAGCTTAAGTAAAGTTTCACTTTCAAGCCTTCAATTCAAGCTTATTTATATTTATTAAGTCCATCATAGGTCTCATACATCAAGTCAAGTTCAAAGGAATTTCATTGGCTAAGTTTTTCACAAGTACCGATAGAAGGGTCGACTTTAAATGGTCATATATCTTAGCACAAAAGGAACTGGTTGACCCATGACCTATATAATTGAAGATCTTTGAATTATCTTTTCAACACATCTGATCTCACCTCATTCCAAGTTTGGAGCAATAGGTTAAGTGGTTTGATATTCAAACTAAATTTTTCTCAAATTCATCCTCCTAATCGAGCTATGTGGGATTAATTCTTGGTTCCTTTCAACCAAGAAGACCCAAAAACCTTCTCAATTGATTTCATGAATTTTTGTTTACTTTAAATATGGATTTTCATTATTTAATTTTATTAAATTCAATTGATGTATGGGTTGGACTTTACCTATGATTTAAATTTACTTTGATCACTATCATGATGATTTACATTGAGTTATGAAGTTATGAACATGCATGTCCCCTTTAAAGTTGATTTATGCATGGGCAATTTATATTATGATTTAGATATTGATTTAATTATCGATTTATTCAATTTCATATTATGGTATTGATGTTACTTGAATCTATGTTACACAATCTATCCTCACATCATGCATTGCATTTTCATTCATGATCATTGATATATGGAAATTTTGAAGTGGGTTAATCCCAATTATGTTTTATGAAATGATTTTGATATGATTATGATAAGGCATTGGTTATGACAAGAATGTGATTACATACATGTCTTATGATTATGGCTCTTTGAGCATCTCAGGTGCTTGCACCATCTTGTATATATAAATGACATATTCCTTGCATGAGTATCATGATTATGATTTATGATTTGACATTTGAGCCTAAATGTGCGTTGAACATGTTTTAAATGGATTATGATTTTGAAATGAATATTGTATCTCTTGAAAGCACATATATGTCTAAGTATTCTCGTGGGATGCGACTTAGCACCAATGGATCGGGGTGTTAGGGCTATCACCAAGGGCCGTCTCCCTTTCCTCAAACTATGTGCCTAGCGTATGTTATGACAATCTAATCCGAGATGGGATATGTTCCCGTAAGGAAGGTTGTTTCATGAAAAATGGGGTATGTTCCCGTTAGGTGAAGTATTATTATGATATGATATGAAAAATCCTTTTTAAAAGAGGATATGTTCTCGTAAGGGGGTTGCTTCATACGAAATGTAATATGTTCCCGTAAGGTGAAGTATGATTTACCTATGGCAAGTAGACCACCTCTGTACCGGTGAGGGAATTTCATCGGGATTCCAAGTTATAGCTCTCTTGGTCTTACTCATGTCGATTGAGGTCACATCCACGCTAAGTATGAAGATCATTGCATTCATGCATCACGAATTTCATGGCATATTTTATACTACTCTTCTTTGGATATATAATTATTTCTATACTATGTGCCCTTGTCACCTTACATTGAAATGCATGTTTGGTAAGTCATATGCATTGCATGCCCACATACTTAGTGCATTCAAACGTACTAACACATACTCTATGCCTATATGATTTTACCATGTAGGTTCCATGTGTTACGATCATCCACTGCTTGATGGGTAGCTCATATTCAGAGAGTTGATATTGTGGTGAGTCCTATCTTCCAAGGACAAACCACCCTCCTTCTACCTATGTTGTTTTATATTTATCTTCTTAATTGAGGGTGAGCCCAAGATATGTCTTGGCCCTCGTCCCATCTTATGACCAGAGGCATTGTTGGACATCTTGTAGACCCTCGTAGATTCTATATGTTATGTATTGTATTTAAAGCTTATAAATTAGGTTATCTATTGTATATGGCTATCATGGATTGATTATATGGATTATGATATGTATGTATGTTTGATGTGTAAATGTGGAAGATCCTAAGCCCCGTATTGCCCTCATAGAGTGAGTCATACTCACTCGCCCCTTGGTGCTTATGTGCTATGTGCTATGTGAATCCATGTAAATCCCTTTCCCTTCAATATCCCCATAGCGTGAGTCCTATTTTCCCATCCCTTAGAACTATGTGTTTATTATTTGAATATGCTTCCAAACCAATGATGTGGATTTGGATACTTTGAGGCTTATTTGGGGACTCTCGAGTTCGCATTCGCCATATCACTTCTAGGCCCTGGATCTGGGTCATGACACTTTAGCCTCCATCAATGACTTAAAAAATAATATGATAGATCTTGTCATATTTTTTTGGATTCAAAGTTGGTTGTAATACTTTAGTTGTGTTTTTAAATTGTCACGACTCAAGCCTAGGGTCTTATCGTAATACGACAAATGAGGAACCCGAAGACACCTCATCCAAGTCTCATAGCATACATCAAGCACGCCATAGAGATTGAACATAAATAAAAGAAGAATTTAAATGAGAAATGGGGCTAAGAGAGAATCAACATAAAATCTATAAAAGGAAACTTAAAACAAAGACTCTTAATACTTTATCTAACAATACCTCTAACTTAGACTTGACGCGGGCTAAGATAGGTTTAAGCTCACCCTCAAGTAAAAGGTAGAAAAAGAAATACATCTAGATAATTCAGAGATCTTAATACATCAATCATAAAAGAAAATAGAATATTGTCCCTGAACTAGAGGATTCACCAACTCTTGTCTTCAACCATCCATAGCTAGCGATGTGGAGGAGGACACTGTACCCTACATGGTTAAATTATGTAGGTAAAAGTATGTGTTAGTATTTTTAATATACTAGTGTGTGGATATGAAAATCAACGAGGTACATGCATGAGCTAGCAAACAATGTGATTATTTACGACATTAATTAAGCCATGAAGCATAAGATAATGCATGTGAAGAGTAAGAAATGTGCATTTAGTTGAATACATGGTAAAGAACTTAAACTTAGCATAATTTAGAACATAGGTTACTAGGCACAAGTAAAATAGTAATCTCTTTAGAAAAACAATGCATTTGCTTTAACGGAAAGGTCATCTTACTATGAATGAGACATTAGTAATCATAAGGATGACCACCTTGCATACTTGAAGAGAAAATCATATACCTTTATGAAAAATACCATTAATAGTAACAAGGGACCATCAACATATATGAGGGAAACCTTTAATCGACAAGAATCATGTGAGATAGATATTTCCCGTGCACTGGAAGAAGGGGGAGATCATCACTTGCCAAGGTGACCTCCTAAGATACCTAAGCGGATCCACTAAAGCTAATTAGTGCGCAAGCCTCTACTAACATGTGATCTAGAAATCAACCTCTACTAACGGGTCATCCCTATTTACTACAATGATATGTAGTTATGGAACAATGAGATTTTACAAATGGTGTCATACCTCTTCTAATGGGAGCTTTCACATTCCTCGCAAAGTCCACTCGGTGCTAAGTAAAACTCTCACGAAATAAACATAAGCATAAATCATATAGTCATTTAATATGGAAAGATATTCTACTAAGCCATTCCATAAGCATTTGAAACATTAATCATCATAATAAGAATAGCTCCTAAGTCTTCTCTATGCCTCTACTAACAGACTATCATTATTTCATAATTATAGTTAGGTGAGAGAACCCCCATTTTAATCATTCATTCATTCTTGACTTCAACACCAATCTAGGAGTATGTCATGTCATGGATATTTCATGATGTAGTGCATTAATACATGTAAATTAGCTTTAAGATCTTGAAACTTGTAGGAAGTATGCATACTCATAGGTATCCGTGAAAAATAACTCATACTTGAGGTAATGCATAAACCAATTCACAAACCCATTACTTGAAATCAATAAGATACATAAGCAAATATACAAATTCATGTGATTTAGACTTGCTTCATATACAATGATAATAAAAGGAGTATGAATTTAAGTTAAACCAAACAACCCTCCATCAACTTAATAACCCAAAATTCTATAAGTATGGAAAAATCATAAATAGTCATGGAATCATGAAAATTACTAGTTATTCATGTATAAGAGCAGTAGAACTTATCAATTTGAAAAATAATTTAAGGAACCCATATAATAATCTTCATAACCTCTAAATTAGCTTGTAAAGAAATCTCAAATAGATTCATGAATTTCAAGTAAAACAATTTAGTCTATAGTTTTTTATCCATATAGGTTGTAATGACTTGGTTGGTCATTTTTGATATTATTTGTGAAAATTACTATTTTACCCTTTCATAAGTTGCGTTGGGCCTATTTTGAAATATTCAAATTGTTAAAACTGAAATCCGATGTTTTAAAACTTGAAAATGTGAGTTTTGGCCTTTTTAGAAATTTAAGTTTTGAGAAAGTGAGTTTTTGTATCATTTTGAGTTTTGACTGTCGAATCGGAGATCTGTTGATTCCATTAGCTTCAATGCGTTGAAACTGATCTATAGAAAGTTACAGAATTGAATTCGGAGTTAAAATGAGGTTTTTAGGCCCAAAGTTGTGATTTTAGTCATTTTCAAAACCAAAGTTTGGCTTTGGACAACATTCAGAGTTTGGATGCTCATATCAAAATTTTGACAATTCCAGTAGTTTTGGATGGTGAAGCTAACACTAGAAATGGTCTCGTAATAATATTTGGAGTTACCAAAGGCAGTTTTTGGTATTTAGAGTTTCAAACTAGTTTATTTGACTTGCATTGATAAATGTTATATAGAGACTTAAGAATCTAATTCCGATTATCTCGTTGACTCTGGATCGTTGTTTCTGGTATGGATACATATTTGGTTTGTGAAATTTTGAGTTCAGATGAGTTTCACGGGTTCATTCCAAGTAGGAAAATTGGAGTTGGGTTGTTGGTTTTATGGGTATCTTGTGTAGGTACCCTCAAGCTCTACATTCACGCCTCTCTTAATGCGATCGCAGAAGGTCAGACCCTTTGACCTCTGCGTTCACGAATGCGGACCTGTGTTAGCAGAGGGTTGGCTATCTTGACCCCCTGTATTCGCGGCTCCATGTCCACAATTACGGAGTAGTTTTTATACCTGGACAGTTTTAAACTCGTACAACATCAATTTTAATCCTTTTTCGAACTTTCAAGCTTTTTGGGGTGATTTTGAAGAAGGGTTTTTGAAGAGTTTTGTTGGGTAAGAATTTCTAAAACTGAACTAATCATTTTCCATGAGTTTTATCTTAATTTTGTCTTTAAATTCATGATACTGAACACCTAAAATTGGGGAAATTTTAGTTTTTCATTTTGCAACTATGCCTAATTCATGCCAATATGAGTTTCAAAATGCATCTCTTGATGCATAGTATATATTATTAATACTGGTTGATCGATCCAAGGATCATTTGAGGCTTGAGTTGATTGAACGCTTGTTCGAGTGAGGTTTCGGCATCGAGGTAGGTTTGTCTATGCTTTTTGGACTAGATTTGAGTTTTTGAGCATACTTATGTGATAATTGTGAGATATAGATTGAATTATGAGCCGATAACATGATATGATTGAATTTGATGGGAATATGATGTTGGTTATGTCGAATATTTAGTAAATGACGATCCTATTGTCACGCCCCGGGAGGGTACCCTTGGCGTAGTTGGCACTCAGAAACCATTGTTGGCTCTCAAATAGACCACTTGGCTTTATCACATTCTTTTAATCAGTGGAATACTTAAAATAAAGAAAAAATAATATGGGCAAATTAAATCATCAATCTGTCTCAATATATAAAGGCCATAGGCCAACAATCAAACTCTAATTCTATAACGTAAGAATGCTTTTAATAAAAATCAGTCAAGAGATAAAGGTCTCAACATCAACTCATCATTATGTAGTCTATGAAGCCTCTAACTCTACTCTCTAGATGGTGCCAATGATAGGTTTTTGGTTACCTCAAATCAAATAAAAAAATCTAAGCTCTAGTAGCTAGATGATACTAATATGGAAATCCTCCAAAAAAGGAGGTCTTACCGATTAGCTGAATACGAAAAGATCCTTAAAGAAGCGTCTGTTGATGATCTCTAATACCTATCTCTACATCATAAAATGGTGCATTCCAATTGGAAGTCAGTGCGTGGAATGTACGAGTATGTATAATGGATGAATGAAGCAGATATAGGCAGAATAATATAGAACAACGTCAACTCATAAGATACTCAATCAGAAAGTGAAATTCCTATCTAATGAGAGAATAAAGAGTATACAAATAACACATCAACATTAATCCAAACTAATCCAATTAACTCAACTAAGAGTACTATCAGTATGGAACCTATTTGGTAGTTTCTCTTATCCGACAATAATCACTTATGAGCCAGTAATTGTACAACAATCATGCTGATATTGCCACATCTGTTTCGTAGTTGCTAGGTAAAGAATAACTCAGATCCATAAGGGATCTAGCTCTAAAGTCCTGTATTGCTTTCAGGGGCTTTAGCTCGAGAAGGAACCTCTGATGTAATGATTCAATTCTTACTACGCATGGCTACGTCGTTTATAAGTGCTAGTTGGACTTACTCTTACTCATTTCGGTGCTCGATATCCTCCCAAGACTCAATGCTCATAAGACCATCCATCTCAAACAATCATCTAAATCAGTTTCATAGAGATTCTCATCATCTCATTAACTCTAACTCAATTGGGACTTTTGGCCTATCCTCCCTCAACTCAATTCTCATTCAATAGCTTGAGGCTTAGATCAATCATAGGAGGAAGTCATTTAGATAAAATATCTAGAGCTTAATTATGCATACTCATAGGACGATGAAGCTCTTATCAACTTATCATCATGTTCACATCACAATCAAAATCATCATTCTCAACTCAAGGCTCTAGACTCAATCCCTAGGCTCGTTCATGCATTCTTTTACAAAGTAACATATAGGGTTTATGAAAATAACTCATGTAAAACCAGTTATTCAATAAATCAAGTTTGTGATCATCATCAACATATAAAAATATATATAATGTATTTATTTTCAAGAAAAAAACATTCAAGAAACATGCATGGAAACTTAATATACTCATATTCTTTCTATTGCCATCAATGGGGGCACATGGAAGGACAATTCCATGCTTTAGCTTAGCCTTACATACCTGAAAAGTTGATATTATAATCGAAATTTGATGAATACTAGCTTTCTTGGAGAATATCCATGATCTTGGTAGTTCTTTTAGAGTGGAAGAACTTGGAAAGACATTGTTTAAGGGCTTCTCATTGATTCTGAAATTCTTGACTTAGAATCTCTAGTGTTCTTGATAAATAACCGTAATTATTGAAGAAGAAGAATCAAGAAATCCTTTCTTGGGATTATTGCATTCGTTTTCTTGAAACCCTAGGTTATGATTTAAGATTCTATTAGAGATTCATGAATAAATGAAAAACTTTGGGTTGGGTAGATTGAAGTTTATGAAGAATAACTTACCTTGAGGATAAATCTTTAAAACTAACCCTAACTTGATAGTTTTCTTGATGATTCTTGAGCGTTTATGTTTAGGAGTGAACGAGAGGGTTTTACTTATGAAAACTAATATTTTATGCATATTGGGACCTTAAATAGGCCCCCAAAGGTTTTAGGATAAAAGTACCATCAAAATACTATAAAAGGACATCATTTAGCTTAGCCAGAATAGGTTCGCATCAAGTCCGCGATGCAAAGCTATTGCGGACCTTCAAACAACTCTACACGTCTTCACTAAAATGGTCATAACTTTTTATTCCGAACTCTGATTAAGGTAAAATTTGATTTGTTGAAAAGCTAATTCAAGTATCGCCAATTTGATTTATTATGGGTCACCTAACGCATTATACATTAGGAGATATGGTCATTTGGGTTGACCTTTCCATCAACTCATATGAAAACTTAGTTGGTAGAAATTCTTGGAACTTTGCTTGATGTAAAAAGATCTCGTATGACTCAAAATCACATCTAATATTCTTTAAATTATTAGAAATTCATCCTAAAATTTATATACAACCTAAAAGTCATTGGTCCACCTAACTTTTATAAAATCTCACATTGGAACTCAAATGCTAAGAATGTTTTTAGATTAACTTTGTACTAGAGGGTTCGTGTGAACTTAGATCATCTCCAATTCTATTTCCAAACTAAGAAATTTACGTTAACACCTATAGTCAATTGAGAATCATCAATTAAAATCCTATATCATATGAAGGATGCGTTAGTCTTTGCTTAAAAAAATTTAGGGTGTTACACCTATTGATTACTTGAGTTGAAATCATGTGATTTGAGATAATTGGAATATCATAGTGATAAAACAAAATCTGAGATAGTTTTTTGTTACTGTTGTGACTAATCAATGGTGAGTATGAGAAGTTTGAGAGTTATGAGGCTTTTAAGGGAACTTGTAGAGCTTGTTTCATTGGCACCTTGATTATGGGTGTGTTAGCAATGATATGAGGTAATAATGGCCGAGTGATAATGATTGGTACATATGGCATAGCCTGTTTGATATAATGGTTGTTGCACCTTTCTTATATCAATTAGATGCATTGGTATGCATATATCTATTACTTGATTAGTTGCATTGGTATGCACATATTTATTACTTGATAAGTTGCATTAGTATGCACGTATCTCTTACTTGATTAGTTGCATTGGTATGCACATACCTTACAATCCATTATTACAGCGGTACACATGTATATCTTACTTGATTAGCTGTAGTGGTATGCACGTATCTTGTACTCCATTCTTGAATTGGTATGCACATATCTTATATTGACAAGTTGTATTGGTATGTACATATCTTATATTATATCTACTCTATAATAAGGCCTATGGCATCTTGAGATATTTCGGTACATGGCCTGCAACACTCTTAGGTTCTGTCTTGTAGCCCAGCTCAACAGATGTGTACCTCGGCCTTGCGACGGTCATGATTATGTGTACATGGCCCCCAACATCCCTGGGTTCTATCTTGTAGCTACGACTCGATACATATGTACATCAGCCCTATGACGATCATGATTTTATCTCATTCATAGCCCCCGATGCCATTGCATTCATGCATATCATTATATCACATAATTGAATGGGTTCACTATAGTGTTTGTTGTTATTTATGATTATATTGCATTGTAGATTAAGCCTTTTGATGCAGGTGTTAGGGTTCTTCGTTATTTACATACTTATTCGATTTCTCTTACCCAGTCGATTGAATCTACTGGGTACATTTTAGTGTACTCACCCCTACTCTGTTTTATCCCTCCAGATCAAGCACGGGGATCCACACAGGCTAGTTGATTCACACTTTTAGACTTTTCTCCATCCATCTTGATCTTATCGGTGAGCCTCAGACTTGGAGTCGTCGTGGATCTTTTGGATTTCCTTTACTTTTCTTTTTAGACTTGTATCAGATTCTATGAGGCATCTTTGTATCTCATTTGAGACAAGTGTATTTGGACTTCTATATTACTTTAGATGCTCTTGTACTCATGACTTCAGATTTTAGAAGATGTTATGTTATGTTGAAATGGTTTTCGCTATGTTTCCTCTTCTTTTTGTTGCGATTTGTTTTGGGCCATGACAAGTTTGGAATCAGAACTCTAGGTTCATTGGGCTTATGAGACAAGGTAGGGTGTCTAATAGGGGCTCATGAATCAGTGTGTAGACGTCCACACCACTCTTCGGGAGGCTACGGGCACTTGCTAGGAAAAACTTTCACATATTGCCTCTATTCGTGCATTTCTTTGTGTTACCCACTTTGAAAGTATCTAATGTACTCCTTCTACAAAGATGCCAATTACCAGATCCCGTTGGGAGAGCCCAGACAACTAATTTGGCTCCTACTCGAGGTCGAGGTAGAGTTTTGGACTGGAACAGGGGCAGCGGATATGTTAGAGGGACAACTCCACCTTGAGGGCAGACCAACTCGGTTTCTCCAGTGCCTACTTATGAGCCAATGGGGCCTGCATATCGTATTCCACCACCCTCAACCTAGATACCGCACCCTTAATTCAAGAATTACTCATAAAAGTTTTGACTGGATATGAGGGAGCACCCTCTGCCCCATCATTTGTTGATATACTAATTTCTACAGCACCAATTGGTCCTTCTATAGCCCCATCCGAGCTAGCTATAATTCATGTTCGTCCTTCTACAGTTCTGGCAGATTCTCCTATGACTACTATGGCTCTGCCTCAAACATCTAGGTCGAGTTCAGGTTTACAGATTCAGAGTGTGGTTGTTGCTCCATCCATTGCACCTCCCTTTTTTATTGTACCACCATCTTTTACAAACATCGCTATGTCTACAAGGGAGCGAAAGAGCTTTGAAAGGTTTATGTGATTGGCTCCACCATAATTTTATTGCACTCCTGGTGATAGAGCCTATGATTTTCTGTCAGTGTGCCAGGACTATTGTGTAATCTGGCTAGTCTTGAGTCACATAGGGTTGTCTACACTTCATACTAGTTTACCGGCCTTGCCAAGAAGTGATAAAGGTCAGTTGTAGCTCGTAGATTTGTTGGGTCTCCAACTATGACCTGGGGATAGTTCAGTGAGATATATTTAGAGAGGTTTATGCCATACAACGTCTAAGACAGCTGCTGGGATGAATTTAATAAGCTACAACAGGGTTCTTTGTCTGTTTCTCACTATGAGGCTTGATTTCATACATTGTCCAGATATGCCTTTTTTCAATATCCCCACTATGTTTGAGAGGATTCGATCGCTTGTCAAGGTCTTGGAAGGTATTTTTAAAAGAATAAAACTTTCTTGGCATTAGTTAGAGATACTTTTTAGAGTGTTGCGGATAATGCTTATATGACAGGGTGCATCAGGAAGGATAGATAAGGTGGCAGAAAGAGGTTACGTCACCATGGACAGTTTAGTAGGAACTCAACATAGAATCAAGAGATTCAGAGGCTGGGCCATCAGGGTCAGGCAGTTCAGGCAGCTCTTCCAAAATTTGATAGTTTTAATAGATCCAGATTTACTCAGGTAGGTAGTGCACCCAGGCGTTGTGGATTTTTAGGGTAGCCATCTTAGAAGCAGGAGACCAGGGCTTGTTATCATTATGATGAGATTAGGCACCAGGGTTATCGTTTTCCTAACAATGTACCTCCTGCTCAGGCTTCAGGTTCTCAGCTAGCTCATCCTATTCCAACATTAGTACCTAGAGACACACCTTAGGCTATAAGAGGTGGTGCCAAAGGAGGTCGTGGTATAGTGAGAGGTGGTGCTCGTGTTGGCCCACAAGCAAGTGGTACATGTAGAGTTTTCTATGTTCTTTGAAATAGAGCTAAGGCAGAGGCCTCTGATAGGGTCATCATAGCTATGCTTCCGGTGCGCCACCATTCAGCTTCAGTTTTATTTGATCCAGGTTCTACTTATTCATATATGTTAGCCTATTTTTCTTTTGATATTGACATTATGAGTGAGCAACTTGTCGAGCCTATTTATGTTTCCACCTCGATAGGTGAATCTTTAGTGTTGAATCGGGGCTATGTTGTGACTTTTATGGGAGATATTGTTGTTGATTTGATATTGTTGGATATGGTTAATTTTGATATGATATTGGACATTGATTGGTTGTTGCCTTATCATGTTATTCTGGATTGTCATGCGAAGGCTGTGACCCTTTCTTTCCCCGAGTTGCCTCAGTTGATATGGACTGGAGCATCTAGATCCTATCCTAAGGGTGTTATTTCTTATATACATGTCTATCGATCGGTGGGGAAGGTGTGTTTTGCATATTTAGCTCATGTTCGGGCTATTTCTCAGGAGCTCCCATCATTGGAGACTATCAGGATTTTGAGGGAGTTTATGGATGTATTTTCGTCTAATTTACCTAGTGTTCCATAGGATTGCAATACTGACTTTGTATTAATGTGGAGTCGAGCACTAAGCCCCTATCTATTTCCCCTTATCACATGGCCCCGGTTGAATTAAAGGAGTTGAAGGAATAATTGGAAGACTTGTCCAAGAAACGCTTTATTCATTCGAGTATATCTCCCTGGGGTGCTCGTAGATTATTTATGAAAAACAAAGATGGCACTATGCGTATGTGTCTTGACAATCGTCAACTTAATAAAGTGACCATCAAGAACAAATATCCCTTGCCTCAAATTGATGATCTATTTGACTAGTTGCAGGGTGTCTCGGCATTCTCCAAGATTGACTTGAGGTCCAGTTACCATCAGTTGAGAATTCTAGAATCTGATATCCTAAAGATGGCTTTCAGGACCTGTTATGGGCATTATGAGTTGGTGGTTATGTCATTCGGGTCAACTAATTCCCCGACTATCTTCATGGAGTTGATAAATCGAGTTTTCAAACACTATTTAGAAATCTTTGTGATTGTGTTCATAGATAATATCTTGTTTCATTAGAAGATTGAGGTAGATCATGTTCAGCACTTGAGGGTCGTACCCCAGAGATTTAGGGAAGAGAAGTTATATGCAAAGTTCTCAAAGTACGAGTTTTGGCTTGAGTCTATTGCATTTCTCGGCCATGTTATGTCAAAAGAGGGTATTATAGTCGATCCGGCCAAGGTAGCAACTATTCGTGAGTAGGCTAGGCCTACTTCCGTGATTGATATTGAGATTTTCCTTGGTTTATCAGGGTATTATCGAGGTTTTATTCAAGGTTTCTCATCTATAGCAGCCCCGTTGACTAGATTGACTGAGAAGGATGTGGAATTTAAATGGTCGCATGATTGTATGTTGAGCTTCCAAAAGCTCAAGGATTTTTTTATCTCAGGACCTATTCTTGCTTTACCTAATGAGTGAGTTCCATCTGTGGTATATTTTGATGCTTCAGGTGTGGGCTTGTGTGTTATATTAATGTAAAGGGGAAACGTGATAGCCTATTGTCACAAACTTAGAACTCTCGCTAAGACTTCCACGCGGCACTTTTCAATTTGTCACAAATCTTTCACGATCTTTCAAATACAAGTAAGCCTTATTAGCTAAGATCGCTAAGGGAATGTTAGATTTGGATGATTAAGAGAGCTTTGTAAGAAAGAAGGCTTGTATTATACTTGGAGAATACTTACAATTTCTGGATGGTTTGCAAATAGAATGAAACCTTCTATTTATATTACCTACTTATGGTAAAAGTGTAATTAGTATTTACATTACAAGTCCCTCAATGTTTACACTTTTAGTCCCTCTAGAATTCTCCACACAAGTCTAAAGAATTCAAAGGACTACAAGATTTATCTACAATGTTCCAGAGTCTTCCGTAAACAACTCAAAGACTCTAGCTTCTTCTCCCTTATTCATGGTCAATTTGGTGGGTCATAACACTCTCCCCTACATGATGTAGCGATGATCGTGGCGCATTGCTGCTTCTGCAAGAACTCTCGCACTTTGTCCTAGAATTGCCACAGGTCTTCATATTTCTCCCACGTGTGGACTTTTTCGGTGATTGGCCCGTCCAGTACACAAGGAACATGGAAGTAGTAGGTTGTCCCTATTACCGCTTGATCGTTTTGTAGTCTTTGAAGGATTTTATGTCTTTGTCATACGAGGTGGCGACTGTGGTACGTGCCCAACTCGACTGTCCTTGGCTAGGGTCATCCTTGTCCTCATGGTACGATTTAAGGACGCTGCCATGGAAGAGAAGATAACCTTCAAAGATGGTGGTAGATCCAGCCGGTATGAGACCTTGCCTACCTTGGCAACGATGCTGAACGAGCCTTCATGTTTTCGTACCAAGTTTTGATGTACATCTCATAGTTCTTTGAATTGTCTTGGGTTAAACTTAACCAAGGCCATGTCTTCAACTTTGTAGTCCCTGGGGCAATGCTTAGGGTCCACAGACTTCTTCATCTTCTTAGCTGCCTTGTCTAAATAAGACTTAGTGGTGTCCAGCTGCTCCTCAAAGACCTTGGCCAAACTTAGTGGTGTCCAGCTGCTCCTCAAAGACCTTGGCCAAATGATATGCACCAAATTTCATGCTCTCAAACGCGACCGGTAGCAAATGTGGAGTTTGAGGATGTTGGCAAGTGGCTAGCTCAAATGGCCTCTTCCTATTAGCTTCGCTCCTCTGCAAGTTATATGGGAATTGGGTTACATCAAGTATCATTGTCCAATCCTTCTTGTGAGAGCTCACAAAGTGCCTACGATAGCACTTCGATAAGACATTGACCCTCTCTATTTGGCTGTCCATCTGTGGATGGAAACTGGTGGAGAAATGAAACTCCATGGTAAGTATCCCGAATAACTCTCTCCAAAAGTTTCCAGTGAAATGCGGTCATAATCACTTATGATATGCCTCTGGAGCCCCCAATACTTTACTACATTCTTGAAGAATAGTTGGGCAGTCTCCTTAGAAGTACATCCTGCTGTAGAGGGCATGAAGCTAGCATACATGGAGAATATGTCCACCACAACTATAATCATCTCATACCCTTCGAACTTTGGAAGACAAGTGATAAAGTCCAAAGTGATGCTTTCCCATGGATGCTCAGTATTGGAAATGGCTCTAAGAGTCCTCCAGGTTAGCACTGCTCACTCTTGTCTTGTTGGCATATAAGATATATTTGCACTTGGCATTCTATATCATCCCACATACGTGGCCAATAGTGTATTGCCTCAATAAGAGCTCTCTTGCGGTGTTGCCCTGCATGCCCGACCCATAACATGTCACGACTCTCCTTTATAATTTGCTGCCTAATGTTTCCATGCTTCGGCGCATATACCTTTTGCTCGGCAGTAAGAAAGAGACCGTCCTCTATCCAGAAACATCTTCTCTTGCCTTGAGATGCTAACTCCATAAGCTTCTTTGCTTCTAGATCATGTTGCAAGCCCTCTCTGATAGCTTCACGAATATCACATTGGGCTATAGTGATGGAAGCTAGCTCAGTCTTCCTATTTAAGGCATTTGCTATAAAATTGCCCTTGTCTGGCTTATACTCTAGCTCACAGTCAAACTCTGCCAAGAAATCCTGCCACCTAGCCTACTTTAGAGTGAGCTTCTTCTGTGACTGAAAGTAGCTAGCGGCGACGTTGTCGACCTTGACCATGAACTTAGACCCAAGTAAATAGTGCATCTAGGTGTGTAGGCAATGCACTATAATGATCATCTCTTTTTCTTGCACTGTGTACTACCATTTGGTCTTATTTAGCTTGCAGCTTTCAAAAGAAACTAGGTGCCTATCCTGCATTAGCACACCTCTAGTGGGATAATCTGAGCCATCTGTATGTACCTCAAAGGTCCTGGAGAAGTTAGGTACTTCTAGGACCGGCTCCTCTGACACGAAACCCTTCATGTCTTGCCCCGAGAAGGTACCCTTGGTGTGGCCGACACTCAGAGACTATCGGTAATCCCCAAGTGAACCACTCAGTCTCATCACATTTTTTAATCATATTTTAGTAGCAGAAGACATCACTGATTACTGATAATAGAAGGGCCAAAGGCTACACAAGCTATTTATCAACTGAATAAGACTAGTGTGAAAGAAACTAGTCAATAATAACATCCCATTACATCAACAATCTAGTCTATGAAGCCTCTAAAAACATCTGACTGAATAGTGCCAATGAAAGACCCAAGACAACCTCTAAATAGAATAAAATACACCTAAGCTCAAAGATAGAATAGAAACATAATGTCCTCCTAGAGTAGGGGAGGCTCACTAATCAACTAAATGAAAATAAGTCCTCAACGGGGCGTCTGTTGATGACCATTAGTACCTGTCTCTGCATTATGAAAAGATGTAGGCCCAAATGGACATCAGTATGTAGAATGTACAAGTATGTAAACTAGCTGAAAAAACATGTAAAGGAAGAATAACATCAACTGAAATAGCTCAACTTAAGAAATAAGAAACTCAATCATCATTTCAAGAGTCTAAAGTAAAGATGCAGTTTAGACAACTACGTCTCATTATCCACTCAAAGTACTATCAAGGCAAATTGGGAGTTTCTCTAATCAAAAACCATTACCTATGAACCTATGATGATACAACAAAGCAGTGTCATTTCCACATCCATCCAATACCCTGTCGGGGGTATATAACATCCCTTCAGTGGATCAAAAAGCAATAACATCAAGTCCTCATTTTAGGATAATAGGAAACATCTGATTTTACGGTTCAATCCTCTCCTACGCTGGCTACGTAGTTATTGCATTTGAGTTGGAATTACTCTTACTCAACTCGGTGCTCAATAATCCTTCCAAGACTTAATATGCTCATAAGACATCAACCCTATGGTTAACTCATTCATCTAGTCTCATTCGATATTTATCAACTCAACTCATCTATCACATCAACTATCAATTCTTTTGGTTACAACATGTTTAGGTTCAGTTCTTGACTCATATGGACTCAATCATGCATCGTTCTAACTCACAACATTGAGGAGAATAAATGGAGAATTAAAGCATTTAGGGATTTCATATACTCTTTAGGCTAAAATTTTGCTCATGCATGCTCATGTAAGTAAAACATGTGAAAATAATAAGAAATCATGCTAGGGTTCATGTAGTATGGCAAAATAGTCTAATTCAAACATTTAATTCATAAAAACAGTAATTCATGCAAAATTACATAGATATGCATTAGAATGTATGAAAAACCTTCAAGAACCACTCGTGTGAGACTCAATTTACTCACATCACCATCAATCTGGGTTATGGGGCACATGGAAGAACTGAATCCATGTTTTGGTTAGCCTTATATACCAGGTAATAGAAGAAACAATCAATCTCTAGTTGGTCCTCGCGTTTGAATTGAAACCCTCTGTCACGCCCCGGGAGGGTACCTAAGACGTGACCAGCACCTAGAGATTATTGCTTGTCCCAAAGTGAACCACTTAGCCTCATCACATTCATTCAATCAAATAACTCAAGACAGTGAGCGAAAGACTAAGGAAAATAAATGGGCACATCTTATCCAGTTCTCAAAATAATAAGTATAATAGAAGAAGGCTAATAGATAGAACTAGCTAACAATCTTGACAACTAACATCCAACTATAATCTATGAAGCTATCACTATCATGTGGTGCCAATGAAAAACCCATGGCTACCTCAATCACAATAAAGCTAGTCTAGTCTAACTCTAAAGCAAGATGAAATAAAGGCAGTGAATCCTCCGGAGTAGGGGGAGGCTCACAATTAGCTGAATATCTCGGTCCCCAACGGTGCGCCTGTTGATGATCTCTAATCCTAGTATCTGCATCATAAAATGATGGAATACTGAGTGGCATCAGTACGTGGAATGTACGGTATGTAAAATAGTTGAATGAAATATAAATAGGTAGAATAATATGGAAATAACATCAACTAAGAATAATGGCAAAATCAGAACATCACATGTCTATCTAAAGAAAGAGTAAAGATTTCACATGTAACCTATCAACCAATCAACCTCATAACCCCAACTTAACTCAACTCGACTCGACTCAACTCGACTCAGAGTACTCAAGGTAAGAACTTTTCTGTGAGTTTCTTTTATCTGAAAACAATCACTTATGAGTCAGTGATTGTACAACAATCCAACTGATGTTGCCACAGCCATTCCGTACTTGCCAGGTAAGGAACACCTAGGATCCACAAGGGATTCGAAAAATTAACATATGAAGTCCTATTGTTTCAGGACAATAAGGTAAGGACCTGTCCTACTTTAACGGACTTAATCCATAGAATGAGAACTTGTTTGAATTCAACGGACTTAGCACTCAAGTGAGAACTTGTCCGACTCTAATAGACATAGCCCTAAAGATAGGAACTTGTCCGACTCTAACTAACTTAGTCTACTCCTACGCTTGGTGACGTAGTTAATGAGTGGGAGTTGGACTTGCTTCTACTCTTACTCGTTTCGGTGCTTGATACTCCTCCTAAGACTCAATGCTCATAAGACTCCTCATCTCCACTCAATTGTCTCAATTTGTCCTCGTAGAGACTCTCATTATCTCATTAACTCAAACTTAAGGGTCTGGTATTATTTCAGGGACTTTAACTCATCTGGGTTAACTCAATTCTCATTTAAGAACTCAAGCACTCAGATCATCAATTAGAAGAATTCGTTTAGTCAGAACTCAAAAACTCAATTATGAAGACTCATAGGATCATCAAGCTCAATTAACTGAATCTCATACTCACATCAAGATTTTACTCAACATATTCAACCCAAGGCTCTAGACTCAATCCCTAGATTCAATCATGCATCCTTTCAAATTTAATCATGTAGGGTCATACAATATCTCATGATAAGTATTAAATTCAAGGAAACAAGTTTATAATGATCATTAACATCGAAAAATACATATAACTAATATAATTTTCAATAAAAACCATCAAGAATTATGTATGTAAACTCTTTAGACCTTCAACTCTTCTATGACCCAAATATGGGGCACATAAGAGAACAATCTCATGTTTTTAGTTTAGGCTTACATACTTAGGATGCAGCTATCAACAATCACCTTCAAGAATTCTCTTGAATTCCTCAATCTCAAGCTCTTGTCCTCTTTCCTCAAGTCCTAGTCTTTGTCCAGGACTTAAAATGACTTCAAATGGAGCTTAAAAACCATTTTTATGCTTAAACAACCTAATTTGATCGTGTATAGAGTTTAGTAGGGGTTGGGAATAGAGCGGAATGTCCCTCGTAACATTTAGAAATTTTTCAACTTTAGGAAAGCCTAGTCCGCGACGCGGACTGGTCGCGCACAATGTATTTTCTCCAAAAACTATCAGAACGAGTTTTCCCAATTTCGTTGAAAATTTTCAAAAAAATATAAGTGCAGGTCCGCGGCAAAGATGTAATGCGCTCCTGTCGCGCACCAACATTGTTTCTGCCTCTCGGATCGAAAAATTATCTTTTGATTGGGTCGCTCTAAAAATTGACAAAGACCATATTCCCACTCAATATTTTCTATTGATCACAAATCCAGCCTCGGATTTGCCATACGAGCATACCCTCCCTCTAGGGGTATTTTGGTAATTTACCAAGCATTACATCATCTCCCCCTTGGGATCATTCGTCCTTGAATGATGAGTAAAGGTTGATATCAAGGCTCGGATAGACTCAAGACTCATCTCAACATTTAACTCAATCAATCAAACTCTCGACTCTTCCTCGACCTCAATCAACATTACTTAGACTCACAAAAAGGAATCATATCAAGAATAGATCAATCAATTTATTTAAGGGTAAGGAATTTGCCTTCAACACTATCATCATTAGGTACAAATAGAAATTTGAAACTTAATCAATTCGAATTATCTAAGCACTTCGTCAATCAGTTGTTTGAACTCAAGAAGGAAGTCATCAACTCTAATCGAGAAAGGGGACCATCGTAATATACAAGACTCTATGGGTAACTCTCAAGCTCAGCCCCTCATATCAATTGTGCCCCTTTCCGTAGCACTCTACTCCATCAACTTAAGCTCACAAATCCTATTCAACTTCCTACTTATCCACATCCTCTTCTTCGATTCAACCCTACTTTTAAGCCTTAAGGTGCCATCCCTAAGATGTTCACATTTACCCAAGGCTAGCCCTCAATATTAAGACCTATACTTCCACAGGGACTTTCCCTAAAAGATCACTAGTCTTTTTCACTACCTTATTATCCTTACTTGAAACCCTCATCACAAAATCTTCAACCATCTATCATCAATACTCGCATAATAACAACCACATATTCAAGCCTATCAATCTAACCACTTTAACTTTATCTAAGAAGTTTCACGCCTACGAAGCACTTCTACCTTCGCCATTCAATGAGCTCTCCCTCAAAGATACACCAAGATATTCTTCTCTAGAGACACTCTAATTCACTCTTACCTATCTATTGTATATCATAATATCTCATCTCTCTCCTCCTCCCTATCTCTAACTCTAAATGACACAAGTACAACACCAATGTCATAGTAAGGATACATTTACTCCTCCTCATATACCCTCATTCTCAGGCTATTACTATCAACCTCACTATTTGGACCCGAAGGAACTTATCATTACCCCCTTAGGAAAAACCTACATTTATTACCTATCCACGCAAGAATAAGCACGATTATACATCTAAAACTTGATACTCTTAATCCTGCCATCCACAATGGCATAACAAGCCTATGGACAGTTCGTGTGTAATATGACATTAGAATCATTCGCATTCAGCTCAAAGAGATCAACTATGGTACCTCTATGGTGGACCGGAAGGGTGTAGTCATCATCGGCTCACTCAACTAGGATAAACTCATTAATGAGTGGACGATCACAAAAGATACAACACTTGAATGAAGCAAATCATAGTTATAGTGGGGACTCAAACATACTAGTAACATCATCTGGTAGTGTTGGCACAGATTATTGAGCTTTGTAGGACCACATAGGACATTCCATTTGTAGGTAACCCATTTGGCCACACTTGTAACATCTAGTACCCCCTCTGCGACATTCTCCCAAGTGAAGCTTTCCATATGTGCCACAATGTGTCTTGCCTTGGGGACCTCGAACCACACTAGCCTGTGACTAAGATTTCTGAGCTCTAAAGTTATGAGGCTCTGCTTGAAAGTGACTCATGTTCCTATTCCTCCTCGACCTCTTAAACCCAGGCGGGTTCATCCTCAAGGACTCATGGACTCCGGATGTAATTGGGACACCCTGCCTACCTGCTCCCTGTCCAGCAACCAGTTTTGTCACAGCTTGGGCCAATGTCTGGACAGCCTGGCAAAGCTTAGCATTGATGATGTCAACTTGGAGTGGTTGCACGACAGGGAACATCGGGCCTATGGGTCCATCCTGATTCTGGGGCTCTGTTTGGTTAGCATTCTATCTAGCTAGGCACCTATTCACTTCATCGGCTCTTCTTGGAAACATGGTCACAATTCTAAAAACCTGAAACACACGAATCTAAAGAGAGATTCTTAGAGTTTAACTCTATCGCAAGAATATGGAATAAGAAAGAAGTGTAACAATTCATAATGTCCTATAGCCTCCTGCTTATGAAGTATGGTCGACCACACACCTATAAATAAGACTCTACTAGACACGACTTCATAGACTCCCTAAGACACTTGAACCCGTGCTCTGATACCAAGTTTATCACGCTCCAAGAGGGTACCTAAGATGTTGCTGACACCTAGAGACTATTGCTAGTCCCCAAGTGAACAACTTAGCCTCATCACGTTCATTCAATCAAATAACTCAAGACAGTTAGCGGAAGACTAAGGAAAGTAAATAAGCACATCTCAACTAGTTCTCAAAATAGTAAGTATAATAGAAAAAGGCTAGTAGATAAAACTAGCTCATAATCTTAACAATCAACATCGAACTATAGTCTATGAAGACTCTAACACTATTAAGTGGTGCCAATGATAGACCCCTGGCTACATCAATCAAAATAAAGCTAGTCTAGTCTAATTTTAAAGCAAGATGAAATACAGGTAGTGAATCCGCTGGGGGAGGCTCAGTTATTAGCTGAATTTCTTGGATCCCCAATAGTGCGCCTATTGATGATCTCTAATCACTGTATCTACATCATAAAATAATGTAGCACCGAGTGGCGTCAGTACGTGGAATGTACAATATGTAAAATAGCTGAATGAAATAGAAACAAGTAGAATAATATGGGAATAAAATCAACTCAGAATAATAACCAAATCAGAATGTCACATGTCTTTATAAAGAAAGAGTAAAGATTAGACAAGTGACCCATCAACCGATCAACCTCATCAATCAACTCAACTCGACTAAACTCAGAGTAATCAAGGTAGGATCTTTTCTTGGAGTTTCTCTTATCCGACAAAAATCACGTATGAGCCAGTGATTATACAACAGTCCCACTAATGTTGCCAAAGCTATTTCGTACTTTCCAGGTTAGGAATGCATAGGATCCACAAGGGATCCGAATCGTTAACATATTAAGTCCTATTGTTTTAGGACAATAAGGTGAGGACCTGTCTGACTTTAATGGACTTAATTCAAAGAATGAGAACATGTCCGACTTTAGCGGACTTAGCCCTCTAATGAGAACTTGTCTGACTCTAACAAACTTAGCCCTCAAGATAGGAACTTGTCCGACTCTAACTATCTTAGTCTACTCTTACGCTTGGCGACGTAGTTAATGAGTGGGAGTTGGATGTGCTCCTGCTCTTACTCATTTCGGTGCTCGATATTCCTCTTAAGACTGAATGGACATAACACTCCTCATCTCCACTCAATAATCTCAAATTAGCCTCGTAGAGACTCTCATTATCTCATTAACTCAAACTCAAGCGTCCTCTATTATTTCAAGGTCTTTAACTCATCTCGGTTAACTCAATTCTCATTTAAGGACTCAAGCACTCAGATCATCAATTAGAAGATGTCATTTAGTCAGAACTCAAAAACTCAATTATGAAGACTCATAGGATCATCAAGCTCAATTAACTTAGTCTTATACTCACATCAAGATTTTACTCAACATACTTAACCCAAGGATCTAGATTCAATCCCTAGGTTCAATCATGCATGCTTTCAAAATTAATCATGTAGGGTTATACAATATCGCATGAAAAGTATTCAATTCAAGAAAACAACTTCATGATGATAATAAACATAGGAAAATATATATAATTAATATAATTTTCAAGAATAACCATCAAGAAACTTATATGTAAACTCTTTAGACCATCAACTCTTCTATGACCATCTATGTGGCACATGAGAGAACAATATCACGCTTTTAGTTTAGCCTTACATACCTAGGATGAAGCTATCAACAATCACCTTCATGAATTCCTCAATCTTAAGCTCTTCTCCTCTTTTCTCAAGCCCTAGTCTTTGTCAAGGACTTAAAATGACTTAGAATGGAGCTTAAAACCCCTTTTTACGCTTAAACGACCTAATTGGATTGTGTATAGAGTTTAGGAGAGGTTGGGAACAGGCGGGAATGCCCCTCGTAAAATTTAAAAAAAATTCAACTTCAGGATAGCCCATTCCGGGATGCGGATTTGTCACGCAAAATGTATTTTCTCCAAAATGTTTCCGAATGACTTTTCCCAATCCCCACAAAAATTTTCAGAAAAACATAGGTGCAAGTTTGTGGCACAGACGTGATGCACTGGTGTTGCACACCAACACTTTTTCTGTGTCCGGGATCAAAAAATTATATTTTGATCGGGTCGCTCTAAAAATCGACCAAGACCATTTTCTTACTCAATATTTCATGCTGATCACAAATTCAGCCTTGGATTTTCCATACGAGCATTGGAAGATGCATTACCCGCATACCCTCCCTCTAGGTGTATTTTGGTAATTTTACCAGGCGTTACACCTTCGCTCTTCTCCCTCTTTTGGTGTTCCTCAAGAAATTCCTAAGCGTGAAGAATGGTGAAAATATCCTTAGGGTTTTGTTTTAGACTTTTAATTAAGTCTAAAACATCCTAGGGTTTAATTAAAGTTATAGGAATAGATAAAAATACCCCTGTTAAAATTGTCGACTAGGTCTAGGAGAACCCGTCTATGGGTCGTAGAACATTATACTGGCCATAAAATAATTTTAGTAAATAAGGGGTCCTAAAATTTGAGTTATTAGAATTTGGCACAAAACCTCTTCTATGAGCTGTATAATGTCTTACGAGCCGTCTCATAACTCGTAACTCAAGATACTGAAAAGTTGATTGTTGGAGCATCAATTCATGAAACCATTTTACGGGAAGTGGAACACTTTACGAGCCACAGGCGGTCTCGTATGTGGACCTCAGACTTAGAAAATTCCACCAAGTCATTTTGGGGGGTTTACGAGACCTTATCTACGGGCCATATTTCTCTCTACGGGATGTAGATGGCTCCCGTGGACTCTGTTTCAACAACTTTTTCTCAGTCATTCTCTCAGTTTTCTCTATACATCTTCTCAAACTAGGTGGGGAGAAATAGAGGTTATTTCATTATCTCCCCCTTGGGATTATTCGTCCTCAAATGATGAGCAACTAAGAGACCCAACAAGAAGGAACTCAAATACTTGGATACTTAGATACTCATACTTTAGAAATCAACCTCAACTTGAGATTTAGAATCAAAATACTACTTATAACATCATCATTAGGCACAAATATAGTTAAAGACATGTATACTCAAATACTCACAAACTCACGTGAAACATCAATTCAGAGACAAGAACTAACCTCAACAATGGAAAAACCTCAACAATGGAAAAGTAACTAGAGGGTAGAAATGAATTGTTACCATCAATTTCATCATTAGAAGGCACGAATAGGTGAGGCTATCTAGCCTTCATATCCCCTTCGTCTTCCCATGTAGCCTCTTCAACAGATTGTCTTCTCTACAACACCTTTATAGATGAAACCTCTTCTGTTCTCAACTTGTGAACCTAACGATCAAGGATTTGGACAGGGATTCTTCATAACTCAAACTATCCTTCACTTCAACGCTTTCAACAGGAAAAACCAAGGACAGATCTCCCAAATACTTCTAAAGCATAGAAATGTAAAAGACCAAATGAATGGCTATCAGCTTGTGAGACCCTATGTTTCTCGTCTTTCATTAATTATATAGTGTGGCATTATATAAGGCACATGTGATTTTTTGCTGGCACCTAGGGAAAGTAAGGTTGACAATAATAGGTAATATCAAGGACTTAATTTTTCAAGTCAAAGGAATCCCCTAAATACACATTTGGGGTTAAAGAAATGGCCCGAGTGGCACCTCACCATTTTTGGAAGGTTTAAATTAGGTTTTTACTTTGCGGATGTGACTAAAAGTTTATAATTTGGTAATAATGGATTTTTTAAAGGTCATTTTAATAGCACAAAGGTCATACATTAAGTTTTGGAATCAAGAAAGTTGCAAGATAAAGGTTGGCCAAGGTTAGCGTTTCTCTAAGGAATCCTTCTTAAATTTTGGTCAGATATAACAGGCCATATCTCCCCAAATATAAGGTGTGAGAAGTTCCATGACCTATTAAATTGAAGATATATGAGTCTAGTTTGTAATGCACAAAACCGTACATCAAACCGACCTCATAATAATAGGTTATGACAGTTTTACGAAGGCTGCCCGAGCAGGAAATTGGGTCATGGGTCAGGTCGACCCACCTTAATGTCGGCTAATTTGAGCTTTTTAATGTTCAAACAAGTGCCATTTTGTGCCCTAACAGCTTCTAAACTGAAGGAAAAGTTCCCTAAAGGTACTAAAGGGATTTGAGTAAGTTTCTTACATTTTTACAATTAAAATTCATCCCCACATCTAGAAATGTGTGCCTTACGCTTTGCAATTGTTTTCCCCTCCTATTAGCTGTGTTTGGAGCTGTTTTTGGGTTGGGATGGTGTAGTTGCTGGTTATTCTAGATTTGCAGCTGGTGTGTTCTGGTAATAATCTTGGGGCTCTTTTACGATCATTTTTTGAAGTTTTATGAATGTCTACTCGCGTAAATGCTATATGGAAAATATGCCAATTAATGTTGATTTATGGACTGTTTATAGGTGGTTATAAGTTGTGTATATATAGTGGTTGTTAATCTTAGGATGTAAGGAACAACTTTCGTGAAGGAGCTTTGAGAAATTGGGTGATTGTTGGAGAGGTATGTTAAGGCTAAGCTTTGTCCCTCCTTTTCCCACGAAATTCGGGAAGTTTCCCAAAACGTCAAATGTGATATCTTACTATTCTATTGCTGGAAAGACCTTCTATGAAAGGCACTAGGATTATAGTTGAGTTATTTTCAAGATGGTATTAGGTTGAAATTCCATTCGTTTGCTTAAACAGGACATTCAATATCTATATATAATTTTGTTGGTTTTCCCAGCTACCTATTCATATGTTCGATGTGTTTCTCTTCTTTGTGTAGTGCCATTAAAATAAATATAGAATGTGAAGGGAATGTAGTATTCATAATCAGTCCTTCTTCCATAAAAAAATATAATTGTAGCATTTAACAAGTAACACATTGGTTTCCAATATTCTCCACTGAAATGCTCCTATTTAAACGACTAAGGCACTTGATCTTGTTTAAATGCTTTATTATACTAATTGAATGGGACCATGTATAAGAATTATTTAAAACACCTTTTTGAACATTTTCAAAGTTAAGGCTTCACTCTAAATGTTGGGTTAAGTTCCCAAACTTGTTAAAAAATAAATATAAGATCTCGCGAGTCATGTGTATATGCTATGACAACGAATATGATGTTATGAGAATAAGTGTACCAATGAGCCAAGATTTACTGAATGAAAATGATTATGATGCTATGAGGATAAGTGTATTAATGAGCCAAGATTGGCCAAGTTCTTGATACGGCCTACTATGTGTATTCAAAATTCATATCATACATCGCACGTTATGCATGGACGTCGAGCTATAATTGAAGGTATGGGGCCTATTTTCCCAAATTATTATATATATGTATATGGTACAGATGGCCATAGGTTGGCAGATATGATGTCGGTTATCCACCAGAAAGGACCACCATTGCTAGTATTTGGTTAAGTGTGTCATGCATTTGCATCTATATATATGTAGTCACGACATGCGATACTCGAGCAAACCATGCATATTTGATCACTAGGATGTTTCTTCTTGGTCATTAAGGCTACTTGAGTTTTGGTTACAGGTGGTATTCTATTAACCTTTTAACTACGGTAATCTATGAATTTACTTCCTGCTTTACATACTAGTACATATTTATTCTACTGACATCCCTTTGCCTAGGGACGCTGCATTTTATTTCGTGCGTGTAGGTTTAGATAGGGGTTTTGATTTACCCCTCCACTAGAAGCCCCATTCAACTGTGAGTTGGTAGGCTCCACCTCTTCTTGGAGCTTTCACAAGATGCTTACTTTTTGTTATACAGTTGGGTATAGTCGGGGCCCTATCCCGGAAATGTTAGTGCTTCTATTAGAGGCTATTGTGGACAGGTTACTGTGGATTGGTTCTTTTATGCCTTTCAGTCTCCAATCATCAGTTTGGCATGTATGTATAGTGTGTGCCTCTAACTTTGTTGTTGCAACCTTGTCGGCAAGTTGGTACTCTATCGTTTTGGTTTACTTATCTTGATATACATGATTTGTTGTTGACCAGGTCATGACCTAAAGTGTCTAGGCTTAGTCTCTCAGATGTTATGCTGCCCGATTTTCTTCTGGTCCCTATTTTAGTTAACTAGAAGGTTTGGTGGCTTACCCGGCCAATAACAATATCGGGTGGCAGTCCCGCCTCCCCTCTCTTTAGGGCGTGACAAACATGGTATCAGAACATGTCATGTCCTAGGGAGTCCACAATGTCATGTCTAGTAGAGTCTTGCTTATGGATGTGTTGCGCACCACACTTATAATCAGGAGGCTACGAGGCATATAGGGGTGGTTACATTTCTTTCACTTAATAGATTGTGCTATATAGCAAAGCTATAGAAACATATGAAATCTATATCATGTTATGTTTATCTTATTCAATGGTCTGCCTACACTCCGGAGATGGCACAACATGAGATAAGTACGAATTTGAGAGAAGGTACCAATCGTTTCTTGCCTGGTGTGGATATATTCTCCATTAAGGCACATAGGCAGTCTCCAATGCCCACAATACCAGATTCACCAGCACTTATTAGGGCTTAAGGAGATCTAGTACCCTAAGCCCCATTAGAGACTGGGGAGCAGGAGATAAATGAGGCTATTTAGCTACTAACTAGGATGGTTTCTATTCATGAGAGACAATTGGAGGCGAGAGCAGACACCAAAAGGTATCAAACAGAAAAGCTCAAAGGTATGAGAGTTTCTTCACTTGGCCCCTCCAGTATTTACAGGGTCCAATCCCACTGAGGATCCATACGACTTTATAGACCATATGTATAGAGTATTTAGGGTGATGCATGGCTCTGTCACCGAGGCAATGGAGTTGGCTTCTTTTCGACTACGTGATGTTTCTATCTTATGGTATGAAGCATGGGAGAGATCTAGAGGGCCTAATGCTCCGCCAACAAAGTAGGAGGACTTCTCTAGGGCATTTTTACCCCATAACTTACCACGGGAGGTGTGGGAGGCCTGTTTTGACCAGATTATCAATTTGAGGCAAAGGGATATGAGTATAACAGAGAATAGCTGTAGGTTTGATTCTTTGGCTAGGTATGCACCAAATATTGTATGTACCATGAGTACTAGAATTCATCGTTATGTGGATGGTTTGGGGGATTATTTGATCAAAGACTACAAGATAGCCTCTTTATAAGATGGTGTAGATATTTCTCGTATTCTGGTTGTTGCTTAGACTACAAAGGTCCTTTCTCGTTGGATTCGGGATACCCATGAGATAGGGATAAGAATAAGAGGGATCGTACTATAAGGTCTTATAAAGAGCCACAGGATGATTTTAGGCCCCCATTTCACTGATACCCACCTTCATCAGTAGGTAGTTTCCCACAACGGCAGCTAGTGATTTGATTATTATATTCAGTCAAGACCAAGGTAGAATTTAGATCACCCTGATAGCCGTCAACAGGAGCGTTATGCACAAATAAGAAAACCTACTCCCCCATGTACACAATGCAGTAAGCTTTATACTAGGTAGTGTAGAAAGGGGTTCAAGTGCGTGTTACCATTATGGGAAGACAAGATGTTTTATTAGCAACTGGCCCTTTAGTCAGTCCCCACTATGAATGAGTTCATGATAATATTCCCCGATAAGCTTCCAGGGATCCCCCAGAAAAGAATATCAATTTTGCTATAGATGTTTCTTCTTCATATGCAACCTATACCCATTACTCCTTATAAAATGGCTCCCATAGAGCTAAGAGACTTGAAGGAACAACTGAAGGGCTTTCTTGATAAAGACTTTATTAGGCCAAGCACATATCCATGGGGTGCTCCAGTACTCTTTTCTTGAAAGAAAGATGGCTCCTTACGGATGTGTATCAGTTACAGGCAGCTAAATAAAGTCACTATCAAGAATAAGTATTCTTTTCTGTGGATTGATGGTCCTTCAAAGATTGACTTATGACCACGGTACTACTATCGACGGGTTAGGGATGTTGATATTCCAAAGGCAATATTTAGGCGAGTCATAAGCTGAGCATGCAGACCACTTGTGAGTTATATTACAGACTCTCTATGACAACAAGTTATATGTTGAATCCTCCAAATGTGAATTTGGTTAGCTTCTAAAGCTTTTCGTGGCCATGTTATTACTGGCGATAGTATCAAGGTTGATGGCGAGAAAATTGAAACAATGATGGCTTGGCCGAGACCGTTGAATCCGACAGAGGTCCATATCATTTTGGGCTTGGCAAGATATTACAGGAGGTTTGTTGAGGAATTCTCCGCTACCTCTATACCACTAATGAGGTTGACGCATAAGCAACTAGGTTTTAGTAAACTAAATCATGTGAATAGAGTTTTCAAGAGCTAAAGAAAAGGCTTACCACCGCACCTATTCTGGCTCTTCCAGATGGAACCAAAGGCTACATTGTATATTGTGATGCCTCGAGAATTGGCCTAAGTTATGTTCTTGTGCGTCATGGTAGAGTCATTACTTATGCTTCCAAAAGGTTACTAAAATATGAACAAATCTATCCTACCGATGATCTTGAGTTTGCCGCAGTTGTTTTTGCCCTAAAGATTTGGTGGCATTATCTATACAGATTTCATACTAATGTTTTTACCGACTACCAGAGCCTCCAATATTTATTCAAATAGAAGGAGTTGAACTTTTGACAAAAGAGGCTGCTAGAATTACTAATGGACTAATGTTGTTGCTGATGCACTTAGCCAAAAGTCCATGGGAAGTCTAAGTCATGTTGAAGCTGATAAGATTGAAATGATAAAAGATTTACGTCAGCTAAATAGTTTGCATGTGTGATTAGTAGATGCAAAAGGTGGAGGTGTGATTGTTCAAAATACAACAGAATCTTCCATTGTTACTAAAGTAAAAGAGCGACAGCGCGAGCATCCTGAGCTTAGAACACTGAGGGAGAGCATTTCACAACAGCAGCATCCTTCATTTGAGCTAACTGCAGATGGAGTCTTTAGGTACAAAGGTCGCTTATGCGTGCCAAATATCGGAGGACTCTGTGGTAGGATTCTTTCTAAGGCCCATTATTCTATATATTCAACCCACCCTGGAGCAACAAAAATGTATCGGGACCTTCGACAAATCTGTTAGTGTAATGGCATGAAAAGGATATTGCAGGGATGGTAGCCCAAAGTCCCAATTTCCAACAAGTTAAAGACGAACATCGGAAATATGGAGGCCTAGCTCAGTACATTGAGCTTCTGCTATGGAAATGGACATGATAAATATGGACTTCATCACTGGTTTTCCTTGTACTCCATGCAGATATGACTCTATTTGAGTAATCACTGATAGGTTGACAAAATCTTTTCATTTCTTGCCAGTAAGAATGGCATATTCAATACAGGATTATGCTAAGCTTTACATTCAAGATATTGTTCACCTTTATGGAGTTCCATTATCTATTATATCTGATAGAGGAGCTCAATTTACCTCACATTTTTTGAAGTCTTTTCAGAAGGGTCTGGGGCACTCAGGTGAATCTCAACACCACTTTGGATCTATGAACTGGTGGGCAAGCAGAGCTACCATCCAAACTATTGAGAATATGTTATGTGCTTGTGTGCTGGACTTTAAAGGAAGCTGGGATGATCACCTACCTCTTTTTGAGTTTGCCTATAATAATAGCTTCCAAGCTAGTATTCAAATGGCCCCTTATGAAACACTATACGGGCAAAGATGTAGGCCGCCGATCGGTTGGTTTGAGGTTGAGGAGGCACAATTGCTAGGCCCTAATCTAGTTCAGCAAGCAATGGACAAAGTGAGATTTATTAGAGACTTATTACAAACGGCCCAGAATCGGCAGAAGTTTTATACAAATGTTCAATAGCGAGACTTAGAGTTTGATGTAGAAGATTGGGTCTTCTTGAAGGTATCACCAATGAAGGGAATCATGCAGTTTGGAAAGATAGGAAAGCTTAGTCCTAGGTATGTTGGGTTGTATAGGGTTATTCAAAAAAATTAGCAAGGTAACATATGAGCTTAATTTCCTTCATAATTGGGAGCAGTCCATCCAATGTCTCATGTATCTATGTTGCGAAAGTACATTAAAGATCATTCGTGTATTACTCGCATTAAGGATATCCCCATTGCTGAAGACATAACTTATGATGAGGTACTAGTGGTTGTTTTAGATCGACAAATAAGAAAGCTTCGAAATGAAAAGTGGCCTTCGTGAAAGTGTTATGGTGGAACAAAAATATTGTGGAAATAACATGGGAAGCCAAAGAAGAAATGATGAGAAATCACCCCCAGCTATTTATAACTTAAGGTGGATCACATTCCAAAATTGACAGTTATCATTTTTTTAGTAACTTAAGTTTTAAAGGATTTTGAGTTGCAACTTGTATGTTTTGTCGCGGGATAGCTATACAAAGCTTAGTAATTGGAGTTTTACAAAGCTTAATAATTGGAGTCTTAGGAAGTTGATTTATGGTTTGCAAAGGTAATAGATATATCCCAAAAAATAATATTTTAGTAGATGGTAATGCAACCAAGGGGCTGTCTTGACACATTCGCGGACGAATGTTCTTGGGGGGGGGGGGGGGGGGGGAGAATGTGAGACCTCGTATTTCTCGTCTTCCATTATTTAAATAATGTGGCTTTATATAAGGCACATGTGATTCTTGCTAGCACCTAGGAATGATAAGGTTGACAATAAGAGGTAATATCAAGGACTTAATGTTTCAAGTCAAAGGTATCCCCTATATACACATTCAGGGTTAAAGAAATGGCCCGAGTGACACCTCCCCTTTTTTGGAAGGTTTAAATTAGGTTTCACTTTTCGGATGGGACTAAAAGTTTATAATTTTTTAATAGTAGATTTTTCAAAGGTCATTAAAGATCATACATTATGTTTTGGAATCAAGAAAGTTGCAAGATCAGGGTTGGCCAAGGTTAGCGTAAGTTTCTTAAAGAAAGCCTTCTTAAATTTGGGTCAAATGTAATAGGCCATATCTCCACAATTATAATGATTTATAAGGTCCATGACCTATCAACTTAAAGATCAATGACTCTAGTTTGCAACGCACAAAACAGCGCATTAAACCAATCTCAGAATATTATGTTATGACAGTTTTACCGAGACTATCTGGGCAGGAAATCGGGCCATGGGTCGGGTCGGGTCGACCCACCTTAATGTCGGGTAATTTGAGCTTTTTAATGTTCAAACCAGTGTCATTTCATCCCCAAACCACTTATAAACTGAAGGAAAAGTTCCCTCAAGGTACCAAAGGGATTTTAGTAAGTGTTTCACATTTTTATAGACAAAATTCGTTCCCGTGTCTAGAAATGTATGCCTTACGCTTTGCAAATGTTTTCCCCTCCTATTAGCTGTGTTTAGAGCTTTTTTGGGGCTGGAAAAAAATGGTGTTCTTGCTGGTTATTCTAGGTTTGCAGCTGGTGGGTTCAGGTAATAATCTTGGGGCTCTTTTACGATTATTTTTATGAAGTTTTATGAACGTCTACTTGCGTAAATGATGTATGGCAAATCTGCCGATTAATGTTGATTTATGGACTGTTTATAGGTGGTTATAAGTTGTGTATATATTGTGGTTGCGAAGCTTAGGACGTAAGAACCAACTTTTATGAAGGAACTTTGAGCAATTGGGCGATTTTTGGAAAGGTATGTTAAGGCTAAGCTCCGTCCTTCCTTTTAGCACGAAATCTGGGAAGTTTCCCATAACTTTTAATGCGATATATTACTATTTTGTTGCTAGAAAGACGTACTGTGAAAGGCACTGGGATTATAGTTGAGTTATTTTCATGATGGCATTAGATTGGAATTCCATTCGTTCGCTTAAACTGGACATTCAATATCTATATATCATTTTGTCAATTTTCCCGGCTACCTATTTATATGTTCGATGTGTTTCTCTTTTTGGTGTAGTGCCATTAAAATAAATGTACAATGTGAAGGGAATGTATTATTCATAATCAGTCCTTCTTCCATACAAAAATATAATTGAAGCATTTAACAAGTAACGTGTTGGTTTCCAATATTCTCCAGTGAAATGCTCCCATTCAAATGACTAAGGCACTTGATCCTATTTAAATGCTTTCTTTTAGTAATTGACATTGGACCAAGTATAAGCATTATGTAAAACACCTTTATGAACATTTTCAAAGTTAAGGCTTCACTCTAAATGTTGGGTTAAGTTCCCAAACTTGTTACAAAAGACATATAAGATCCCGCGAGTTATGTGTATATGATATGACAACAAATATGATGTTATGAGAATAAGTGTACCAATGAGCCAAGATTGGCTAAATAGAAATGATTATGATGCTATGAGGATAAGTGTACCAATGAGCCAAGATTGGCTAACTTCTTGCGATGGCCTACTATGTGCTTTCAACATTCATATCATACATTGCACGTTATGCATGAACTTTGAGCTATAATTGAAGGTATAGGGCCTATTTGCCCAAATGATTATGTATATACACACATATATACATATATATATATATGGTACGGATGGCCATAGGCTGCCAGATATGATACCAGTTAGCTACCGGACAGGACCACCATTGCTAGCATTTGATTGGGTATGTCATGCATTTTCATCTATATATATATATTCACGACATGCGGTACTCGAGCATCCCATGAATATTTGATCACTATGAAGTTGCTTATTGGCCATTAAGGTTACTTGAGTTTTGGTGACAGGTGGTATTCGTATTAACATTTTTACTATGGTTATCTATGAATTTACTTCATGCTTTACATACGAGTACATGTTTGTTCGTACAAACGTCCCTTTGCCTTGGGATGCTGCATTTTATTTCGTGCGTGCTGGTTCAGGTATGGGTTTTGATTTACCCGTACACTAGGATCCCCATTCAGTTGTGAGTTGGTAAGCTCCACCTCTTCTTGGAGCTTTCACAACATGCTTATTTTTTGTTGTACAGTTGGGTATAGTCAGGGCCCTATCCCGGCAATGTTAGTGCTTCTCTTAGGGGCTATTACGGACAGGTTATTATGGGTTGGTTCTTTTGTGCCTTTCAGTCTCCAGTCATTAGTTTGGCATGTATGTATAGTGTGTGCATGTGCCTCTGTTGTTGCAGTCTTGTCAGATAGCTAGTACTCTATCGTTTTGGTTTATTTATCTTGATGTACATGATTTGTTGTTGACCATATGGGGACCTAAAGTGTCCAGGCTTAGTCTCTCAGACGTTATGCTGCCTGATTTTCTTCTAGTCCCTAGTTTAGTTAACTAGCAGGTTTGCTGGCTTATGCGGCCAATAACGCTATCAGGTGCTAGTTCTGAATCCCCTCTCTTTGGGGTGTGACACAGTTCTTGTGGTAGCTCAAACGCATAAGCTAAATTTCCCACTCTCTTCACAATTATGTAGGGACTAATGTATCGAGGACTCAATTTCCCTTCTTCTCGAACCTCTTCACACTCTTCATGGGTGACACTTTTAGATACACCCAATCGCTGACCTTAAACTCTAAGTCTCTTCTTCTGGCATCACTGTAGGACTTCTGACGACTCTGTACAGTTCTCAATATCTCTTGGATAATCTTTACCTTTTCCATAGCCTGATGTACAAAGTTTAGTCCAATTAACCCTGCTTCACCCACCTCAAACCACCTGATCGGTGATCTACATCTCCTCCCATATATAGCCTAATAAGGAGCCATTTGGATGCTCGAATGGAAGTTGTTGTTGTAGGTAAACTCAATAAAAGTCAAGTGGTCATCCCAATGACGCAATCCCTCAACATATCCTCCAAAGTATGTATCGTCTACTCTTCCTGACTGTCAGTCTGAGAGTGGAAATCAGTACTAAGGTTCGCCTTTGAACCTTGTCATTTCTGAAAAGACTTCCAAAAATTGGGTAGTGAACTAAGCCCCTCTATATAATATGATGGAAAAAGGAACTCTGTGAAATCTGAGAACCTCCCTTATGTACAACTGGGCCTAATTCTTTCTGGTGTTTGTCGTCTTTACCGCTAAGAAATGTGCAGATTTTGTCATTCAATCAACTATCACCCAAATTGAATCATGCTATCCACAGGACCTTGATACGCCTGTGATTTAGTTATGTTAATCAACCTTTTATTTCCACTCTGGGATCTCAAAATTCTGAGCTACTATACGCGGACTTTGGTGCTCAACCTTTACTTGTTGTTAGTTTGTCCACTTAGAAACGAAGTCTGCAATGTCTTTCTTCATTCCACTCCACCAGTAAACTTCTCTCAAGTCATGGTACATCTTGGTAGACCCTGGATGGATGGAATAGCGGGATTTATTGGCCTCTGCCATGATCCTCTCTTGAACACCATCAACATCTAGAACACACAATCTGCCTTGATACCTCAATACTCCATCTCCCCCTTTGGCGAAACCAATCACCTTCTACTTATGCACATCTATCTTCAACTGCAATAAAATAGGGTCTTGATCTTTTTTCTCCTTTATATCTACTACTAGAGATAATGAAGATCCATTATGCACAAGAATTTATCCTTCACCCGATCCATCTAGTTGAACTCCCAATCATGCCAGTCGGTGAACCTCTTTGGCCAACTCTTTTTTCTCTTCCTCCATATTAGTGGTGCTCCACATGGATAACCTGCAACAACCACATTAGCTTTGCTTGGATGGTAGAGGATACTCATGTTATAGTCTTTGAGAAACTCAAGCCATCCCCTCAGCCTTAAGTTAAGCTCTTTCTAGGTGAAGACATATTACAAGCTCTTATGGTCGGTGAATACATCCACATGTGCTCCATACAAGTAATGGCGCCAAATCTTGAGTACAAACACCACCACCGCCAATTCGAAGTCATGAGTTTGATAGTTCCTTTCATGTTTCTGAAGTTTCTTGGAAACATAAACTATGTCCTTACCTCTCTACATCAGAATGCATCCCAATCCCACTCTAGAAGCATCACAATTGATTAAAAAAATCATTAGTCCCTTCAGGTAGAGTCAACATTGGTGTAGATGTTAGTCTGATTTTCAACTCTTGAAAACTCTTCTCACACTCATTGGTCTATTGAAACTTAGCTTTTTTGAGTTAGCTTAGTCAATGGCAAGGATAAAGAAGAGATTCCCTCAACAAACCTGCGATAGTAACCAACAAAACCCAGAAAACTCCTTAGATCAGTTGGAAAGGTGGGTCTAGGCTAGTTCTTAACTTCCTCAATCTTTTGCATATCCACTCGATTACCATCACCCGAGACAACATGGCCTAAAAATGACACTGATTTGAGCCAGAATTCACATTTTGAAAAATTTGCATAGAGCTCCTTATCTCTGAGGGTCTGAAGAATAATTTGAAGATGATCGGCATGCCCTTCCTCATCTCTAGAGTATACCAATATATCGTTGATGAACACAATCATGAACATGTTAAGGTACTATCTAAATACTCTGTTCATCAAGTCCATGAAAGTGGAAGGAGCATTTTTCAAGCCAAAGGACATTATTAGAAACTCAAAGTGACCATATTGAGTATGAAAAGCCAGCTTGGGGATGTCACATTCTCTCACTTTCAACTGGTGATAGCTGACTTGAGGTCTATCTTGGAGAAAACAGTGGCACCCTGAAGCTGGTCAAACAAGTTGTCAATCCTCAGAAGAGGATATTTGTTTTCAATGGTCACCTTATTTAATTGGCGATAATCTACATACATCCTAAGGGAACCATCCTTCTTTAAAAAAAAAAAGATAGGAGCACCCCATAGTGAGACACCTCAGCCTAATAAATCCCTTATCCAAGAAATCTTTCAACTGCTCTTTCAACTTTGTGGGAGCCATTCTATATAGCAGAATAGAGATAGGCTGGGTATCGGGGATAATATTGATCCCAAAGTGAATCTCCCTATCAGGAGGGACTCGAGGCAAATCATCAGGGAAGACATCAAAAAACTCATTAACAACTGAAATTGAGTCCAAAGGTGGAGACTCTACATCATCAGCCTTAACTCACATGAGGTGATAGATACATCCCTTTGAGATGAGCTTTCTAGCCTTAAGGTAGGAAATAAACTCACCCTTAGGCGCAATAAAATACCCTTCCACTCAATGAAAGGATCATTTTGAAAATGGAATTTAACACTTCGGGTTATACAATCAACCGAGGCATAACAGGTGTGTATCCAATCCATGCAAAGAATCACATCAAAGTTGACCATCTCTAACTCAACTAAGTCTGCCAAAGTATCTCTATGATATATAAACACCATGCAATCTCTATATATCCTTTCAGCTAGAATGGATTCACGGAGTAGAAACACTAAAGGGCTCAAGAAGACAGTCAGGAAGATCTAAAACTTACTAGCCACATTTGGAGTTACAAATGATAAAGTGGCAACTAGGTCAAGCAAGACATACACATCATATAAAAAGAATCAAAGCATACCCCTGACAACATCGGCTGCAACTTCCTGATCCTGTCAATTTCCTATCGCATATATATGGTTTATCCCTCCGCCCGAATTGATCGTGGCACCTCTCTGAGGTGTTGCTGAAGACTGAGCTTTATTACCTCCATCACCCCTTCTTCAAATTGGGAACTTATTTTTTAAGTGATTACTCGGTCGGTACCCGTAGCAAGCATTGGTGCCCTCACGACATTCACCTAGGTGGAGCTTACTACACTTGCCACATGGTTGTTCCCCCCTCGAAACTTGTGTCACACTAGCTTGGGATTGAGAACCCTAAGCTCTGAAATTCTAATATTCTTGAGACTTTTGTTCATTCTTGTTACTCGAAGCTGGGGCACTTGCTGAGGATGGTACATAGTTTGAAGACCTAATATGAAAATGGGACCTCTCCCTCTTACCTTGCTAATGCTAGCTAGACTCATCCCCTGTTGACTTAGACCTTTTTCTCAAGTGCTCCACTCTATCCCTCTTCTTGTCCTCCTCAAGCTTTTGCACATAGACCATAATCCTAGGGATGTCCATGTTCGGAATCAGCAATGTCACTTTGCACTCCTTTTTCACATGCTTGCCCACGTCGGATATGAACTTTCTCATCTTAGCCCTCACATCGGGGACTATCACTTGAGCATATCTAGATAGCTATATGAATTTAAGGCTATATTCTTTTACATTCATCCCTTCCTACCTCAAGTTGACAAACTCCACCTTCGCTTCCCTTAACTCTCGTGGAAAGAAGTGATCAAGAAAGGCACTCTCAAATTCATCCTAAATGGCAGGCTCAGCATCCTTACCTCGGCGTTCTTCTCATTGATTACAACAGAAATTTTCCACATCCTTTAGTTGATAGGAAGCAAGTTTAACTCCCTCTGTCTCAGTTGCATGTAGCTTTTAACACTTTTCATACCTTATCAATAATGTTCTGGGCGTCTTCCTCAGCCTTTGATCAAGTAATAAATGGTGGGTTAATTCTCAAGAAATCTCTTAGTCAGGTGGCAGCTATTGGCTCTTATGAGTTAGAACTAGGGGTCTGTAAACTCTGGTTCCCACTCTTAGCAGCTACCGGTTAAGTGAGCATGGTGATAGCTCCTTTGAAGTTAGACTCTGTGCTAGGAGTAGGTGGAGCAATAAGTGTCGGTGGAACATCAGAGGCTCTTGTTGGTCGACCTTGAATCCTCGTTTCCATCTTAGTAGGCACCTCTGAAGTGGGATTCCCAGCATTGCTCGCTGAAGCATCCCACTAGGTCACAGTACGTTTTTTAGGCATGATCAGCAAGTGTGTAACACACGACTTAGAAAAGAGCTTTGTAGAGTTTTTTGAACTCTATTGCATGACCTCAGAATACAAGGAAGTGAAGCAATTCCTAATGTCCTATAGCCTTGTGCTTATGAAGTGTGGTGCACAACACACCCATAAACAAGACTCTACTAGACACAACTTCATAGACTCCCTAGAACTCTTGAACTATGTGCTCTAATACCAAGTTTGTCACACCCTGGAAGGGTTTTCTTGGCATGGCTAGCACTTATAGACTATCGCTAGTCCCCAAGCGAATCACTCGGCCTCATTACATTTGCTCAATCACATTCTAGTAGTGGAAGACATCAATGATTAAGAACACTCAATGGGAAGCCATTTGATAATAGAAGGGCCAAAGGCTAAACAAGCTATACATCAAATGAATAAGACGAGTGTGAAAGGAACTAGTAAATAATGACATCCAATCACATCAACAATCTAGACTATGAAGCCTCTAAAATATCTGACTTAATGGTGCCAATGAAAGACTCATGGCTACCATTAAATATAATAAAATACATCTAAAAGCTAGAATAGATACATAATGTCCTCTGAGAGTAGGGGAGGCTCACCAATCAACTTAAAGCAAATAGGTCCTCAACGGGCACCTGCTGATGACCACTAAGACCTGTCTTTACATTTTGAAAAGATGTAAGCCCAAATGAAAGTCAATACATGGAATGTACGAGTATGTAAAATGACATAAAGAAATATGTAAAGGAAAAATAACATCAACTCAAATAGCTCAATTCAAGAAAAAGGAAACTCAATCATCATGTCAAGAGTCTAAAGTAAGAATGCAGTTTAGAGAATGACTCTACGTCTTATCATCCACTCATAGTACTATCAAGGCCTATTTGGGAGTTTGTCTAATCGATAACCATTACCTATTAGCCGATAATGATACAATAAAGCAATGACATTGCCACATCTATCCGATACCCTGGGGGGGGGGGTATAGGACATCCCATCAATGGATCCAAAATCAGTAACATCAAGTCCTCATTTTAGGACAATAGAAAACATCCTGTTTTATTGTTCAATCCTCTCCTACACTAGCTGCGCAGTTATTGAGTTTGAGTTGGACTTACTCTTACTCAATTCGGTGCTCAATACTCCTTCCAAGACTCAATATTCTCATAAGACATCAACCCTGTGGTTAACTCATTCACCTAGTCTCATTGGACATTCATCAACTCAACTCATCACATTAACTATCAACTCTTTTGGTTACATCAATTTTAGGTTCAGTTCTTAATTCGTAAGGACTCAATCTACATTGTTCTAACTCATGACATTTAGGAGAACAAATGGAGAATTAAAACATTTAGGGATTTCATATACTCTTTAGGGTCAAATTATGCTCATGCATGCTCATGTAAGTAAAACACGTGAAAATAATAAGAAATCGTGCTAGGGTTCATGTAGTATGGATAAATAGTCTAATTCAAACTTTTAATTCATAAAAATAGTAATTCATGCAAAAATACATAGATATGCATTAGAATTTATGAATAACCTTCAAGAACCATTTATGGGAGACTCAATTTACTCACATCACCATCAATCCGGATTATGGGGAACATGGAAGACATGAATCCATGTTTAGGTTAGCCTTCTATACCTAGGAATAGAAAAAGCTATCAATCTCCAGTCAATTCTCGCGTTTGAATTGAAACCCTCGCTCTTCTCCCTCTTCTGATGTTCCTTAAGAAATCCCTAAGGGTGAAGAATGGTGAAAATTTCCTTAGGGTTTAATTAAGTCTAAAACATCCTAGGATTTAATTAAAAGGGATAGTAATAGACAAAAATTCCCCTCTTAAAACTTTCAACTAGGTCTATGAGAACCTATATACATGTCGTAGAACATTCTATGGGCCGTAAACTACTTCTCATAAATAAGGGGTCCTGAAATTCGAATTACTTGAATTTGGCACGAAACCTCTTCTATGAGCCGTCTGACAACTCATAACTCAAAATACTGAGAATTTAATTTTTGTATCTTCAAATCACGGAATCACTTTACGGGCCATGAAACACTTTTTGGGACGTAGGTGGCCTTGTATGTGGGTGTCAAACTTGGAAAATTTCACTAAGTCATTTTGGGGGAGGTTTACGAGACCTCGTGTATGGGTCGTAAATAGCTCTCGTGGACTATTTTTCAGCAGCTTTTTCTCTGTAATTCTCTAGTTTTTGTCTGTACATCATCTCAGACTAGGTGAAAAGAATTAGGGTGTGTTACACTTCAAGCGCTCAAATAGCTTTCGGCAGTCCTTGCTCCAAACCCACAGTTTATTCTTCTTCAACAACTCGGTTAGTTGAGCGGCTTTGGAGAGTTGCCACCTATAAACCGTTGATAGTAATTGGCAAGCCCAAGGAATGATCTAACCTTTGTTACCCTCCTGGGTGTCTCCCATTCCTTGATGGCTCCACTACTAAAAACTAGGGTAAAAACGATGGGAAAAAAAAGCGACAGACTAAAAGTGATGGACTAAGAGAAGTTGTCCATCGCTTTCTTTATAAAATAATATTTTTAAATTTTTTGATTACTAAAAGCGACAGACATCAACTATAGGTCTGTCACATTTTTTCGTGGAATTTTCTTGCAAACTTAATTTTTTAGTGTTATTTTATTTTATAAATTGCGATGGGAAGCATGGCAATGTCTGTCACTTGTTTTTTTTACAAAGAATTAAAAATTTAAATAATTTAATTGCCAAAATTAGATTAAATATTAATATTTTTATAATTTTGCGATGGACAGCATGACAATGTCTGTTGCTTATTTTTTTAAAAAAAATTATAAATTTAAATAATTTAATCGCCAAAATTAGATTAATTATTAAGGTTTTTTTTGGTTTTTCTACGGACAGAGTGGCAATGTCCGTCATTTTTAAAAAAAATCAATTTTAATTTAGATTTTAATATTTAAAAAGTAATAAATTATTCAAAAACAACGACGGACTCAGGGACGTTGTCCGCTGCCCCAAAATTATTATACCCCCCAAAGGCCCCATTTTCAATCGACACATTAATTTATTTGCCCTAAAAAAAGGTATGCACCTGCTCGGTCGCACCCTAGCTCTTCCTCCAGCCACTCCACCACCTGCCGGCAGTCTTTGCAGCTGGGTCGCCTCCGCCAACCACACCACCAGCGCCAGCCGATTTTAGCAGGTAGGCCTCTCCCTCTCTCTCTCTCTCCTCTTTTTCTCTTTTTTAATTCCTTAGCCATTATTTAGGATTTTTTTAGTTTTTAAAATTATAAAATTTTGAATTGTTTGTTAGTTTAGTTTACATAAGTTTTTGACATTGTTAAATTGTATTTTTCATTGTGAATTAGTGAAGAAAGTCTATGTTTTAATTTTAGGGTTTAGTTTAAATTTGGTATTTTTGAATTACTTTGTGATTTGGGGATTTTTTTAGTTTGAATTAATGCGTATTTGAAGTGATTAACATTGTTGGAAAGTATATTTACGTGTGAATTTGTTAATGAGTATTTTTGGATTCTAGTTTGAACTGGATTTTGAATTAGTTTGTGATTTGGGTTTTATTACTTGGAATTAAAGTGTATTAGAAGTTATTGACATTGTTGATTTGAATATTTAAGTGTGAATTTGTGAATGCGGATTTTTGTATTGCAGTTTTGATTGGGTTTTTTTTTTTTTTTGAATTAGACTATAAATTTCAGTGTTTGTTAGTTTTAATTGATTTGTTGTTGAAGTTAAAAGTTAGTTTTAGAAGTAAAGAAGGTAGAAGTTAGAAATGTTGACATTAGAAGTATTTGAACTTAGAAGTAAAGAAATGTTGAAAGGTAAAATATATTAACATAATTAGAATTTGTATAGAGCTATTGTAGTTCCAATTAAGTTTGGATTCTAGTTATGAATTGGATGTGTTGAACTTTACTTTAGAATTTCATTTGGTGTGTATATATAAAGTTTGTACTTTAACATAGAAAGTTTAAATAGTTGAACTTTAATTTAGAGATTTGGGTTGAATATATGTTAAGTTGTGTACTTTCAGTTAGGAAAATGTAGGTTGATCAATGTCATGAAATAGAACTTTAAATAGTGAACTTTAAGGTATGAAATTTGAACTCTCTATTTTAGATGCGTGTACATTGATTGTACTTTAAATTTAAAAGTTTGTTGTTAAACTAAAAAAAATAAAACTTGCATGTATAAATTTTGAACTTTAGAATTTTTGCATCATTGTAGGATATATTCGACCTGTTAAGGTAAGTCCATCGACCCGTCAAGCTAATTGGAAAAGGTGAAGGTATTTTTCCTTTCAAAATTGTAATTGTTGTATATATTAGTTTTTAAAAAATTTATTCAATGTAAAATACTTGCATCTTGCTTAGAGTTCCCATTTTGAGTTTTTAGCAATCTATAATTATATTTGAAATTTGAAGTAAACTTTAAGTAGTTGTGAACTTTAAGTTGAATATAATTTAGAACTTGAAGTTTATATACTTGTTAAATTGATGTTTAGGACTTTATATACTTAGAAAAATTCAATTTATACACTTTAGAAACTTGAATTATTATATTTTAGGATATAAATTAAATTTTAAATAGGTGTGAACTTTAGGTTGAATATAATTTAGAACTTGAAGTTTATATACTTGCTAAATTGATGTTTGGGATTTTATATACTTAGAAAAATTCAACTTATGCACTTTTGAAACTTGAATTATTATATTTTAGGATATAAATTAAATTTTAAGTAGTTGTGTACTTTTGGTTGAATGTAATTTAGAACTTAAAGTTTATACACTTGTTAAATTGATATTTAGGATTTTATATACTTAGAAAAATTCAACTTATGCACTTTTGAAACTTGAATTGTTATATTTTAGGATATAAATTAAATGTTAAGTAGTTGTGAACTTTAAGTTTAATATAATTTAGAACTTGAAGTTTATATACTTGTTAAATTGAAGTTTAGGCCTTTATGTACTTAGAAATTATCAACATCAAACTATTGAACCTTAATTTGACTTGAATATTTTTTGTAGATGGATAATCGTTTGTCGATGTATGACATGTATTATGAAAATGATGGTGGGCTGAAATCTACATTTATTGACAATGTTAGAAGTTTCATCGATCATGCAATGACACTTGATAGCTTTAAGAGAAATCAATTTGTTAGGTGTCCTTGCAGTACATGTAGGTGCCTAAAATTCTTTAGTCCAGATGAAGTTACAGTTCATTTGTATCGTTAGGAATTTAAGCCCAGATATTTCGCTTGGATAGATCATGAAGAAATAGATGGACCGAATGGTGTATTTTTTATAATTTGATGCCAGTGGATGAATATAATATTCTTGTACCACATGGTCAAACTCGATTTGAACATGGTAGAAATCAACATGACACGTTTCAAGATGATAGAGTTCATGAATGATAAATGATGTTTTTGGAGTTTAAGAGGGGGATGGAACCTGACCAATTCTTTAATGAAGCTCCTAATGAAGAAGCTAGACACTTCTATGAAGAATTAGAAAAGGCTAGGCATCCATTAAGTGAGGGGTTATGCTTTGTCTGTAGTTGTTAGATTAATGAATACTGAATTAGATTGGAATGTTTCTAATGCGTCTATGGACTCAATGATTGATCTCTTGGGCAAGTTGGTTAATCCTGAGTTTAACATACCTAGGAACTTCTATTAGGCAAAGAAACTGGTTTCAAAATTAGGATTGTGACATCGTAGAATTCATTGTTGTGTTAATGGTTGCATGTTATACTACAAGGATGATCGTACAACAACAACAACAACATACCCAGTTGAATCCCACAAGTGGGGTCTGGGGAGGGTAGAAATCTATGCAGACCTTCTCACTACCTCGTAATAGAAGTAGAGAGGTTTTTTCTGTGAACCCTCAACCCAACAACCCACTACAAGGATGATAGTGAATTGGAATATTATATATTTTGCGGTCATGCTCGTTATAAGAGGAATCCGGCTGGAAAGTTGGTTCCAATCAAGGCGATGCATTATTTACCTCTTATGCCTAGACTGAAGAGATTGTATGCATTGATGAGGTCTGCCCCACATATAAGATGGCATCGTGAATATATAAGGTCGTTGGGTGTCTTGTCTCATCCATCTTATGGGGAAGCATGGAAGCATTTTGATAATGTATATCCCGACTTTTCTAGAAGAGCCTAGAAATGTTAGATTAAGGTTGTGTGTAAATGGTTTCACACTATTCTCTAATTCTGCCACGCCTTATTCTTGCTGGCCAGTATTTCTTATTCCTATGATCTTCCTCCTGAAATGTGCAGAACAAGTCCATTAATATTTTTAAGTTGTGTTACTCTGGGACACAGCAATCCAAAAAGTTTGATTGATACCTATCTACAACTATTGATAGATGAGCTTAAACAACTATGGTTTGAAGGTGTAGTGACGTACGACATATCAACCAAGTAGAATTTTGTTATGCATGCTTATTTAATGTGTACTATTAATGATTTCCCTGCATATGGTATGTTGTTTGGTTGGATGACTATTGGAAAGCTTGCTTGTCCTCATTGCATGGAACATAGTACAGATTTTACCCCAAAGCATGGCAGGAAAAATTCATGGTTTTATTATCATAGTCAATTCTTGCCAATGGATCATGAGTTTAGAAATATCAAACAAGCGTTAAGAAAAAACAGGGTTGAGAATGATCCATCACCTCCATCATTGACAGGCCATCAAATTTGGGAGCAAATTTCTCATCTGCCCAAAGTTACAGAGTGTCCCACACATTATGCACTTCCTGGATATAGCTTTGAACATAACTGGACCAAACAACACATATATTGGGGGGATTGCTGTATTGGAAGGATAATCTTTTGGTAAAAAATCTTGATGTGTTGCATATTGAGAAAAATTATTTTGATAATTTGTTCAACACAATGATGGATGTTAAGGGGAAGACAAAAGACAACCCAAGAGCTAGATTGGACTTTAAGGAATATTGCAGGAGGGGGCAATTGTTGTTGCAGGAACTACCAAATGGAAAAATTGTAAAGCGCAAAGCTAGTCTTTCATTCACAATGGATGAGAAACATGAAATATGTGTGTGGGTGAAACAATTGAGGATCCCATAAGGATATGATTCAAATTTAGGCAAAAAGTTAAATCTGAATGAAGGGAAGTTGATAGGTATGAAAAGTCCTCACTATCATGTATTCATGAAAACTTTGATTCGTATTGTTTTTCGCAATTTACCTGAAAGGATATGGAAACCCATCTCAGAGATAAGTCATTTTTATAAGATTTATGTTCTGGTCAGTTGTTGGAAAGTACTTTAGACAAGATGAAGGAAATTATTCCTGTTATTATGACAAAGTTGGAGAATGCCTTTCCATGTGGCTTCTTTGATGTGATGGAGCATCTTTTAATGCATCTTGTGAAAGAAGCCTGACTTGGTGGTCAAGTTCATACACGGTGGAATTCATTTGAAAGGTAATGATTATTCTTATATAAGTAATTAAATCTTTGTATAATCTAATTATTCATTAACATATTTTCATGCTTACATACATATAGAAAAATTGGAGGTTGAAAAGAATCAACTAAGCAAAGGGGACAGATTGAAGGGTCAATTATGCAAGCTCGTAATGCCAGAGAAACTGGTGATTTTACTCCTTTTACTTTGGGGATGAAGTCCCATGTAGAAGTAATAGACCATGTCATAATGATGAGGGTGATAGTGATCCTATGTTTCCACCTATTTCGATTTTTAATAAAAGTGGACAAGGATTTAAAAGGCATGGAAGACGAATCCTCACTAGTATGGAATATCAATCAACTACGACCCATATTTTGCTTAATTGTCCCGAAATTTAGCCATATCTTCAGTAAGTGTTAAATTATGTTATCAAATTATAAAGTTAAAGTTGAGAACTGACTCACAAAATGTATTTGTCAATAATAGCTTGTTTGTAAACACATGGGGCAACAAAGCTATATATACATTATTTTCAACATGGTGAAAGAGTTATGTAAGCGTGAAAGTTTAATCATATTGAATCGATAATAATAACATATTCATTTTATACCTAATTGTATTATCCTAAATACAATCTGTAGGTTTATGATGAATAATCAAACGTCGAACATTCACCATTTATGCAAGAGATTGTACTCGGGCCTGATTCGCAAATTCATACACTCCGTAAGTACTGTGTGAATGGTTTTAAGTTTCAAACAAAGGATGATTTTATGTACAAGAAAACCAATAACAGTGTGTGTATGCTCAAGGAAATGTCGATGGTAATGGCCATACTATTGAATATTTGGGTATCATTCAAGAGATTGTTGAACTAAGATATTCAGGCTGGCTTGAGGAAAAAATTGTATTGTTTTGGTGTAAGTGGTTTGATCCATCACAAAGAGGCACTAGGGTGGACCAACAACATAACATTATTGAAGTTAAACATACCAGACAATACGCAAGTTGTGACCCTTTAATCATTGCCCAAAATGCTAAGTAAGTCTATTATGCTCCATATCTATTGCGTAGAGATAAGGCTGATTAGTTGGTTGCTATTAAGACAAAGCCTATGGGAACAATAGAAATTGAGAATATGTTAGATGTGGAATACCAAATGATAATGCACTTGTTCAATAACAAGTTAATGTTGAGTTGGAAACCTTACAAGAACATCCTCATCAAATACTAAAAGATGTTTCCGATGATGACCTTGTAATACCACACATTGAGGAAAAAGTAAATGAGGAATATGAATAATTTGAGGAGGAGGAATGGGAGGACAATGAATATGAATCAATTGAGGAGGATGAATGGGAGGATGACGAAAATGAAAGAAGCGAGGACGAATAGAGCGGTACATTGTAACTAGTATGTACGTTATTTATTGTACTAACATTGAATTTATTTAAAAACTTTTATATATCGTATTATTACTTTACATATCGATGTCATATCATGGTGATGGTGATTGATCTAAAGATCATCTTGGGGAAAGCAGTTCTAGTAGGAGCAGGAAGAAAAAGACTAGAACACCTATTGATCCTGTGGATATTCCAAGACATATTTCCTCTTCTCCGGATCTCCACAGCCGCATCTTCTTCTACCAGTGAGGTTTTGCCATTTGTGACTATAGATCCTATGGCTTACCATAGTCAGTTTTGGAGACCACGTGGTGCTTCTTCTTCATTACAACTTGGGTTCACTTCACATGACTAGACCACCCAGCTACCCATAGTGATTTTTTGACGACCTCACATATTATCATCTTTGGGTACTCTATCTCCCAATGTTCAATCTCCCTCATCGCGATCTTCTCTCCTATCATCCCTCAGATTGAGATTCTACTGTTCAAGCTTTCACTCCTCCATTGACTCGGCATTATGTGCATCCTTCGGCATCAGCTTCACCTGTTTTTGCTGTTACTCCCAAGGTAGCACTGAATGTCACTCTATTACTTTTTTAATATGAAAAAAAATAAAAAAAAGAAAAATCAAAAGGTTAGCTCCTGGTCAGCGATATAGGATTGGGAGAGTTTTGATAGTGCCTGATAGAGCCTCGTAAGTTTGTTCTTCTATTTATTTATTTTTGCTACATTACCAAAATATTCATGAACTAATATGTTTATAATGTGTTGAAGTTGTTTTTGCTGCTATTGGATTGCTTGATTTGAAATAAATTGAATTGTTTTTCATATTGCAGGTAGGCAATAGAAATCGAAGGTTTCTGCTGTCAAAAAAACTGGAGAAAAAGTGATGGACAGGAACCCTATGTCTGTCATTTTTTGGAATTTTCTTGAAATAAAAATTCCAGAAATATGACGGACGGAATCCTTATACGCTTCACTTTTCTTGATTTTACTGAATAATCTTTTAAAAAGAGCGAAAGACAAGGACCCTACGTCCATCGCTTATTTTAATTTTATCAAAATAATTTTTTTTAAAAGTGACAGACAGGTACTCTATGTCCGTCGCTTTTTAAAAAAATAAAAATAAAACAATGACGAGATACATAAAGTGATGATGTCCGTCACTTTAAAAGTGATGTAGTCTGTCACCTTTTGAAAAGCATCCAGAAAAAAAAAGGGACAGAATGGACTGCGTCGCTTTTGTCTGTCGCTTTTCACCTATATTTTAGTAGTGTTTGCACCTTAGCTTCATCCATGCACAACTAACCTTGGCTTATGATATGACCCAAGAAGTGAACCTCATGCTGAGCAAACTCGCACTTCTCCCGCTTGATATATAGGTCATTCTCCTGTAGAACTTATAGCACTTTCTTCAAATGCCGCATGTGGACCTCCAAGGTGTTAATATAGATGACTATGTCATCCAGGTACACCATAAAAAATTCATCAAACTAATGATGAAAGATCTTGTTCATCATCGTGAAAGTGGGGGCAGGTGTGTTTGTTAAGCCGAAGGTCATCAATAACCATTTGTAGGCTCCACATCTCGTCACACATGTTGTTTTTGGATCATCCCCTTCTGCTATTCGTACCTGATAACAGCCTTTCTAGAGGTCCACCTTGGCTAAGTACTTTGCTTGTCCAAGCCAATCAAACAGGTCAATGATGAGCGGGATGGGGTATTTATTCTTCACAATCACCTTGTTGAGCGATTGATAGTCTATGCACAGGCGCAATGATCCATCTGTCTTCTTTTGTAATAACACTGGTTCTCCATAATACCCCTTAGATGGACAAACATGGCCAGCCTCAAGGAGCTCCTACTTGGCGATGGAGCTCCTACTTCCTATCTGGCTTGGCGATGGCACCACATAACCCAATTATTCCTACTTGGGTGGTGCTCAAACTTTGCCCTCAGTCCTGCATCTCCTTCTCTTTATGCCTTTGCAATATGGCCCCAAGGTTCTTCATTTATGGGCACCTGGCGTAGCCTTATGGGCCTCCACATATATAGTAGTCGCTTCCCTTTGACGACTTCTCCTTCTTTTCTGCACAGCCCTGATGCCCGAACTTCTTACCATCAGCTGGCTCTTAGGTGGGTGTTGCTCCTTGGCTTTTCTACAATCTCTCCCACTTTTGGCATGGCTACTCTTTGATTCCTTTGCCTTGTCTCTATCGTGCCTGAAGTCGGCCAGGGCCTTTTCTTAGGTTATGGCCTCATCAATAGTGGTCACTTTCTTTCATTCCAACTCCGTCCTGGTCTAATTCTGCAAGTCGTCTTCATCTATAAGATCGGGAATCTAGAGTGTGATGGTAGTAAACTCCTTTACATACGCCCGTATGCTGCCTGTTTACTACAGTTCTCGAAGCTTGTGTCTGGCCTCTAATATGACATTTTTTGGGAGGAATGCCTTCTTGAACTCACTCTTGAACTACTCCCATGTGTCTATGATGCATAGCCCCTTCCCCATCTCGGAATCCTTGCGTTTCCACCACAATATTGCCATCTCTGTCATGTATAAAACTGTTGTGTTGATGTTAGTTTCGTTGCTCTTCACCGTGTTGCACTTAAAGTAGTTCTCCAAGTGTCATAGGAAGTTTTCCACCTCATATGCGTCACAGATGCCTTTCAACATATGTGGATTGGGAGCCTCGATCCTGGCCTCCCTTTCTTCGACTGGCGCAACATATCTCTCCTCTTCTATGACTTTTTCAAGCGCCTTCACTCTACCACCCATGGCCTCTGGTGCGTCCATGAGTCGGAACTCCAAGAAAGTGACAACTTCTTTCATCTCAACCTCTGCAGCCTTACGTCCATCCAATTCCTTTCGAATATTGTCACTTTTATCAAGGGTGAATTCCTCTAAGGTCTTGAACTTGTTGTCAAACTGGTTCAAGAATTTGCCAAGGATCTCCATCACTTGCCAAAAAGCGTTCACTCTTGTAATCAACTCTATGCTAGGGTGACGTTCACGGGCTCCTCGCCACATTTTTCATCACTCACTTCAGTGGTCGAGAGTGAGTTGGGTGTTATGACATTGCTTGGTATAGGTTCAATAAGCATCTCATCCTTCTTAGAGCTTTTCTTCCCCTTGCGTGACTTCTTGCAAACATCCATCTTAACGTTGCTGACGTTGATGGCATCAAAGTCTCTTTCACCTGCCATGCTTCTCTTGGTAAAAACCTTGCTTTGTTACCACATTGTCGCGGACATAGAACTCTCGCTAAGACTCCCATGTGGCACTTGTCAATTTCTCACGAATCTTTCACAATCTTGCAAATACAAGTAAGCCATTTTAGCTAAGATTGCTAAAGAGAGCTTTGTAAGAAGGAAGGCTTGTATTATACTTGGAGAATGCTTAAAATTTCTAGATGGTTTGCAAATGGAATGACCCCCTCTATTTATACTACCTACTTGGGGTCAAAGTGTAATTAATATTTACATTACAAATCCCTCAATATTTACACCTTTAGTCCCTCTATAGATTTCTCCACACTAGTCTAAAGAATTATAAGGACTATAACACTTATCTACAAGGTTCCAGAGTCTTCTTTAAACCACTCAAAGACTCTAGATTCTTCTCCCTTATTCATGATCAAGTAGCGGGTCATGACACTATATGTTTAGACAGGTGAAGGTGCATGAGAGAAACTACCCTACCCATGACTTGGAGTTGGTTGTATTTGTGTTTGTGTTGAAGTTGTGGTGACATTTCCTTTATGGGGTGCATTGCAAGATCTTTATCGATCATTAGAGTCTTAAATATATCTTTTCACAGCCTAATTTGAACATGAGACAATGTAGATGGTTGGAGTTTCTTAAAGACTATGATATCTCATTTCTATATCACATTGAGAAAGGACATTGTAGTGGCTAATGCTTTGATACAAAAGGCTACTAGTATGGGGATTTTGGTATTCTTAAGGGTTAAGGAGAGACCCTTAGCTCTAGAGGTTCAGTTGCTTTCTACGCATATGGTCTATTTTGACATTTCTCCTCAGAGTATTTTGGCCTTTGTTAAGGCTAGATCTTCCTTGGTTGATCAGATATGTGCTCATCCGTTTGAAGACCCCATATTATGCATGATTCATGACAAAGTGTTGAAAGGTGAAGCCAAGGTAGCCATTATTGATTCTAGCGGTGTTTTGAGGGTTAATGACCATAATTTTAAAGATCATAACTCTTAACACACAAAGAACAAAATGTACTATGAACTACCAAATGAAGCTTTTTGAATTAGCTTTCCCGCGCCACCAATTTCACTTTATTTGGAGTTTGAACTTAAAAGTTATGGTCATTTTACTACAGACTGCCAGACAAGAGTTGTGTTACGGGATGACTTATGGGCCGTGGTTTGACCTACGACCCGTACTATCAATTCATGGAAAACATCAGAAACCCATTTTTGAGTCCTATACTTGACGTAGCCAACTATGGTCATAGACTCTTCTATGGGCTATAGATTGGACTCCTGGAATCGATCCAAAGACCTCGAAATTTGCTCAAAAGTTTACAGAAGGTTCCTACATGGGCCGTAGGTTGGCCTATGGATGACTTTAATAGCATTTTTAAAAAAGGGTTACTTTGGTCTTTTTGAACCCTTTCAAAGCCATAACTTGAGATTTTTATACCTAAACACATCCCTAAACATCACCATTCAATATTTTTCACGCTAAAACATCCTCTCCAACATAGAGCATGGTTTCAAGAGAGAAAAAGGCTAAGGTTTGGAGCTAATCTTGTGAATTTGTGAGGACCTAGAATTTTTCCTAATGACATTGCCAAGATATCCTAAGATTTCTCCCCAGGAAATTGCCAAGCATCACTCCATGGAGGAGCCTACATGGCTCGTGTGAAGTCACACGGTCCGTGTGCCCGCCCATGAAGTGACACTTTGGTCAGTTTAGAGTTGCGGTAAACTTTGGACAAGGAGAAAATTTGCCCAGTGAAGGCACACGGTCATTCACATCGTCCATGTGGCCTTCCGTGTGGCTTACTATGTGGAAAACTTCTCTAAGTACAAAATTATCATCTCGTAACTTTGTCGTGCAAAATTTATTTCAAGTACCTTTACATACACGATGGCACGGCACATGTGGAAAGATGGTCCGTGAACCCGTCCATGTTGTACCACTTAGTTTCATGGAATTTTCCTTCTGCAAATTCTAAGTCCTGGGCCACGACACCGTTCACGGTCCATGTGATGGTACAAAGACCATATATCGAACCGTATGACCCAGACGAACCAAATTTAGGTCCGTTTCATTAATGATATTTATGAAATTTTGGTTTGTTTTAAACGTGAATTATGACTTTTAACCTATCCTAAACCCCTAATTCACCTGAAAACCCTCCCCTCTTCACTCCTTCACCTAAATCACTCTACCCCTCTTAATATCACCTCCCCATTCCTCCCAACTCTTCTCTCTCAAGGATTCAACCTAGAGTTCCAATTAGGGTTAATTCAAGTCTGATTTCTACTCCTCAAGTCAGGTATGTGGGATTAATTCTTGGTCCCTTTCATCCAAGAAGACCCAAAATTTCCTCTCAATCTATTTCATGAAATTTAAGTCACTTTAAATATGAAATTTCATTATTTGATTTCATTAAATCTAATTAGTGCATGGGTTGTATTTTATCTATTATTTCAATTCATTTTGAACCATTATGATGATTTACATTGACTTATGAAATTATGAACATACATGTCCCATTTAAAATTAATTTATGCATGGGTTACTATTACTATGATTTATATGTTGATTTAAATTATGGATTTATTCGATTTCATATTATGATGTTGATTTTAACTTGGATCTATGTTACCCATGCTATCCTCATATCATGCATTGCATTTCCTTCATGAGCATTGGTTTCTGGAAGTTTTGAAGCGGGTTAAGCCCAATTACGTTTTATGAAATGATTATGATATGATTTTGGTAAGGCATTGGTTATGACAAAAAGGTAATCACCGGTATGTCTATGATCATGGCTCTTTGAGCATTATGGATGCTTGCACCATCATGTATACGTGTAGATGAGTTATTCCTTGCATGAGAATTATGATTATGATCTTATGATTTGGCATTTGAGGCTAAATGTGCATTGAACGTTTTGAAATGGATATTGACTCTTTGAAAACACGTATATATATAAGTATTCATGTGGGATGTTGTTGACATAGCACCGATAGACTAGGGGTGTCAGGGATTTCCCCAAGGTCTGTCTCCCTTTCTTGAACTATGTGCCAACATAGGGGCGATCTTTATTATTGAAAAGATCGGGTTATAAGGGATGGTTATTTTTCTATTATGTATATGCTATGGCATGATTATGTAAATCCTTCTGAAAAGCATGGTCATAAGGAAGTGACCATCCTCGAAAAGGGTGGTCGTAAGGTGTGATGTAGATTACCTTTGGCAAGTAATCTTCTCCCTACGGGTGGGAGGTCCCAATCGCTCTAATTCATATAATAGCTCCCATGGATTTGGTTTGTCGGTTATAGTCTATCCCCGCTATATAGGAGCATTATCGCATTGCATGCATCATGAATTTCATGGCATCTTATATATATATTTCCATTGATTATATGATTCTTCCTATATTATGTGCCCTTATCATCTTACATTTAAATGCAGGTTTGGTAAGTCATATGCATTACATACCCGCATACTTAGTACATTCAAACGTACTAACACATACTCTATGCCTACATGATTTTACCATGTAGGCACCGAGCATTTTGAGTATCAGCCCTTTGACGAATAGTCCACTTTTGGAATCTTGGTGGTGAGTCCCGTCTCCCGAGGGCGAAGCGGCTACTTTCTTTCTATTGCTTTTTTGGATGTCCTCTTTATTGAGGGTGAGCCCGGAACTTGTCCTGGCCCCCGTTCCGTTAATTAGAGGCACCGTTAGGCACCTTTCTGACTAATGTATTGATTTCATATTCTATATATGTGACTCCTAGATTTGGGCTTAGCTAAATTCATATATGTTTGTATGCAAATGTTGAATCGATGATGTGGTTATGGATACTTGAGGCTTGTTTGGGGGTTCTTGGGTCCTGAATCACTGTGTCATGTCTAGGCCCCTACCCTGAGTCGTGACAAAAGATGGTATCAGAGCCCTAAGTTTATATATGATCCTCGGAGTCCAACATGTCGCTGTTAGAAGAGTCCTATTCATGGGTGTGAAGTGCACCATACCTATGAGTTAAAGGCTACAAAGACGTTTTAGGAATTACCTCACTTCTTCATGTCTTGTGTCATGTAGTGAATGGCATATGTAACTCCCGTACTTAACGATGCCGTTGATCCATTTCTGTAAATGCCTCAAGGAAGACCCCTCTACCTAGACCGGCTCCGGCTGACGAAGATCAGGTTCCCCACGAGCCCATGGAGGAGCCTATTTCTAATGCTGAATTCTGCACTGCTTTGGCCATGCTTGCCCAGGTGGTGACTACTCAGGCAAGGCAAGCTAACTCATCACAGGATCCTACACCTACTTCTAGGGTGAGGAATTTCATCCGGATGAACCCTCCGGAGTTCTATCGGTCGAAGGCTGATGAGGATGCTCAGGAGCTCATTGAAGAGCTCACGAAGATACTGAATATTATGGGCGTCACATCTGAGGAAAAAGCTTGACTGGCTACTTACCAGCTGAAGGATGTGGCCCAAGTATGGTACACTTAGTTGTCTTTGGAAAGAGTCTGTGGTGGTGATGTCCACTAGGAGGAGTTCAAATTTGCCTTTCTTGATCGCTTCTTCCCACTTGAACTGAGAGAGGCCAGAATGACTGAGTTTATCAACCTCATGCAGGGAAGTATGAGTGTGAGGGATTATGCCCTCAAGTTCACGAAGCTTTCCAAATGTGTTCTGTCCTTGGTGGCCGATCCACGTGCAAGAATACATAAGTTTGTTTCGGGTATATTTGATATTCTTGTAAAGAAATGTCATATTGCTATGCTTATATGGGACATGGATATTTCCAGACTCATGGTGTATGCTGAACAGATCAAAGGAGAGAAACTCAAAGAGAAAAGGGTTGACGACCCCAAAAGAGCCCATTTTGATATGAGAATCTCTGATGCTCAGAATGTTGGTTATCGTCGCTTCCAGCAGAGCCAAGGTTTGGGTGCTCGAATTGTTAATGCTCGGGTACCTCCTCCTAGGGCACCGATTGGTGATGGTTAGGGCCATCATCCATGTGGCAAATATGGGAGACCTCACAAGGGGGGCTTGCTGGAGGGATTTGGGAGCTTGCTATGGGTGCGGCAATAAGAATCATAAGGTTGCTAACTGTCCTAGGAATACCCGTAGAGGCCAGGGTCAGGTGGCCCAGAGTGGGAAAGGTCAACAAAGGGCTTCACAGGAGTGGCCCAAAGGAAAAGCAGGTTCTATGCACTCCATGCCCGCCAAGATGTTGAGGAAGCTTTGGATGTTGCGACTGGTATGTTAAAAATCTTTGATTTTGATGCTTATGTTTTGCTTGTTTAGGGTGAAAATTTGTCTTTTGTGACTCCGCTATTGGCTGTTAAGTTTGGGTTGAGTCACCAGATTTTAAGGGAGCCTTTCTCGGTCTACACCCCCGTGGGTGAATTTTTTATTGCTCATAGGGTCTATCAAGGTGGCCCTATCGTTGTGTTGCATAAAATCTTTCCGTGTGATTTTGTTGAGCTTGTGATGTTTGATTTTCATGTAATTCTTGAGATGGATTGGCTGCACACATCATATGCCTCCTTAGATTGTAGAACCCATAAGGTCAAGTTCCAACCTCCCCGTGAGCTCGTTCTAGGATGGGAGGGTGGTGACTCTTCTATGAAGGGTCAGTTTATTTCCTACCTCAAGGCGTAAAGAATGATTACTAAGGGGTGCATTTATTATGAGGGTCGAGAACGTAGAGTCCAAAGTGCCACTCTTGAGTCGGTCCCTGTGGTGAATGAGTTCTCGGACGTGTTTCCCGAAGACTTACCAGGCATCCCTCCAGAAAGAGAGGTGGACTTCGGCATAGATCTTCTTCCAGATACTTAGCCTATATCTATTCTTCCTTATCGTATGGCACCGACAGAATTGAAAGAATTAAGGAAGCAATTAAAGGATCTATTGGAGAAGGGTCTTATTAAGCCTAGTATGTCGTCGTGGGGCGCTCCCGTATTGTTTGTATGGAAGAAGAATGGGTCTCTTCGGATGTGTATTAATTACCGATAGTTGAATAAGGTTACTATTAAGAATAGGTAACTTACCCAGGATTGATGACTTGTTTGAGCAGCTTCAAGGTGCTACTCATTTCTCGAAGATTGATCTCCGTTTCGGGTATCATCAATTGAAGGTTAGGGAATGTGATATTCCCAAAACAAATTTACGAATGAGGTATGGGCATTTCGAATTTGTGGTAATGTTGTTTGTCCTAACCAATGCTCCGGCCGTATTTATGGATCTGATGAACCGAGTGTTCAAGCCATTCCATGATAGCTTTGTGGTCATCTTCATTGATGATATTCCCATTTACTCCCGAAGTGAGCAGGAGAACGGGAATCACATGAGGATGGTTTTCCAAACATTGAGGGAAAAGAAATTATATAGCAAGTGTGAATTATGGTTGGGCGAAGTAGATTTCCTTGATCATGTGGTGTCCAGCGAATGTATCAAGGTGGATCCGAAGAAAATCAAGGCTGTGAAGAATTGGCCTAGACCGTTGATTCCTTTGGATATTCTCAATTTCCTTGGGTTGGCCAGGTATTACAGAAGATTTGTCGAAGGGTTTTCATCTATTGCATCTCTATTGACCAAGTTGACCCAAAAGCAGGCTAAGTTTGTATGGTTAGATGAATGTAAGAGAAGTTTTCAAACTTTGAAGGATCGGCTTACGTCGTCTCCCGTCTTGACTCTACCGAATGGTTTAGAGGGATTTGTGGTGTAGTGCGATTCCTCATGAATTAGATTGGGTTGTGTGCTTATGCAGAATGGTAATGTGATAGTGTATGCATCAAGGCAGTTGAAGGTACATGAACGTCACTACCCCACGCATGATCTTGAATTGGCAGTGGTTGTTTTTGCTTTGAAGATTTAGAGACATTGTTTGTATAGGGTTCAAGTTGATATGTTCACCGATCACAAGAGTTTTCAATATGTTTTCACCCAGATAGATCTCAATCTGAGACAAAGGAGGTAGTTGGAGCTCCTAAAGGATTACGACATGAGTGTTCGATATCATCCAAGCAAGGCCAATGTTTTGGCTGACGCTCTCAGCAGGTTGTCTATGGGAAGTGTAGTTCATGTTGGGGAGGAAAGGAAGGAGTTGGCAAGCGATGTTCACTGGTTTGCTAGGTTGGGTGTTAGGTTGACTGATGTGAGCAATGGTGGTGTTCAGGTTCAAGATGGGGCAGAGTCTTCCATGGTGAATGATGTAAAGGCTAAGCAAGATCTAGACCCATCATTGCTTGAATTGAAGAAGTTAGTTGCTGCAAAGGAGATTGAGGTGTTCTCCCAAAGGGGAGATGGCGTACTCCGGTACCAAGACCAGCTTTGCGTTCCAAATGTGGATGGTCTTAGAAGGGTGATTATGAGTGAGGCTCACAACTCTCATTACTCAATTCACCCGAGGTCTACCAAGATGTATCTGGATTTGAAAGAAGTGTATTGGTGGCATAGTATGAAGAAGGATATTGTTAGGTTCGTGTCTAAATGCCCGAGTTGTCAACAGGTGAAGGTAGAACACCAAAGGCCCAGTGGTTTGCCTCAGGACATAGAAATTCCCACATAGAAATGGGAGGATGTGAACATGGACTTTGTAGTTGGGTTGCCTCGGACCGGAAGGCATTTTGACACTATTTGGGTTATCATGGATCGGATGATGAAGTCGGCTCATTTTCTACCGGTTAAGACTTCTTTCAGCGCCGAAGATTATGCAAGGTTGTATATCCAAAAGATGGTGAGGTTGCATGGTGTACTTAGGTCCATTATATCAGATAGAGGTACCCAATTCACTTCCCCTTTTCAGAGGTCATTTCAGAAGGGGCTTGGGACCAAGATTAAATTGAGCACCACTTTCCATCCTCAAACCGATGGCCAAGCGGAAAGGACTATTCAAACCGTGGAGGATTTGTAGAGGGCCTGTGTGTTGGAGTTTAAGGGAAATTGGGATGACCATCTTCCACTCATTGAGTTTTCTTATAATAATAGTTACCATGCTAGCATTGGTATGGGGCCGTATGAAGCTTTGGATGGGAGAAGGTGTAGATCGACGGTGGGTAGTTTGAGTTGGGAGAGATGGCTTTAGTTGTCCCAAATTTCTTGATGGAGGCCATGGATAAGGTGAAGGTGATTAGGGAGAGATTTAAAGTGGCCCAAAGTCGTCAAAAGTCCTATTAGGATGTTAGGAGAAGGGACCTTGAATTTCATGTCGGTGATTGGGTATATGTGAAGGTTTCTCCTATGAAGGGTGTGATGCGTTTTGGTAAAGAGGGAAAGCTAAGTCCTGGGTATGTTGGCCCTTATGAAATTGTTGAGTGGATTTGAGGTGTGGCTTATAGGGTGATGTTATCTCCGGAGATGAATTCTATTCATCCGGTCTACCATGTGTCTATGTTGAGGATGCTAGTTGGTGATCCTAGCATCATTGTGCCTTTAAAAGGAATGAAAGTCGAGGAAAACTTGTCTTATGAGGAAATTCCAGTGGAGATCTTGGATAGACAAGTAAAGCGGCTTCATAATAAGGATGTGGCATCGGTGAAGGTACTTTGGAGAAATCAACAAGTGAAGAGTGCTACTTAGGAGGCGGAGCTGGACATGGTGAAACGATACCCTCATCTTTTCCAACCTAATCAAGCCTAAGGTATTAGGATTCTTTCTTATCTAACGTGGCCATTTCTTTCCCTCTTGAGTCTCATGACATGAAATGCATGCACGTGCACAAAAGGATTTTTATAATTGTTTTGAGACTTGGATACAATTTTGAAATTAATTTAATAGTCATGAAAACTTTTGGTAATAAATTATGCATTGTATCTTGTGTGGTACGTTTCTTGATCAAGTTCTAGCCTTTCAAGCGTTGTTCTTGCACAATCGAGGATGAATGATCCCAAGGGGTAGATGATGTAAGGACCCAAAATGTTTCCTAATGAAATTGCCTAGGTGTCCTAAGATTTCTCTCCAGGAAACTGCCAGGCATCACACCATGGAGGAGCCTACACGGCCCGTGTGAAGTCACACAGCCCGTGTGGCCGCCCGTGAAGTGGTACTTTGGTCAGTTCACGGTTGGGGCAAACTTAGGAAAAGGAGAAAATTTGCCCAGTGCAGGCACACGGGCATTTACACGGTCCATGTGATACCCCATGGTCTGTGTAGCCTTCCGTGTGGCTTACTATGTTGAAAATTTCACTAAGTACAAAATTATTGTCTCGTAACTTTTCCGTGCAAAATATTCAAGTACCTTTACACGGACGATGGCACGACCCGTGTGGAATCATATGGTCTGTGAACCCATCCGTGTGATACTACTTAGTTCCATGGAATTTTCCGTCTGCAAATTCTAAGTCCTGGGCCACGGCACCGTTCACGGTCCGTGTGATGGTACACGGATCGTATATCGAACTGTATAACCCAGACGAACCAAATTCAAGTCCGTTTCATTAATGACATTTATGAAATTTTAGTTTGTTTTAAACGTGAATTATGACATTTTACCTATCCTAAACCCCTAATTCACCTGAAAACCCTCCTTACTTCACCCCTTCACCTAAATCACTCTACCCCTCTTAAGATCACCTCCTTATTCCTCCCAACTCTTCTCTCTCAAGGATTCAAACTAGAGTTCCAATTGGGGTCAATTCAAGTCTGATTTCTACTCCTCAAGTCAGGTATGTGGGATTGATTCTTGGTCCCTTTCAACCGAGAAGACCCAAAAGTTCCTTTCAATCTTTTTCATGAAATATTAGTCACCATAAATATGAAATTTCATTATTTGATTTCGTTAAATCTAATTAGTGCATGGGCTGTATTTTATCTATTATTTCAATTAATTTTGAACACTATTATGATGATTTACATTGAGTTATGAAGTTATGAACATGCATGTCCCCTTTAAAATTGATTTATGCATGGGTGACTATTACTATGATTTAGATGTTGATTTAAATAATGGATTTATTCGATTTCATATTATGATGTTAATTTTAACTTGAATCTATATTACCCATGCTATCCTTACATTATGCATTGCATTGCATTCATGAGCATTGGTTTCTAGAAGTTTTGAAGCGGGTTAAGCCCAATTACGTTTTATGAAATGCTTATGTTATTATTTTTGTAAGGAATTGGTTATGACAAAAAGGTGATCACCTGTATATCTACGATTATGGATCTTTGAGCATTATGGGTGCTTGCACAATCATGTATGTATGTAGATGATCTATTTCTTGCACGAGCATTATGATTATGATCTTATGATTTGGCATTTGAGCCTAAATGTGCATTGAACATTTTGAAATGAATATTGACTCTTTGAAAGCACTTATATATAAGTATTCATGTGGGATGTTGTTGACCTATCACCAATGGACTGGGGGCATCAGGGATATCCCTCAGGTCCATCTCCCCTCCTTGAACTATGTGCCAACATAAGGGAGATCTCCATTACCGAAAAGACTGGGTCGTAAGGGATGGTTATTTGTCTATTATGTATATGATATGGCAGGATTATGTAAATCCTTCTGAAAGTGTGGTCGTAAGGAAGGTGACCATCCCCGAAAAGCGTGGTCATAAGGTGTGCTGTATATTGCCTTTGGAAAGTAATCTTCTCCCTACCAGTGGGAGGTCCCAATCTGTCTAATTTATGTAATAGTTCGCATGGATTTAGTTTATCGGTTATAGTCCATCCTCGCTATATAGGAACATTATCGCATTGCATGCATCATGAATTTCATGGCAGCTTGTATATATATTTCCATTGATTATATGATTCTTCTTATATTGTGTGCCCTTGTCATCTAACATTGAAATGCAGGTTTGGTAAGTCATATGCAGTACATTCCCTCATACTTAGTACATTCAAACGTACTAACACATACTTTATGCGTACATAATTTTAGCATGTAGGGACCTAGCACTTTGAGTATCATTCCTTTGACGAATAGTCCACTCTTGGAATCTTGGTGGTGAGTCCCGTCTCCCGAGGGTGAACCGGCTACTTTCTTTCTATTGCTATTTTGGGTGTCCTCTTTATTGAGGGTGAGCCCGGAACTTGTTCTGGCCCCCGTTCCGTTAATTAGAGGCATTGTTGGGCACCTTTCTCACTAATGTATTGATTTCATATTCTATATATATTACTCTTGGATTTGGACTTGGCTAAATTCATATGTGTTTGTTTGCAAATCATGAACCAATGATGTGGTTATGGATACTTGAAGCTTGTTTGGGGGCTCTTGGGTCCCCAATCGCCGTGTCATGTCTAAGCCCCTACCCTGGGTCGTGACAGAATTTCCCCAAAGCTATTTCAAGATTCAAAATTTTTAGGTATGTAAGGCTAATTAGAATATGGATTTTGTCCTTCCATGTGCCCCATAACCCAAATCGTTGGAGTTGTGAACCAATTGAGTCTTCCATGGATGATTCTTAAAGGTTTTTCTTAAATACTTATGTATTTCTATATAATTTTGCATCAATTATACTTTTTGTGAATTAAATACTTGAAATAGATGACTTTGCCTTTCTACATGAACCCTAGAATGTATTCTTGTTAACTTTAATATCATGCACTTAAATGGTAAGCATTAGTATAACTTTAGCTTAAAGAATCTAGAATATTATAATACTGGATTGATGGATGAAAGAGAGTGTTTATGGGTCAATGAGTTAAATCTTAAAAGAATGTTCTTGACCAAAGAGTTGATGGTTCATATGATGACTTGAGTTGACAAATGTCCAATGACACTAGTTGAATGAGTTTACTATAGGGTTGATCTTTTATGAGCATGTTGAGTATGGGGAAGAGTATTGAGCACTGAATTGAATAAGAGTAGGTCCAACTCAAACTTAATAACTACGTAGCCGGTGTAGGAGAGGATTGAACGGTAAAATCAGATGTTTCCTGATGTCCCAAAAAGAGGACTTGATGTTACTAATTTTGGATCCACTAATAGGATGCCCTTTACCTTGGCAAGGTATCAAATGGATGTAGCAATGACATTGCTTCGTTGTATCATCATCGGCTCAGAGGTGATGCTTGTCAGTTAGAGAAACTCCCAATTAGGCCTTAATAGTACTATGAGTGGATTGGACTAAATGGTATAGAAGTGGTCGTTGTATGAACTGCATTCTTACTTTAGACTCTTGATTTGCTGATTGAGTTTCATACTTCTTGAGTTGTGCTATTTAAGTTGATGTTTTTCTTCCTTTACATATTTTTTTCTTCCATTTTACATACACATACATTCCATGTACTGACGTCCATTTAGGCATACATCTTTTCATGATGCAGAGATAGGTACTAGTGGCCATCAACAAGTGCCCCATTGAGGACCTATCACTTTCAGCTGACTGGTGAGTCTTCCCCTGCTTTCGGAGGATATCATCTTTTACCCTTCTAGCTTTGAGTTTAGCCTTTTATTTTATTTTAAGGTAGCCATGGACTTGTTATTAACATAATTTAGTCCGACAATTAAAGTCTTTATAGACAAGACTGTCAAGTTGTGATTGGATGTTATCTTTTACTAGTTTCTTTCACACTAGTCTTACTGATGGATAGATTGTTTAGCCTTTGGCCTTTGATTATTGTTTTATCATTGAATTTCATTAAGTATTCTGAATCATAGATGTCTTCTGCTATTGGATTATGATTGAATGAATGTGATAAAGCCGAGTGGTTTGCTTGAGGGCTATAAATATTCTCCGAGTGCCAGCCACGCCAAGGGTATCCTCCCAAGGCATGAGAAACTTGGTATCAGAGAAAAAAGTTTCAGCATCCTAGGGAGTCTATGAAATCGTATCTAGTAAAGCCTTGTTTATGTGTGTGTTATGCACCTTGCTTTATAAGCAGAAGGCTATATGACATTAGGAATTGTTACACTTTCTTATATTTTGAGTTCGTGCAATAGAGTTTAACTCTATTCGAGTACCTATCTAATTCGAGCGTTACATGTTTGCAGATCATGCCTCCTAGATATACAACCAATAAAAGAGACAATTCACCTCACAACTCCCCAGGAACCTACCACTTTGCCGACTCCTATACAAAGGCTGATTTCAGATTAGCTATTACTATGCTCAACCAACTGATAGCCACTCAGAGTGGGAATCGAAGTTGACAAGCTCCAAATTCTAGATCACAAGAGCCAACTACTGCAACAAGACTTAGAGATTTTTTTAGTATGAACCCACCAGTCTTCACAGGGTCTATGGTTGAGGAAGACCCATAGGATTTTACTAATGAGATGTGGAAGGTGTTGAAAGCTATGCATGTGACAAAGATTGAGGGAATTGAACTTGCTTTCTATCAACTCGAGGATGTGGCAAATGTTTGGTACAATGAATGGGAAGGGAGCTGAGATGAGGATGCTAAGCCTGCTATTTGGGATGACTTTTAGAGTGCCTTTCTTGATCACTTCTTTGCACGAGAGTTAAGGGAAGCGAAAGTTGAGGAGTTTGTTAACTTGAAGCATGAGGGGATAACTATCAAAGAATTTAGCCTCAAATTCATACAACTATCAAAAGATGTGATGTCGCCTAAACTACACCTCATCTTTAAAGGTATAAGTGGTCGTTGTCAAAATGTATAAGCTAACTTAAGTTAGGGTCGATCCCATAAGGAATATGGTCTAGGCCTAGAGTAATTACAAGCAATCCAAATGAATTAACCTACTTATTTCCCAAAAAGGGGATTGTGTAATTGCAGTAAATAAACCTAATCTAGAAACCAGTGTTATGAAATCGGTGAGAGAAGTAACTAGAATATTGTGTTTCCCGTGAACTTCTAACTTAGTATCACCAAAACATCGTAATATTTTACAGTTTGTAGCATGTAAAATTTGTAAGTGAACCGAACCCTATGATCCAGGTGAGAGGTAAATTTCACTACGTGATTTAATCCATCTCCGTAATGTGACTTTACTAACCCTTACCCTTTGTTCCAGTACAACCACCCCTTGATCCAGTTTGCTTGATTAGATGACAGTGATCCCCTTGATCCAGTTTGGTAGATTAGATGAGAGTGATCACATCGAATCTTGTTAATTAATCTTTTTTTCTATTCATTACTACCTTGATCCAGTTAGTAAGAATTAGACGGGTTCTAACATTGGCCACCATTAAAAAGCATTCATAATGAATAATATTAATTAATACATGCATGCACACTTTCCTAGAATTACAGAGTATCTACTTTTACCTTGTTAGTTCTTCATGATACCCACAACCATAGTTGTGGATTTAGCAATGCATAATCATTGTAGATGAAAGAATCATGTTATGAAATAGCATAATTAAGAACTTACAATGATGAATTTAAGAACAATAAATCACAGTGTAATAATTTTCAATGTAAAAATCACAAAATATGAAGTCTAAAAAGTGTTTTTGTCCTCTCTCGTGCGTCTCTCTGCTAAAAAGACCTAAAAACTATTTATAATAAGTAAAATACAAATCTAAAATGGAATAGGAAAACTGGATTCGACAGCTTTTACAAACAGGGTTACAGGCCATATAAGGAACCACGGCCTGTACCCGCACTTCGTAAACTGCAACTTCCAAAAACTATCTTTACTTCTATCAGACCTACTTATGAGCTGTCTTCAGACTTACAGCCCGTGGAGTGTTTCAGCTTTTCTAAAACTCATCAAAATCTGATCCTCGAGGCATAACACCAATCTACGACTTGTGAAAAACTTTATGGCTCATCTGACAGGTGATGGATGCAACATCTAAAACTTGGCCCTTTACTAGATCTAACTCACGAATCCTCTCTATTTCTCGTGGAATGAACCATGACCCATAAAGTAGCCCCCAAATCCTCAAAAACTTCAATTTTGTAGAACTTTCCAAAATCATACCGAATCATGTAATCTTGTAAAATAAACATAAAAACACATCAAACCCACTAACATCACTTTTGGAACACACAAAATTCTAAGTTTTAAGCATCGAAAGTGTTGTATTTTGGCAGCATATCAAGATGGTCTCTAAGGTGAGATCTAGAATGAGAAAGTTCAAATTCAACTTGGGTAAGCATATGAAAAAGGAGTGCAAAGCAACATTGTTGATCCCAGGCATATACATCTCTAGAGTTATGGTTTATACACAACAACTTAAAGAGGATAAGAAGAGGGATAGGAAGGAGCATTTGAGCAAGAAGGCTAAATCAGAGCATGAGCCTAGCCAGCATAAGCAATGTAAGGGGGACAAGTCCTATTTTCAGAAAAGGTCTTCAAATTATGCACCATCCTCAGCAAGTGCACAAGCTCTAAGTAACAGGCATAACCAGAAGTCTCAGGGCCATCAGAGTTCCAGAGCTTAGGGTTCTCAATCCCAAGCTAGTATGACTCAAGATTCGAGGAGGAAACCACCATATAGCAAGTGTGGCAAACTCCACCTAGGTGAATGTCATGAAGGCACAAATGTTTGCTATAGGCGCGGATAAATTAGTCCCTTCTAGAATGAGTTCCCAATGAAGAGGCGGGGCGATGGAGGTAATAAAGCTCAATATTTAGTAGCACCAGTCATTGGTAGTCAAAGAGGTGCCACAACTAACACGGGTAGGGGTACAAACCATCTATATGCGATGGGAAAAATTGACAGGATCAGAAAGTTGCACCAAGATGTTGTGACGGGTATGCTTCAAGTCTTTTCCTATGATGTGTATGCCTTTCTTGAACCAGGCACCATTTTATCATTTGTAACTTTATATGTGGAGAAATATTTTGGGATCCTTCCAAAATGTCTTCTTGAGACCTTTAGTATTTCTACTCCTATTAGTGAGTCCATTCTAGCTAAAGGGGTAGATAAAGATTGGACGGTGTCTATCTATCATAGAGATACTTTGCCAGACTTAGTTGAGTTAGAGATGATTGACTTTGATGTGATTCTTTGCATGGACTAGCTTCATACCTATTATGCCTTTTTCAATTGTAGAACCCGGATGGTCCAATTCTAATTTTCGATGAGCCTATTATAGAGTGGTATGATAGTTTTGCAGTGCCCAAGGGTAAGTTTATTTCCTACCTTAGGGCCAGAGAATTAATTTATAAGGGATGTATCTATCACCTCCTGCGAATTAATACTGATGATGTAGAGTCTCCACTTTTTATCTCATTTCCAATTGTTAATAAGTTCCCTTATGATTTTCCTGGAGTCCCTCCTGATAGGGAGATTGGCTTTGGGATTAATGTTCTCCCCCATACCCAGTCTATCTCTTTTCTGTGGCTCCCGCTGAGTTGAAAGAACTGAAAGAGCACTTGAACGATCTTTTGGATAAGGGATTCATTAGGCCAAGAGTCTCTTTGTGGGGTGCTCCTATCATATTTGTTTGAAAGAAAGATGGTACCCTCAGAATATGTATAGATTATCGCTAGTTGAATAATGTGACCATTAAGAACAAATATCCCCTTCCATGGATTGACAACTTGTTTGACCAACTTCAAGGTGCCATTGTTTTCTCCAAGATAGAACTCAAATTAGGCTATCACCAATTGAGAGTGAGAGAATATGATATCTGGAGGATGGCTTTTCGAACCTGATATGGTCACTTTGAATTTCTGGTGATGTCCTTCAGATTGACCAATGCTCCTGCCGCTTTTATGGACTTGACAAATAGAGTATTCAGACATTACCTTAATATGTTCATGATTGTGTGCATCAATGATATTTTGATGTACTCTAGAGATGAGGAACAACATGTCGATCACTTCTGAATTATTCTTCAGACCCTCAAGGATAAGGAGTTGTATGCCAAATTTTAAAAATGTGAGTTCTGGCTTAAATTGGTGTCATTTTTGGGCGATGTTGTCTCGGGTGATGGCATTCGAGTGGATATGCAGAAGATTGAGGCAGTTAAGAACTAGCCTAGGCCCACCTCTCCAACTGACATAAGATGTTTTCTAGGTTTGGGTGGTTACTGCCGCAGCTTTGTTAAGGGATTCTCTTCTATATCCTTTCCATTGACTAAGTTGACTCAAAAGAAAGCTATGTTTTCGAAGCTGACTCAAAAAAAGCTATGTTTTAGCAGTCCGACGAGTGCGAGAAGAGTTTTCAAGAATTGAAAACCAGATTGACGACTGTGCCAGTGTTGACTCTACTTGATGGGAATAATGTTTTCATGATCTGCTATGATACTTCTAGAGTGAGATTGGGATGTGTTATGACACAAAGAGGTAAGGTCATGGTTTATGCTTCTGGGCAACTTAAGAACCACGAGAGGAGCTATCTATCTCATGACATAGAATTGATTGTGGTGGTGTTGGCACTCAAGATTTGGTACTATTACTTATATGGAGCACATGTTGTTACATTCACAGACCACATGAGCCTGCATATGTATTCACTCAAAAAGTGCTTGACTTGAGGTGGAGGGGATGGCTTGAGATGCTCAAGGACTACAACATGAGCATCCTCTACCAATCCAAGTAAATCTAATGTGGTTGTTGATGCTTTTAATAGGTTGTCTATGGGAAGCACTACTCATGTGGAAGAAGAGAAGAAAGAGTTAGCTAAAGAGGTGCACAGACTAGCACAATTAGGAGTTCAACTAGATTAATCTAGTCAAGGTGGAATACTTGTGCATAATGGGTCTACATAATCCCTTATAGTAAAGATAAAGGAGAAGCAAGACCATGATCTCATCTTACTCCAATTGAAGTAATATGTACATAAACAGAATGTAAAGGCATTAGTCAAAGGAAGATATGGGGTATTGAGACACCCAAGTAGATTGTGTATTTCACAATTCTAGATATTAACAGTATTCGAGAAAGGATCATTTCAGAAGTCCATAAATTTGGATATTCTATCCATCCAAGGTCTACCAAAATGTACCGTAATGTGAGAGGTTTGTTGGTGGAGTGAGATGAAGAGAGACATTGCAAAAGAAATTCTAAAGTGCCCAAACTGCCAACAAGTAAAAGTTCAGCACCAAAGGCCATGTGGAGTAGCCCTAAATTTTGAAATTCTAGAATAGAAGTGGAGATAATCAATATGGATTTCATCACAGGCTTATTGAGTCTCGCGGACAGCATGATTTGATCTGGGTGGTTGTTGATAGGATAACTAAATCAGCCCACTTCTTGGCGGTAAACACTAATAATACGGTAGAGGACTATGCTTGATTCTATATCGGAGAGACTGTTAGATTGCATGGAGTTCCTTTGTCCGTCATATCAAATAGAGAAGTTTAATTCACTTCCCTATTCTGGTAGTCTTTTTAGAAAGTCTTAGGTTCAATGGTGAACCTTACCACAACCTTCCACCCTCAGACTTATGGCCAGGCAGAAAAAATGATACAGAAATTAAAGGATAAGTTAAGGGCCTGCATCATTGACTTCAAAGGTAATTGTGATGACCACTTGCCTCAGATAGAGTTTTAATCTAACAACAGCTTTCATTCTAGCATGCAGATGGCTCCTTTTGAGGCCCTCTGTGGGAGAAGATGTAGATCACTAATTGGATGATTTGAGGTAGGTAAAATAGGGTTGCTTGGGCTAGACTTGGTACACCAGGCTATGGAGAAGGTAAAGATTATCCAAGAGAGATTGAGAACTGCATAGAGTTGCCAAAAGTCCTACGTTGATGTTAGGAAAGGGACCTAGAGTTAGAAGTGAATGATTAGGTATACTTAAAAGTGTCACCTATAAAGGGCATAATGAGATTTGGGAAAAAGGAAAAGTTGAGTCCTCGATACATTATCCCTACCAAATTTTGAAGAGAGTGGGAAACGTAGCTTATGAGTAGGATCTACCCCAAAAGATGGCAGTCATCCATCCGATCTTTTGCATTTCTATGCTTAAGAAGTATTTTGGGGATCTGTCCTTAGTTGTGCTTGTTGAAAGCATCGGAGTGAAGGATAGTTTGAGTTATGAAGAGCTCCCAACTCAAATCCTTGATCATCAAGTTGCAAGTTAAGAACTAAAGAGGTTGCATCTGTAAAGGTGTTGTGGAGAAGTCAATCGGTTGAAAAGGATACATGGGAAGCTATAGAGGATATGAAGGCTAGACACCCTCACCTATTCGTGCCTCCTAATGATAAAATTGATGGTAATAACTCATTTCTATTCTCTAAGTTACTTTCTCATTGTTGAGTTGGGTTCTTATCTCTAAGTTGATGCTTCTCTTGAGCCTATGGGTATTTAAGTATGCATGTCTTTAATTGTATTCATGCCTAAAGATGATGTTAGAAATGGTCTTTCAATTTTAAATCCAGAGTTGAAGTTGATTTCTGGAGTATGAGTATTCGAGTATCCAAGTATTTGAGTTTTTGATGGTGTTTTAACTTGAAAGGTCTCCTAGATGCTTGCGATTCAAGGATGAATGATCCCAAAGGGGAGATATTATGACACCCCATAACTCTATTCTGCCATGTACCTAGGTTTCAAGCCTCATTTTTATATGTGGGAAGTGTATTAGGGTCATAAGAGACCTTAGTACTTAGCCGAGTCCAAAACTTTTCAGTCAATTGAGTTTCTCACATTAGATTATACAAGGGTCAACTTCAAATGGTGATAAATCTTAACACGCAAAGAACAAAGTAACTCATGACCTACTAAATAAAATCTCTTTAAATTATCTTTCCCACGCCACCGATCTCACCTTATTTGGAGTTTGAAATTAAAAGTTATATTCATTTTCCTATAGAATGTCAAAGCAAAGTTGGGTTACGAGATGACTTACGGGCCGTGGTTTGGGTTACGACCCGTATTGTCAACTCATGGAAAAACATCAAAGAATCTATTTTTGAGTCCCAGACTTTACAGAACCAACTTTGTGTTGTAGATTCTTTTATATTGGGCTCGTGTAAATGGATCCAGAGACCCCAAAATTTGCCCAAAAGTTTACGGATTAGTTCCTATGGACTGTGAAAGTTTCTATGGGCCGTAGGTTGGCCCTTTGATGACTTTGACAACATTTTTAAGAAGGGTTATTTTGGTCTTTTTCACCCTCTCAAATCCTTAATTTGATATTTTTACATAACCATTCAACTTTTTCACGCTAATACACCCTCTCTAACTTGAAGCACAGTTTCAAGGGAGAAAAAGGCTAGGGTTTGAAGATAATCTTGTGAATTCCCCCAAGATATTTTAAGATTCAAAACTTCCTGGTATCTAAGTCTAACTAGAACATGGATTTTGTCCTTCCATGTGCTCCATAACCCGAATTGTTGGACTTGTGAACCAATTGAGTCTTCCATGGATGTTTCTTGAACGTTTTTCTTTAATACTAATGTATTTCTATATAATTATACATGAATTATATTTTTTATGAATTAAATACTTGAGATATATGATTTGCCTTTCTACATGAACCCTAGAAGGAATTCTTGTTATTTTTACATATTGCACTTATATGGGTATGCATGAGTATAATTTAAGCTTAAAGAATCTATAGAGTTCCTTAACGCACTAATCCCACTCTTGTTATCTGAATATTGTGATGTTGGATTGATGGATGATAGAGGGTCTTTATGGGTCAATAACTTAAATCTTAAAAGAATATTTCTAATCAAAGAGTTGATAGTAGATATGATTAATTGAGTTTACAAATATCCAATGAGACTACTTAAATGAGTTAACCATAGAGTTGATGTTTTATGATCATGTTGAGTCTCAGGAGGAGTATTGAGGACCAAATTAAGTAATAGTATGCCCAACGTGAACTCAATAACTACGTAGCTAGTGTAAGAGAGATTGAACCATAAAATAGGATGTTTCCTATTGTCCCAAAAAGTAGACTTGATATTACTGATTTTGGATCTACTGATGGGATGTCCTTTACCCCTGGCAAGGTATTGGATGGATGTGATAATGACATTGCTTCGTTGTATCATCACCAGCTCATAGGTGATGGTTGTCGATTAGAGAAACTCCCAAATAGGTTGTGATAGTACTATGAGTAGATTGTACTAGATGGTATGGTCTGAACTTTATTCTTACTTTAGACTCTAGAATTGCTGATTGAGTTTCCTACTTCTTGAGTTGAGCTATTTGAGTTGTCGTTATTCCTTTTTACATATTTCTTTCTACCATTTTACATACTCATGCATTCCATGTACTGACGTCTATTTATGCCTACATCTTTTCATGTATAGAGACGAGTACTAGCGGTCATCAATAGGCGCCCCGTTAAGGACCCATTGCTTTCGGTTATTTGGTGAGTCCTCCCCTATATTCGGAGGATATCATGTTTTGCCCTTCTAGCTTTGTGTTTAGACTTTTATTTTATTTTGAGGTAGCCATGGACTTAACATTAGTACCATTTATTCTGATGGTTAGAGGTTTCATAGACTAGACTATCGAGTTGTGATTGGATGTTATTTTTGTCTAGTTTCTTTTACACTAGTCTTACTTAGTTGATGGATAGATTATTTGGCCTTTGGCCTTTGATTATCATTTTATCCTTCAATTTTATTAAGTATTATTAATCATTGATGTCTTCCGCTATTAGATTATGATTGAATGAATGTATAAATCCGAGTAGTCTGCTTGGGGCTAGAAATAATCTCTAAGTGCCTGCCACGCCAAGGGTACCCTCCCCGGGCGTGACATTGACTAAGCCGACACACTTCCTACAGGTGAAGACTAGCTATATTGCAAAGTAGCTGGCTAGGTTATATATCTGGGATATTGTCTGATTGCATGGTGTGTCAATGTCTATAGTATCAGACAGAGGGTTTGTGTTTACCTCTCGGTTTTGGCGGGCTCTAGAGCGTGGTCTGGGTACTAGAGTTTATTTTAGCTCAACTTTCCACCCTCAAATTGATGGTCAGTCAGAGCACGCCATTAATGTGTTGGAGGACATGCTTAGGGCCTCTGTTGTTGATTTTGGGGCCAGATAGGACTAGCACCTACCTTTGGCAGAGTTTGCATATAACAATAGTTTCCATTCCAGCATCTAGATGGCACCATTTGAGGCCTTGTATGGCTGGAGGTGTAGATCACCGATCAAATAATTTGATTTAGGTTCAGCTGAGGTGTTGGGTGTAAATTTTCTTCGGGATGCCATGGACCGTGTCTGACTAATTCAAAGTAGACTTCTGACAGCCTAGAGTATCCAGAAAATTTATGCTGATAAGAGGGTTACGTCTCTTAAGTTCTCTGTTGGTGATAGTGTTTGGATAAAAGTTTCAGCCATGAAGGGTGTGATGAGATTTGGGAAGAGGGGAAAGCTTAGTCCCAAATTCATTATCCCTTTTGGAATATTAAGGAGAGTTGGTGAGGTAGCGTATGAGTTGGCTTTACCACCGAGACTATCTTCTGTTCATCCTATTTTGCATGTTTCTATGCTCCGTCCGTACATTCCAGACGAGTCCTACGTGATTTATTATGACTCTGTTAAGTCGGGTCAAGATTGTCCTTTGAAGAGCAGCTTATAGCTATATTGGACAGGCAGGTCCAGAGATTGAGATCCTAAGATATACCTTCTGTGAAGGTTCAATAGCAACATCATTCTATTGATGAGGCTACTTGGGAGTTTGAGTCTGACATGCGGGCCAGATATCCCAACCTTTTTGAGGGTTCAGGTACTTTCTTTTCCTTTATGTTTGAGGACGAATATTATTTTTTAGTGGTGAATGACGAAATGACCTAGTCAGTCATTTTTGGCATTATCTGTGAAAAATGCTATTTACCCTTTTGTAAGTTTCTTTGGGCCTATTTTAAACTATTTGAATGGTTGGAACTGAATTTTCAAGTTTTTAAAGTTGAAAATATGAGCTTTGGCCTTTTTGGAAACTTAAGTTGTTGAAAATGTGATATTTTTGTACCAAATGGAGTTTTGAGTGTCGGATCAAAGATTTGTTAATTCCATTAGTTCTGGAACGTTGATACTAAACTATCAGAAGTTACAGACTGAATTCAAAGTTAAAATGTGATTTTTATGCCCAAAGTTGTGATTTTAGCTGTTTTCAAAACCAAAGTTTGACTTTGGACAGCTTTTAGAATTTGAAAACTCATATCAGAATTCCAACAGTTCCAGTAGTCACGGATGGTGAAACTAACACTAGAAATGATCTCGTCATAATTTTTCAAGTTATCAAGGGCAAGTTTGGTATTTTGAGTTTTAAATTAGTTTATGACTTGCATTAGTAAATGTGTTGTGGAGTCCTCGGATCTAATTTTTGTTATCCTGTTGAGTCCAGATTGTTGTTTTTTGTATGGATATATTTGGTTTGTGAAATTCTGAGTTCGGATAAGTTTTTAGGGTTCATTCTGATTAGGGAAGTTAGACTTGGGTTGTCGGTTTTGCTGATATCTTGTGCAGGTACCCTCGGCCTCCGTGTTATTCGTGCCTCTCTCTATACGATTGAGGAGGGTCAAACCCTTGACCTCTACATTTACAATGTGCGCCTGTGTTAGCCGAGGGTTGGCTATCTTAAACCCCCACATTCGCGGCTCTATATCCATGATCACAGAGGGTTTTTATACCTGGACAATTTTAAACTCGTAAAACACCATTTTTAATCCATTTTTGAACTTCCAAGCATTTTGGGGCAAATTTGAAGAAGGGTTTTCTAAGATATTTGTTGGTTAAGTAATTCTAACACTAAACTAATCATTTTCATAGAGTTTATCTTAGTTCTGTCATTAAATTCATGATATTGCATACCAAAAATTGGGGATTTTTAGACTGTGATTCTCAAACTTTAAATGCTAATTTCTCTTTCAATTTGAACTCAATTTCGGTGGGATTTTCACCCACAAACTCTATTTTTTGTGTATAACTTGATTTTAAAGTCAAATTTCATAATCGAAAACTTTGAATTTTAGCCATAATTTTTGCCATTTTTCCCTAAGCCTAATTCATGCAAATATTGATATATAAATGCACCTCTTGATACGTATATCTATTTTTTTTATAGTGGTTGATCGATCCGAGGGTTGTTTGGATGCTTGAGTTGATTGAAAGCTTGTCCTAGTGCAGTTTCAGCATCGAGGTAGGTTTGGCTAACTTTTTTTGGATTGGATTTGAGTAATTAAGCATGCTTATGTGAGAATTGAGAGATGTAGATTGAATTATGAGTCGATAACATGATATGATTGAATTTGATGGGAATATGATGTTGATTATGTTGAATATTAAGTAAATGATGATCCTATTGATTTATTGAGATGAAACCTTGTGACTTGAGATAATTGGTATATCATTATGATAATACGAGACTTGAGATAGTTTTTGGTTAATGTTGTGACTAATCGATGATGAGCGTAAGAAGTTAATGTTGTGACTAATTGATGATGAGCGTGAGAAGTTTTAGAGTTATGAGCCCATTTGAGGCACTTGTAGAGCTTGTTTCATTAACACCTTAATTTTGGATGAGTTAGCAATGATATGAGGTAATAATGGCCCAATGACAATGATTAGTATATATATTATAGCCCATTTGATTTAATGGCTATTGCACCTATCTTATATTGATAAGATACATTGGTATGCACGTATTTATTACTTGATCAATTGCATTAGTATGCATGTATCTATTACTTGATCAGTTGCATTAGTATGCACGCATCTCTTATTTGACCAGTTGTATTGGTATGCACATATCTTATACTCCATTGTTGCATTGGTATGTACATATCTCTTGCTTGATCAGTTGCATTGATATGCACTTGTCTTATACTCCATTATTGCATCGGTGTGCATATATCTTGTATTGACTAGTTATATTGGTATGCAAATATCTTATATTATATCTACTCCATCTTAAGGTCTGTGATGTCTTGAGATATTTCAGTACATAGCCTGTGATGCCCTCAGGTTTTGTCTAATAGCCCAGCTCGGTAGATGTGTACCTCGGACCAGCGAAGGTCATGATTACACATACATGGCCCGCGACGCTCTTGGGTTCTATCTTGTAGCAACGCCTTGATAGATCTGTACATTAGCCCTGCGACGATTGTGATTTCATCTCATACATGGCTCGTGATGCCATTGCATACATACATAGCATTGCATCACATAGTAGGATAGGTTCACTGCTAGTTTTTGTTATTATTCATAATAATGGATTAACCCTTTTGATGCAGGTGATAGAATTCAATGTTATTTACATACTTGTTCGATTTCTACTATCTAGTGGGTTGAACCTACTGGGTACATTTCGGTGTACTCACCGCTACTCTATTTCATACCTGCTGATTAAGCACAAGGACCCGCACAGGGTAGCTTATTCACTCTTTGAACACAAGGACCCGCACAGGGTAGCTAATTCACTCTTTTGGATTTTTCTCCATCCATCTTGATCTTATTAGAGAGGCTTAGACTTTGAGTCACCATGGATCCTTGGGATTCCTTTTATTTTCTTTTCAGAGTTAAATCAGATTCTATGAGATATCCTTGTATTTCATTTGAGACATGTGTATTTACACTTTTGTATTACTTTAGATGCTCTTGTACTCATGATCCTAGATTTTGGGAGAATGTTATGTTATGTTGAAATGATTTCCGCTTTATTCTCTATTCTTTTAGTTGCATTTTGTTTTGGGTCGTGACATAGGTACTAGAATCCCACAATTTAGAACCAAATTTAAGAAACCCATCAAATATCTTTAGAACCCTAACTTTCATAATATAGGAATTTAAGACATAACATCATTCCCATGAAATTAAATATTATTTCATAATAATATAGGCTAACATCAATAAAATAGTAATATTAAAAATTTTTGGAATCATAATATGCAAACGCATGAAGATTGCCTAATTATAATTAAGGAATTGAGTAGAAAATGACTTGGATCTCCGTGGATGCAAGGAACCCAAGGATGAATCCACATATCTTGGTGGAAAATCTATGAAAGAACCCTGATTTTGAGAAGATGAATTTGAAACCTTAGGTTGGTCTTTTCTTGAACTTGAGGAAGAGAGGACTTGAGAGAGTTAGAAAATTTTGGGATGAATGATTTGGGAATGAAGGGTAAAGGGGTAGTATAGGCACATTTTTAGGGATCACATAGGCATAAAATTGCATATCTTATAAATAAAATGGATGAGAATTACAAAAAAGCCCTTTATTAAATTGGTAGGACCAAATCACAAACGCTCGTTTACTGGCTATTAAAGGAAGCGCGTCCCGTACTACCATTCATAGATCACAATCCTGAAACCACTGTTTCAGGTCCAAAAATGATGAACTATTTTACGATCCATAAAACATACCAAGAGACCTAAAATCCTCGTAGTTCCCTCCCATACTTAACCAAAATTCCAATTTCTAGGACCCTATTTACGGCCACCTATCACGAGGTTTCAAACTTCAAATTTCTTTTTCCAAAATCCAAACCCCAATCTATGAGTCCTTTGTGCGGTCAATGAACTGAACCATGACCTATACTTAGGTTTCATGTTTTCAGTCCAGTATCCAAATTCCATCTTTTGCCTTGGTCACAACTTCAAACTTCTAGGGCGTTACAATATCCTCCCCTTAGGAATATTCATCCCCGAATGTGAATCAAGCTAACACGATAAGAGTGAAATGAACATAAACAACCCATCAAGAATGCAATATTGCAAGTCAAATATTGTTTTCATGAAAATTTCCAAATCTTTAACAATGAATATAATTTTAAATGCATAAGTAACATATTTTCCTAATTTCACATGAAACTTCAATCAAAACCAACTTCATGAATATGTGTGTACAATAAGTAAGAATAAAATAAATGATGCATGATGATGAACATGAAAACTACCAACCACTTGCACCCAAACATAATTATACCACCATAATCATAAAACCATCCAACACCAACTATTACTATAGGAAACACATATATACCAGGCAAAGCACTCTGAGCTCTTTCTCTTCCCCTTCTAGCGACCACCGGGTAATTCCTCCTCTTGTGCCCCAACTCACTACACTCAAAACAGCCTTCTTGTCCAACCAAGCACTCTCCTAAATGAAACTTATCATACTTGTCACAAGTAGGACAGGGATTTTTTCCCTCTTACTCCTAGCCTTCGGAGCCTTAGTAAATGATGATTCACCCTCTTCAAGATGGGCCCTCTTAGACTCTCTTGCATTCTTTCTCATCTTCTTATCTTCAATTTGTTATATTTAAGTCATAAGTCTTGAAATATCTATTTTCTTTACAAGAATAGCGGTCAAACACTCTTGGACAAGCAAGTTAGATAATCCTGACAAAGATTTGCTCATTTTAGCACGGGGATCGGTAAAAATCGACGGAACATATTTGGAGAGTTAGGTGAACCTGGGAGAATACTCCCTCAAACTCATATTACCTTGGTTAAGGTTGATAAATTATTGTATCTTAGCCTCACTCAACTCCAAGGAAAATAAGCTGTCTAGGAATGCATCTTTGAACTCTCCCCAGAAAATAAGACCCCAAGCCTCATTCATCTCACTCTTCCATTAAGTGTTCCATATTTGACCCACCCATTTTAGTTGGAAGGCCACCAACTGTACATTTTCATCCGAAGCCACTCCCACAACGACTAACACCTTGTGCACTTCATCCATAAAATATTGAGCATCTTCCTTCACCTTTGATCCATGAAACTCGGGAGGGTTCATCCCAGCAAAGTCTCTTACACTCGAAGATGGGATGGAAACATTTGGAATATTTGCACCTTGATTGGCTTGATCAGTCACAACTTGAGCCAACATAATGAAAGCGATTTGAAACTCCACATGAGTCACTCCATCATCATGAGGGGCTTGAGGCATTCTTCTTGGAGGCATTATCTAGAAAAGTGCAAAGAACAATTCATTAAATAAAGGAAGTCTTAGGACAACTCTGAAGCACGACATAGATCATGAAAGAAGTGAGGCAATCCCTAAATGCCTTATAGCCTCCTACTCATAGATATGACACACTTCATACCCAAAATAAGAGTCTATTCAACACGGTATGTTGGACTCCGAGGATCATTTCAAAATCTTATGCTCTCATATTAAGTTTTTCATGATCCAAGCCTAGATCCTAGCCGTAACACGCGAATGAGGATCCTGAAAGCACCTTACCCAAGACTCTTAGCATACATCAAGCATTTCATAGGGATTGAACATAAATAAAAAGTGAAATTTAAATGCGAAACAAAAGGGGGAATCAACATAAAATCCATAAAGGAAACTTAAAACATACACTCTTAATACTTTGTCCAACAATACCTCTAACTTAGACTTGGTGGAGTTTAAGACATGTTCAAGCTCACCCTCAAGTAAAATATAGCAAAAGAAATACAACTAGATAATTCAAAGATCTTGATGCATCAATCATAAAAAAACTAAGATATTATCCCCAAACTAGAGGACTCACCAACTCCCGTCTTCAACGATCCAAAGTTAGCCACGTGGGGGAGGGGCACCATACTTAACATGCTTAAATCATGTAGGCAAAAGTATACGTTAGTACTTTGAATGTACTAGTATGTGGGTATGCAATGCAATGGGGTACATGTCATGAGCTAGCAAACAATATGATCATTTAAGACATTAATTAAGCCATGGAACATAAGATAATGCATGTGGAAAGTAAGGAATGTGTATTTATTTGAATACATGGTAAAACACTTCAACTTAAAATAATGAGAACGTAGGTTGCAAGGCACAAGTAAAATAGTAATATCTTTAGGAAAATAATGTATTGCTTTAAGGGAAGAGTTATCTCATTATGAATGAAACATTAGTAATCATAATGATGAACATCTTGCATATTGAAGAGAAAATCATGTACCTTTTATGAAAAATACCATTAATAGTAACAAGAGACCATAAACATATGTGAAAGTAACCTTTAACCGACATAAACCATGTGAGCTAAACTATGGAGTCCCAATATTTTCCATTACACCAGAAGCAGGGGGAGGACACTTACCAAGGTGACCTGCTAAGATGCATAAGTGGATCCACTAAATCTAACTAGTGAGAAAGCCTCTTCTATGGATGGTCTAGCAAACAATCTCTACTAGTGGGTGACCCCTATTTCCTTCGGTGTTACGTAGTTATGGGACAATGGAACTCAACTAACAGTCTCATGCCTCTTCTAATGGGAAGCTTCCTTATTCATCCTAAAGTTCACTTGGTGCTAAGTAAAACTCTCACGGAATAAACATAAGCATGAATTATATAGTCATTTAATATGAAGAGGTATTCTACTAACTCATCCCATAAGCATTTGGAACATTAATCATCATCATAAAGATAGATCCTAAGTCTTGTCTATGCCTAACGGGCTATCATCATCTCATAATCATTCCTAGGTGAGAGAACTGATATTTCAATCATTCATTCATTCTTGACTTATATACCATTCTAAGAGCATATCATGTCATGGAATATTTCATGATGCAATGCAATAATATATGTAAATTAGATTTTAGATCTTGAAACTTGAAGGAAGTATGCATAATCATATGCATCCATGACAAACAACTCATACTTGAGGTAATCATAAACCAATTCACCAACCTATTACTTGAAATCAATAAGATACATGAGCCACTCTACCAATTCATGAAATGCATGTGATTTAGACTTGATTCATATACGATAATAATAAAGGAAGTATAAATTTAAGTAAAACCAAACAACCCTTCAACAATTTCATAACCCATGATTCTATGAGTAAGGAAAAAAAATCATAAATAGTCATGGAATCATGAAAATTACTAGCTATCCATGTATAAGAGTAGTAGAATTCACCAATTTAAAAAATAATTTAAGGAATTCATATCATAATCTTCATAATCCCTAAATTAGCTTATAAAGAAATCTCAAATAAATTCATGAATATCAAGTAAAACAACTTCGTTTATAGTTTTTCATGCATATAGGTAGTCGAATCCCTAAATTTAGAAACAAATTTAAAAAACCCATCAAATATCTCTAAAACCCTAACTTTCATAATATAGGAATTCAAGACATAATATCATTCCCATTAAATAAAACATTATTTAATAATAATATAGGCTAACTAACATCAATAAAATCATAATATAAACATTTGGAATCATAATATAAAAACCCTTGAAGAATTGCATAATTAGAATTAAAGAATGGAGTAGAAAATGCTTTGGGTCTCCATGAATGAAAAGAACCCATGGATGAATCTCATATACCTTGGTGGAAATCTATGGAAGAACCTTCATTTTGAGAAGAGGAATTTGTAACCATAGGTTTGGTCTTCTCTTGAACTTGAGGAAGAAGGGACTTGAGAGAGTTAGAATATTTTGGGGTGAATGAAGGTAAAAGGGTAGTATAAGCACATTTTAGGGATCACAGAGGCTTAAAATAATATAGCTTAGAAATAAAATGGATGAGAATTACCAAAAAGCCCTCTATTAAATTGGTCAGACTAATCTATGAGTGCCCATCTATGGATTGTAAAAGGAAGTCCGGCCCGTACTGTCATTCGTAGATCACAACCCAGACCACCATTTCAGGCCCGAAAACCACGAACCACTTTACGATCCATAGAAGGAACTACAAGTCATAAAACCCCTCGTAGTTTCCTCCCATACTTAACCGAAATTCCAATTTCCATGACCCTATTTACAACCACCTATCACGAGTCGTAAACTATACCACGACCCATAAACCATTTCATGCTTCATTTCTAGACTTCAAATCCACGACCCATAAACCATTTCATGCTTCATTTCTAGACTTCAAATTCTTTTTCCAAAATCCAAACCGCCAATCCACGAGGCTTTTGTGCGGTCCGTGAACTGAATCATGACCCGTACTTAGGTCTCATTTTTTCAGTCCAGTAGCTAAATTCCAACTTTTGCCTTAGTCTCAACCTCAACTTTCTAGAGCATTACATAAACCAACAGAAATATACTCAGGATTTGATTGCTTTGGTTGATATTCAAGAATATCCATCTACACATACTCCATTGGAATTCAATATAAAGTATCTTTGTGATGAAAAAGATCTTCATCCTAATCCAACTTTGTTTTGGCAATTCGTTAGGAGCCTAAATTATCCTACTATTACTCTATCTAATATCTCTTTTACAATTCAATAAGTCAGTCAATTTATACAGGCTACCTGGTATCTACATTTGGTGGTTGTTTGTCGTATCACTTGATATCTCTTTGGAACATCTTCTTGAGGTTTATTCTTTTCTAATGGTTCTCCTATTCAACTTAATGCATTTAATGATTTGATTGGGATGGATGTCCTGATATTCAACATTCTGTCATGTGTTGGTGCATGTTTTTCAGGAATTCCTTGATAACTTGAAAGCACAAGAAGCAAGATCGAGTTTCAAAATCTTTAACAGAGTCTGAATATCTAGCAATATATATTGCTTGTTCCAAGATTATTTGTCTTCGTAGTTTACTTGGGGGAGTTAGATTTTCTCAACTTAGTCCTACTCCTCTCCACGGCTATCATCTTATTAGAGAAATTGAAAATAAAAGAATTACTACTCTTTTACATGTATCCAATGATCTTCAAATTTTTTCAATGATCTTCAAATAGCGACAAAACAACATCATAAGTTTCTAGAAGGCTAATTGATGCTTTTTAATCTACCGACATCAATTTGAGGGAGGATGTCAATATTAGCATGATAGACAAATTCTAAGTATGTTTAACAATGAGATAAGTGTCAAAAACACACCTGAACTATTCTCTTTTTTTGAGTTTCATACCTAAACTATTGAAAGTGTGAGTTTCATACCTAAACTATCACTTATTAGTTTGTAAAACACACCTCCATCTTTTATTCCACTCTCCAATAAAAGAGAGAGTGTGTTACACACACCATTGAGGTGTGTTTCTCAATATTGAATATTTGGTAGGATTAAAATTAAGTGCAGAATAATTTGCTTTCTTTTGTTTCTTATTCCTATTGCGTATATACCAATTTAATTGGATGTACTGAAAACAGTTGCTATGTTTCGTGAAGCATTTAATCAAAGTAATTTCTCGCATTCTGGGGACCATTGCACTACATGAACAAAGTTTTCAATGTACTATAACTGCTTGTCATGAACCAGCATGCTCAAATTCTCTAGATTGTGGTAATACAAGTTCATGACATTTTGTTCTATCAAAGAATTTTCAAAGTACTTGTATTGCCAATACAAGTGAGATGGTTGCTCAGCTTCAAAATTTGTACTTGTTCAGAAACTAGAGAAATGATCAAAATAGAACAAGTAAAATCAAAAGCATCGAACAAAACAACGTCGAAAAAGCAACCAAATTCTGGTAGGCAAAATTGGGTAAGTATGGATAAGTATCTGGTGATGGTAGCATACATTCGTCACCATTGAAGTATACTTTTCGAGGAAATGCCCATCCTTGTTTAAGGGTAAAAGTATCCTTATCTTTCTGGAGAAGAACTTCTGATTGTACATTTCCAGTTGGCCCTGCTTCCATAAGTAAGTCATTGTAGAACTTCATACCATAGAACATTCCAGTGTCATCTGCAGCATGAGAAGTTTTACTTACGTCTTTGCCACATCACGCTACTTTTTGCATATAAGATTAATTTCACTTGCTATAACAGTACAGTCACAAGATTATTTATTTGTCATGTTAAAGTAACTGAACTTTATCTAGTATATATAATATTTTCATGTGACTGAGATTGTTTTGTGACTTTACTGTTATAGTGTGTAACCACATGTGAAATTAGCTTTTATGTCGATGCAGTGTTTTAGAGAGTTTACGGACTTACTTATCGATTGATATGGAACGAGAGGCTTGTAATCAAAGCTAAAAACTTGAGTGACATTGTTAAGATTTGGATGTTGAGCAACAAGAGTCCATTGTGTGTAATTGATCCTGTAATTGAAGTTGGTAATCGTAATCTTGACTCTCCAGTACTCCTTGTAGTTGAGTTTCACATGCCAATGGATTCTAATCGGGCACATATGTTGTGTGCACTGTAGTAATGGTGCATTGTCTTTCCTTGGAGTGTTTACTCCCACCACACTGAGTAGTTTGGAATCGCTCCTGTATGTGTGTCAGGAGAGAATTAGTAATTTTAACTTATATACACTGACAGTAAAAATAATCATGAGAGACTTACTTGATGCAATTGTGTTTGTTCTCGCAACCACAAGCACAAGAGGGACAAGTAGTAATCGTTTCATTATAGAAAGTTGAGAGGGAGACACAACATTTTGGGTGTTTTTGGGCTACAAACTGAGAGTATGTGCATGTTACATTCCATGTCACTGCACAAAACACAGAGTATTTATAGTTAATTATAAGAAAATGATAATCAACATAATTTCAATAATTCATAATTTTGACTTGGCATGGAGTGATCTTAAACTAAAGCCATGTAAACTGTAGTAAAATGTTCTATAGTTTTGTGGTTTTAAACATCTCATGTGAAAAGTTAGAATTGAAGAGTTGCCAAAAAGATAAAGTAACATTTTTTTTTTCAACGGATTAAATCGAAAAGTAAGACAAACAAATTGAAAAAGGAGAAGTTCTAAGGAAAATGAATTCATCCCATAAAGGAAATTACTTTTCACTTGAGATGGAAAATGATTTCCTTCATAACAAACACCAGAAAATTGACTTACTGATGGAAAATGTTTTCCTAGGAAATGATCAATTCTAACACACCAAACACACGTGGCGTAAGAAATAACCAAGTCTATTTGATGAAGTAAAACTCACTCAGTGCCTGAGTTTTCCTTCTCATATCAGGTGTGAAGAATTTGGTCGACGGGACAATCTTTGCAGGGCCACAAGTGTAACCTGGTCCAGGACCAAGCAAAGTGAAGTTCTTGGGGAGTTTTACAGTCTTGTTTGAGGTACCAGCCTGTCCAACACTAACTTGAAAAGCAGAAACAGAAGCTTGAGGATCTTGTCCCCAAGAAGCCAAAACTCCACCTGCAAAATACAACATGGGACAAAATGTGAGTCTTTTAAGAATTTCTTCATCGACCAATCTAATTTGAATCTTCAGATAGATATGTTTTTGACACTAACACACCTTTACAACAATTGGTAAATTGTTGGTTATAAGGTACTCCTGGGAGCATATCTACAATTGTGGGAGTCTTCTTGCAACAATGCGGGACGTTTCCTTTGAATTTGGAGCAATCACCTTGTTCTGTGGCTTGGGCACCAACCATAGTCCATATCACTTCTTTCTTGGCCCATGTCCATCCTAATGTCCAGCCAGGGGTCATTATGTGTCGGTACATTTGGAAGTTGTTCATCGTTACCACAGCCTAGGAGCAGACACAGATTCAAAATGTAAATTTGATTGATACAGGATCAAAATTATTACCATCATACTTAACGTGCTTTTGAAAATATCAATTCAACGTACATTGTTATTACCACCTAGAATTATACCCGTGCACACAAAAGTGCTTCAGATAACGAATTTAATTTCTTTACACTTACAATGTAAAAATGTTTTTACACTATAAGCGCAGTTAAAAGGTAATGAGTTTATGTTCCATGTCCTAATCATGTAAAAAATACTTACACAATCAGGTCATGTGTACGGTAATATAAAGGTACATCATAATTAGTAATCTAATACGATGGTAACTAAACTTGTCAATTGTTATCACAACTTAAATTACGTTGATAATATAAAAAAGGCATAATACATAAATATGACTTTTAACTTGACTTTAGCTGACAACTATGACCTCTAATTTTACCGGTACACAAGCCGACATTTTAACTATCCAAAAAGTGAATAAATATATACACTCGTCCTACATGACATCCTCCATGACAAATTTTTGTCCTACATGGCATCTTACATGTATTATATCACATGGAACATGTGTGTCTACTTGTTAAATTTTATGCAAGTTTAAGTGTTTACTTGCAGAGTATAGATGATAGCTGAAGCTAAGTTAAAGAGCATACTATGTATTATGCCTATAAGAAATATCTACGCTAACGAAATATATAAGTCAAATCAATAGATAACTACGGATAAACTGTCCATGAAAGTAAAAACGATAACCTGGAAAAGAAGACAAGTTACTTAAGTTATAATACGTATATCATCATATATACATTAAATGTGATATATGCTAGGCCATCACTTCCAAGAACTATAAGGTTAGTTCTTAAAATTCATGACAATTATGAAAGGAAACTTACAACATAGCCATCAGGAGTCCAAGACATTACATCCCATTTAATAGTTATATTCCCATTTGGATCCAATGGATCATAAGCAGCTGCAAGATTGATCCACAAACTAAATTGAAAACTATATACAAAAAAAACAAAAAGAAAGAAAGATGAATAGTATTAATTGAATCTATATAACTACAATTAGTTCACCTGTATAAGAAAATAAGACAAACAAGAGGCCAATTAGAGTGATCAAATAACTTCCCATTTTTCTTTAGGAAACTGGTATCAAAGATCTTCAATTGACAATCCCAATAAAACTTGGAATTATGGGGATTGTTAGTTGGCTCAAAGAAATATATGTTGAGTTTGTTGTCTCTCTGTAAATCTCCTTTTCTTTATATTGTTGTTGGCCTTTCTGAATCTTGAAGCAAAGATTTGGTGAGTCTTCATATTTTTCTGTTTCAAACTTGAGTGTAACATTACAACTTTCATTCTCCTGTGTTAAAAGAAGATGACACTTTGACAAATGACATAGCAACAGACATAAATATTAATTAAACTTTTCTAAGAAAATCGTTGGGTTATCACCCTAAGCAATTGTTAAAGGTAGTCTCATATATATACCTTTTTATTTTATTTATGATAATGGTGGTGTTCAAAGCAAAATATATATAATTAATGTTATTTATATAATTATATATAGAATTAAGTTTAAGGATACATTTGCTTTAGGTTCGATATTCTATAGGAGTCTTTTAGTAAAATATCGAAGACTTGTATGCATGTAAAAAGAATATGGGCCAAATACATATGTAACTCGTTTAGCTAGTCTCTACATTTTATTTTGATACTTTAATTTAATTTAAACTCTCCAACTCTATTTTCAATATACCATATGATCATAAAATAATGATTAAACAGATCAATGAAATTATTCAACTTTTAAAACGTGTGAAGGGTCCTTTTAACATTAATATATGATATCTTTATCATTAACAATCTTCTCCCCTATTTATTTTCTTCATCTTCTCTTCAACTCCAACTTTTTTCATCATCTACACTTCACTTGTACATTTATTTTCTTCATCCACCTCCTTTTCTTCGTAAGTCTCTCTACGCCAAAGATCGTATTCCTTTTATATATTTCAATTTATATAATTCAATTTGGCTATATAAAATTTAGAATATCGATTATATTATGCATTAGAAAGGATTAAATAAAATATTAAAATAAGAAGTAAAGAGATAGATTGAAGAGAATAATATCATATCAAAATTTAGAATCATAATTAACGGAATGATGTCAAATATTTTATTGATGCCACATAAATTTAAAAATATGGATATATCCATAGTAACATAAAACTCGATGTTTGTATTAGTTTGCATCATTAATCGAAATAATGAGTGAATTGAATTGATTTATTTTACGTGTCTTTTGGCTTTTAAGTTCATTTTAATTTTTAAAGTATATGACAAACATTAAAAAAAAATACCTTTTTTAGGCTAGAAACGTAAGAAAAAAAGTCATTTCAAAAACCCCTAAATCTTGTAATCAATTGAATATAGTTAATTAGTATGTATATTCTTATATTGCTTAAAGACGATAAATCGATACAATTAATATATATGCCAAGTAAATTCAGATGACTTGGAGAAAATAAAATACATTGCATTGTATAATTGGATGTTTTTGTTTTACTCTTTTAATATTTGTCTAACGTGCACTAAATATTTATATTGGATAAAGCTTTTGTGTTTAAATGGTATGTGAAAAATGACGATGAAAGGAACAAAGCTGAGTTAAAGTGCCAAAATAAATTATGACAAAAAGTTAAAAAGATTGTGTATGTGTTCGGCAAGTGAACTTTTAGTGCATTTTATTTAAACTTTATATTATATAACATTACAATGAGGTGAATTTAAATGATATAATAAGATAATAGAATTCATATAGTCGATTTTTTTTTTTTTTGCTTGCGATTGAGATACAACAATTGTTGGGTTTGGACCAATTTGCGTGTACCATAGTTATTCCGATTTGTTACCTCCACTAGTACCTATATGTATTAGATAATTTTATCCTGAGCGATTTAAGCAAATTAAAAATAAAAGAATTACCTAAGTTTTGTTTTTAATTTCTATTGAGATTTAAATGTGATTTTCCATAATTTTTTACCACCCTGGTCAGTTACAACTTTGAATTCATAATTATTTCTATTTAGTCAGACTGGAATTATTTTTGGTTAGATTTGGTACAAAGTCCCATAGGAGTAACTTTCAAGCATGCAGTAGGTGATGATGACTGATAATATTCTTTAAAAAAAAAAAAGAATCAATTATGTTGTATATATATTTGAATGCCCAAGTGTCTAATAGGAAATAAGAAGCCAGAAAGTCAGAGCACTTTCACAAGATTTTACATTAAGGAAAGTAAATAAGTGTCATGTTTGGTAGGAACAGTAGAAATGTCTCTGTCTAAAACGAAGACACTCTAACAATGTTCTTCTAGACTTTATTCAATTAATAACTATGGTTGAATTACTTCATAGTCTACTAGAGACCAATTTGAGTATGAAAAATTTTTTGTTGGAAGCATCCCTCCAAATGGCCCTGTAATAGACTCTCTGAATTTAATTGAAATTTCAATACAAATATTGAACATTTAAAAAAATATTATCTCAAAATAAGCTAAAAACTGGTCTTAAGAATTGAGATGCAAAATTTCATCCGACTAATATTGGAAAATATGAACAAACTAGAAAATCTAAACAGAGTACTTACTCCTTTTCTCTAAAGAAGGATGGCGGGGCTGTAATTACAATGATTTATATGATCTTGGATGAAAATTTTATATATTAAGTATGTAATATATATTGTAACTTTAAATAGTTAAAGTTTAATTATTTTATTGATATAACAGGTAGAGTATAGTGACCATATGTCACGATCTTTTTCTCATGAACCATGACTAACACGTGACAAGTGTTTTCCGTTAGGTGAAACTATTTCAATTCATTCTTTTCACCATGAATCAATAACCAAAATAAAATTACATAGTAGATAAAGGTCTAAAACTCCAATAACAACTCGAACTCATAAACATATATAAGTTACTATGACACCAACCAAACCCAACAAAGTAAATATGGTGAAGAGTTATGTCATAAGATGTGAGTACAAAAGTATAAGGACCGATGAATAAAAACATAAAATTATATTTTAAACAAACACAAGCACGAACCGATGCAGTTGGCTCACCTCGACTGAAACTTTAGAATGCTTCTGAGCAACTCAAGTGTGCCCCCAATAGTGTGAAGAATGACGTGCCTCCAATATGCTCATTATCTCTACCTCAAGTATGTAATGATGAATAATCTCGTCAGCACAAATACAAAACAACTATGGTTTCTTCCACATGAACTTCATTACATCTGACATAAATTTTTGGCGCCGGTGGAAGAACATATTTTAAGGTACCACATAACTCACTGTATAGTTGGCAAAATTGCAAACCATGGAATCAGGTCCTTTTAATACAGTCAATACGTGCTCATTTGAAAAAGTATCATCAATCTTCCCTTTCGATCTTTAATGTCAAAGTCCAGTGGCGGATCCAGGATTTAAAGACGGTGGGTGCTTATCTGAAAAGTGTATTTTAAGGTATAAAAATTTGTGCTACTAGTGGGATTCGATCCCTCATCTAACAACTTGTTTTGAGCCTTTGGAGGGCAGTAAGAACTACAACACCCATAGGATTTCTTGTTCATTGGATGCTTATCTTTATATTTATATATTTTTTGCATATTTTCTATATAGATGCACAAAAGAATTTCGGGGTCAATGGGTGCTCGAGCACCCAGCAGACTCCACGTGGATCCCCCCTGTCAAAGTCAAACGTTTGCAATAGGAACACTTAACGAATCAATCTAGGCATAACATCTTTATTTGTCATAAAGTATCAAAGTGCAGCATGATTAGTGTGTACAATGACCTTGGGGTCAAGTAAGATTTGAATTTTGTAGATGCAAAGACCACTACAACCAATTCATATTCAATCATCGTATAGTTCCTCTAGGTAATGTTAAGAGTTTTGCTGGCATAGTATATAGATCGCAAAATCTTCACATATCACTATGCTAAGACTACACCCAGTGTCACACTATTACCATCACACATAACCTCGAACGCTAGGTCCTATCTGGTGTAATAATAATGGATGTAGAAATGACCTTTTCTTTAAATCCTTCAAGCGCTTTCAGACATGCATCACCAAATGCAAACTTTAACTCCTTTAGAAACTTGAACAATGGGAGAGTGTCACAACTCGGACCTAGGCCTAGATGTGACACGGCAAATGCGAACCTGAGAGTCCCCAAACAAGCCTCAAAGTATCCAAATCCACATCATCAGTTCAGAAGACATTCAAATAATAAACACATATTTCTAAGGGATGGGAAAGTAGGACTCACGCTTTAGGGGTAATACGGGGCTTAGGATCTTCCACATTTCCACATCAAACATATATACATATCATAGCTCCCATAATCAATCCATGCTATCCATATCCAATAGATAACTGAAATCATAAACTTCAAATACAACACATAGCATATATATTCTAGGAGAGCCTACAAGATGTCCAATAATGCCTCTAGTCATAAGATGGGACGGAAGCCAAGACATGTCCCGGGCTCACCCTCAATTAAGAAGATAAACTGAAAACAACATATGTAGAAAGAAGGTAGCTTGTCCTAGGGAACAATCGAATAGACCATTATTAGAGTTCATTTATGGAGCTTATAGGACTATCAAGATCTATCAACTCATCATCATTCTTTCCCCACAATCACAATCACAATCAACAATCCCACGTCAAAGCTCTAGACTTAACCCCTAGATCCACTCATGCATGGTTTCAAAAGTTAACATGTAAGGTTATGCAATTTCTCATGAAAAATAGTCAATTCAAGAAAACAAGTTTATGATGATCATCAACATACAGAAGTACATAAAAAAATAGACATAATTTATAAGAGATATTCAAGAATCAATTTAAGAACATGTATGGGGACTCATGAACACTCAACTCCTCTATGACCATCTATGGGGCACATGAGAGGACAATCTCATGCTTCTAGTTTATCCTTACATACCTGGGATGAAGCTCTCAACAATCGCTTCAAAGATTTCCTCTTGAATTTCTCAATCTCAAGCTCTTCTCCTCTTTCCTCAAGCCCTAGTCTTTTTGTTAAAGGTTTTGAAGGACTTAAAATAGGGTTTATAACCCTTTTTGTAGTTAAAACGACCTATGTTTATCATATAATAAGTCTAGGAGGGGTTTGGAAAGGTGTAGAATACCCCTTACGAAATTCGAAAAAAGTCTGTCTCGGGACATGGGGTCCGTGCTGCGGACTGAGTTTATTTTTGATATTTTTAGTCGAAAATTCTCCAAACGAGGTTTCTAATACCGCAGAAATATTTTAGGATAAAACCAAGTGTTGGTCCGCGGCAAATGCGCGTCGCACACTTGTCGTGCACCCTCACTATTTCGCGTTTTCTCATCAAAAAATTATCTTTTGATCTGGTTGCTCTAAAACTCATCCGGGACTATTTTCCCACTCAATTTTTCATGCTGGTCACAAATCCAGCCTCGGATTTACCATGTGAACATGGGAAGATGCATTATGCGCACATCTCTCTTCCAAGGGTATTTTGGTAATTTTGTCGAGTGTTACCTCTATCTTGTCCCATAAAGATGGACAAGGATTGATGATCCAAGAGAGAGAGTTGAGTGTCCTTACCTTGGTAAGTATTGGACGGGCGAGCAATGATGTTGCGTTCGTTGTGCATCACCAACTATGGTGGTGGGATGAATGTCAGTTAGAGAAACTCCATAAGTTTGCATAACAGATTTGACTGAGTTGCATACTAGAGTATTTTTTTAGGAGAAGTGTTTTACTATACAATTTGGATGATTTGGCATGAGTTGCATATTATTAAGTTTACTTTCAACGCATGACTTTATTCATCAACTTGCATGGTTTACTGAGTTCAGTTGAGTTACTTGATTTGAGCATCGTTGATTATGTCCTTTCCTTTCCAGCCATTTTACGTATCAGTATTGTTGTGTCTCATCATTCGAACTGGTCGAAATAGTTCGCAACATCATGTGGTTGTGCTCTCTGATTTTTTTTTAAAAATATGTTTAGAGCTGCCACGTAATTTTAAGTAAAATATTAGGGAACCAATTCTAGAAAATGTAAATATTGACTCTGTTTTGATTTGCAAAATCAGTACAATTCTAGGTAAGGGTTTGGTAACTCATTTAGAAGGTGTTAGGCATCTCTTAGAGTGTATCAGAAAATAGTTCTTAAATTTCGCTTAGGAAAATAACTTGTGATAAATTATTCTTTTATTTTTCTTAAGTGTAGTGAGAAGAAAATCTCTTTAATTATAGAAAAAAGAATAAAATACAAGTGTCACGACCTGGTCCTGGTCATGATGGCGCCTGCTATATCCTACCTACATGCAAGCCAATTCCCCAGCCCCTGGGTACATGTCCTAGCTTTCTAGTCCAAATCATAACCAATATGACAATATACATAACTGAAACCTACCCAGAACTTAGAAATCAACTGTCTAGAACTACAATAGACACAAGGACATCTCACATACATATATCAATAATCATAAAATATACAAAATCAGGAGTGTACCTACAAATACCAAACTCTATTGTACAAGTCTGATGTGTACATACAAAAGACGACCATCAACCGGAAGGAGACTGCGAAAAAGCCAAAGCTGTCGGTGCTCACCAAAAGTCTCCTGAGCGCTCCTGAAGTTCCCCAACCTAGCTATCATGGCCCATACCTGGACCTGTCACATGTTAGCAGTCCCAGTCATCCCTTTCAGGCCCTCTCGTAGTCATAAAGTGTAAGAACTAAGACAGTATAGCAGCTATAACAACACAACCCTCAATACAACAATTATCGTCCCATGACAACATATATGTACAACATAGAAATCACATCCAACCATATACATCATATACTCTACAAGTCAATCCATAAACAATATATTTCTACACATTCCAGTTCAAATACGCCTGCATTTCAACTCAGTTTGAGGTTTAGGGAAAGCCTAACCTACTTGGCATCCGACGTCTCTTTTTCTAAGTCAATCCAGCCATGTTTTCCCCTACAAATCGCTTTTCAATGCTGATCCATTGTTAAAATAAAATCTACAAGGTCGATACGATTGAATCGGCCGTAAAGCTTATAGAACAGGCTAAAATAAGTCAATCGAGCCTAAAATGGAAAAATAGGGCCCACATTCGAAATCCAAACAAATTCCCCCAAAACTTAATAGCCATATTACCTTGAGTTTACACCAAAATAACTCAGCGCAAAATGGACCCCAGAAGACCGAGAAAAGACTGAAAAATGGAATTTGAAACTACACTAGAAAAATATTCTTTTCAAAATTTTCTCAGTCAAAATTCTCAAAAACCAGATAAAATTAACGAACATGTAGCATAAAGCAACATTTTTCTCGTCACGTAGAACAATTTAGATACAAATTTCACTAAATTTTCAAGAAATAACTGATATTGCAATGTAAAATTTTCACCAATTCTCGATATATCATCAACAAAAAAGTAGAGATTTACCTTGAAATACATATCAAATCCCGAATCCGACTTTACCACGATGTTTTTTACAAAAATCCGAGTCGCGAAGCATTTTGAATCACTCAAATTAGATGAAAAACAAGCTTGAAATCGTGGTACGAAGTTGGAGGAAAATTATATTTTGATCCAGTTTCTCTAAAAATCAACCGAGACTATTTTCCCACTCAATTCTTCGTGCTGATAGCAAATTCCACCTCGGATTCACCATCTGAGCATGGAAAGATGCATTATACTCACATCTCTCTTCTAGGCGTATTTTGGCAATATTGTCGGGTGTTATATCTATCTTTTCCTAAAAAGATGGACAAGGATTGAGGATCAGAGAGAGAGAGTTGAGTGTCCTTACCTTGGTAAGTATTGGAAGGGCAAGCAATGATGTCGCATTCGTTGTGCATCACCGACTATGGTGGTGGGATGAATGTTAGTTAAAGAAACTCCAAAAGTTTGCATAACTTATTTGACTGAGTTGCACACTAGAGTATTTTTTTAGGATCATTGATTTACTATACAATTAGGATGATTTAGCATGAGTTGCATATTATTAAGTTCACTTTCAAAGCATGACTTGATTCATAAACTTGCATGGTTTACTTAGTTGAGTTGAGATTATTTTTTAGTTGAGTCACTTGATTTGAGTACCGTTGATTTTGTCCTTTCCTTTCCAGCCATTTTACATAGCAGTATTATCGCGTTTCATCATTCGAACTGGTCGAAATAGTTTGCAATATCATGTGGTTGTGTTCTCTGATTCTTTTTTAAAAATATATTTAGAGCCGCCACATAATTTTAAGGAAAATATTAAAAACCCAATTTTAGAAAGTGTAAATGTAGACTTTGTTTTGATTTGCAAAACCAGTATAATTCTAGGTAAGGGTTTTGGCTACTCGATTGGAAGGCGTTAGGCATTCCTTAGAGCCTATCTAAAGATAGTTATACTTAGCTTAGAAAAATAACTTGTGATAAATTATTCATTTATTTTTTTTAAATGTAGTGACAAGTTTAAGTATAGAAAACAAAAGAACAAAATACAAGTGTCACGACCCGGTCCCGGTCATGATGACACCTGCTATATCCCACCTACATGCAAGCCAATTCACCAACCCCCTGGTACATGTCCTAGCTTTCTAGTCCAAACCATAACCAATATGACAATATACATAATCGAAACCTACCTAGAACCTAGAAATCAACTGTAAAGAACTGCAATAGACACAAGGACATCTCACATACATACATCAATAATCGTAAAATATACAAAACTAGGAGTGCACCTATAAATACCAAACTTTATTGTATAAGGCCGATGTGTGGATACAAAAGATGGCCATCAACAGGAAGGAGACTGCGAAAAAGCCAGAGCTATCGGTGCTCACCAAAAGTCTCCTGAGCGCTCTCAAAGTTCCCCAACTCAGCTATCATGGCCCATACCTAGACCTGTCACATGTTCGCAGTCCCAGTCATCCCTTTCAGGTCCTCTCGTAGTCATAAAGTGTAAGAACACAGACAGTATAACAGCTATGCACAACACAACCCTCAAAACAACAACTATCATCCCATGACATCATATATGTACAACATACAAATTATCGAACCATATACATCGTATACTCTGTAACTCAATCCATAAACAATATATTTCTACACATTAAAGTTCAAATACGCCTGCATTTCAACTCAGTTCGAGGTTTAGGGAAAGCCTAGCCTACTTGGCATCCAACGTCTCTTGTTCTGAGTCAATCCATCTATGTTTTCCCCTTCAAATCACTTTCCAATGCTGCTCCATTGTCAAAATAAAATCTACAAGATCGACACGGTTGAATTGGCTGTAAAACTTGAAGAACAAACTAAAATACATCAATCGAGTCTAAAATGGGAAAAATAGGGCTCCACGCTCAAAATCCAATCAAACTCCTCCAAAAATTGATCCCCACATCACCCTGAGTTTATAGAGAAAAATTCGACCCAAAATGGACCCCAGAAAAACAAGAAAAGGCCCAAAAATGGAATTTGGAACTGTAACAGGAAATATTCTTTTTAAAATTTTCTCGTCAAAATTCTCAAGAACCAGATAAAATTAGTGAATCCAGCATACAACAGCATTCCTCTCGTCACGTAGAATAATTTAGGTACAAATTTCAATAAATTTTTGAGAAATAACCAAGATATTGCTATGTAAAAGTTTCACTCATTCTCGATCTATCATTAACAAAAAAAAGTAAAGATTTACCTCAAAATACATGTCAAATCCTAAATTTGACTTTACCACGACGTTTCTTGCGAAAATCCGAGTCGCGTAGCATTTTGAATCACTCAAATTAGATGAAAAACAAGTTTGAAATTGTGGTACAAAGGTAGAGGAAAATTATCTTTTGATCCGGTTGCTCTAAAAATCAACTGGGACTATCTTCTTACTCAATTCTTCGTTCTGATTGTAAATCAGGCTCAGATTCACCATCTGAGTATGGGAAGATGCATTATGCGCACATCTCTCTTTTAGGGGTATCTTGTTAATTTTGTCGGGGATTACATCTATCTTGTCCCAAAGAGATGGACAAGGATTGAGGATCCAAGAGAGAGAGTTGGGCGTCCTTACCTTGGCAAGTATTAGATGGGAAAGCAATGATGTCGAGTTCGTTGTGCATCACCAACTATGGTGGTGGGATGAATGTTAGTTAGAGAAACTCCATAAGTTTGCATATCTGATTTGACTGAGTTGCATACTAGAGTATTTTTTAGGAGCATTGTTTTACTATACAATTTGGATGATTTGGCATGAGTTGTATATTATTAAGTTTACTTTCAAATCATGATTTTATTCATAAACTTGCATGGTTTACTTAGTTGAGTTGAGTTGATTTTTGAGTTGAGTTACTTGATTTGAGTACCGTTGATTATGTCCATTCCTTTCCAGCCATTTTACGTACCAGTATTGCCGCGTCGCATCATTCGAACTGGTTGAAATAATTCGCATCATCATGTGGTTGTGTTCTCTGATTTTTTAAAAAAAAAATATATGTTTAGAGCCGCCACATAATGTTAAGAGAAATATTAGGAAAGCAATTTTAGAAAATGTAAATGTAGACTCTGTTTTGATTTGCAAAACCAGTAAAATTTTAGGTAAGGATTTTGGTTACTCGATTTGAAGGTGTTAGGCATCCCTTAGAGCCTATCTGAAGATAGTTCTTAAACTTAGCTTAGGAAAATAGCTTATGATAAATTATTCATTTATTTTTCTTAAATTTAGTGAGAAGAAAATTTCTTTAATTGTAGAAAAAAAGAATAAAATGCAAGTGTCACGACCCATTCCCGATCATGATGATGCCTGCTATATCCCACCTACATGCAAGCCAATTCCCCAGCCCCAGGGTACATGTCCTAGCTTTCTAGTCCAAACTATAACCAATATGACAATATACATAACCGAAACTTACCTAGAAACTAGAAATCAACTGTACAGAACTACAATAGACACAAGGACATCTCACATACATAAATGAATAATCGTAAAATATACAAAACTAGGAGTGCACCTACAAATGCAAAACTCTATTGTACAAGGCCTATGCATGGATACAAATGATGGCCATCAACAGGAAGGAGACTGCAAAAAAGCCAGAGTTGTCGGTGCTCACCAAAGGTCTTCTGAGAGCTCTCGAAGTTCCCCAACTCAGCTATCATGGCCCATACCTGGACCTGTCACATTTTTCCCGTCCCAGTCATCCCTTTCAGGCCCTCTCGTAGTCATAAAGTGTAAAAACACAGACAGTATAGCAACTATAGACAGCACAACCCTCAATACAACAACTATCATCCCATGACATCATATATGTACAACATACAAATCACATCCAACCATATACATCGTATACTTTGTAACTCAATCCATAAATAATATGTTTCTGCACATTCCAATTCGAATACATGTGTATTTCAACTCAGTCTGAGGTTTAGGAAAAACCTAGCCTACTTGGCATATGACGTCTCTTGTTCTAAGTCAATCCAGCCATGTTTTTCCGATGTCTCCATTGTTAAAATTAAATCTACAAGGTCAATACGGTTGAATTGGCTGTAAAACTTGAAGAACATGCTAAAATACATCAATCGGGCCTAATATGGGAAAAATAGTGCCCACACACGAAATCTAAACCAATTCCCCCAAAAAACGATCCCCACATCACCCTGAGTTTACAACAATAAATTTGGCCCAAAATGGAATTTGAAACTATACCGGGAAAACATTCTTTTTAAAATTTTCTCGGTCAAAATTCTCAAAAACAAGATAAAATTAGCGAACATCCAACATACAGCAGCATTCCTCTCGTCTCGTAGAACAATTTAGATAGAAATTTCACTAAATATTCGAGAAATAACCGAGATATTGCGACGTAAAATTTTCACTCATTCTCGATATATCAATAAAAAGTAGGGATTTACCTCAAAATACATGTCAAATCCCGAATTTGAATTTACCACAATATTTCTTGCAAAAATCGAGTCATGTAGCATTTTGAAGCACTCAAACCAGATGAAAACAAGCTTGAAATCGTGGTATGAAGATGGAGGAAATAATTATATAATTTGTTGGAAACATAAGTACATATATAAAATGTAACCTCACCACGTGACAGCCACAGATTTGGCCACATGTCTCCCCCTCTTTCCATTAATCCTTCAATCTCTTTTTCGTCATTTCGGGCTCGTCCAAACTCTGATTTTCGCAAATGAACTATGTAACCCTATGGATTTCGACATATTTGATCCATCAGTGTGGCCAAAATTTCCAACAAAACATCCTATGATAAAGTGAAGGTCCCACTTCTTTATTTGCAACTTATAATGGAAAGCCTCCGAAGGGTCAAACAATATCCAAACATCCCCGGTTTCAAATGAAGGGTCACCCTAGACCAAAATGGACATTCTAGAGCTAACTGCGCTATCAAAATTCTCATCCAAGGCATGGTTCTCGAGGGCGTTGATTGAGTCAACTATTAACCAATTTTGGCGGCCAAATTTGCAGTCTATGATATAATTACACCGAACATACTCTTAGCCTAATTTGTCCATTCCAGAGCTAATGGAATCGTGAAAATTTCACTTCGAGGCCATTTACCAGAACTTTACCTGAAAGCTTATTTTATGGGTATAACTTTCTGGTTAACTCAAAAAATCAACATAACTCCGGAATAACCCGACCAATAATCACCGCAATAGTCCTGAGGTCACTATACACATGCTCAATTCAACATAATAACAGCAAAACCACAGAAATGACTCGGAGGGTCATTACAACATTCCCCACATATAAGAGTTTCATCTTCGAATGTACGAACACAGACATACCTGTAGGCTCCAATCCACACCACGAGTATATAAGTCATAAATATGTTCCGATTCTATAATAATTTAATACCACCCTTACTATCCAGAAATCCCACCACCCATTTGTAAATAACAATGAGACGGTGCAGTAATTCAACAAGGAAGTCTCAAGAATCCACTATTTATCCCCTCCGCTTAATCAACTGACAAGTCACGAGGATCAATCGGCCAAACATACCCGTCTTACTACATCACTGGATGTTCGGATAATCATGGTTGTTCATAACTGTGCTCGTGGTTTATATCTACGACTTTTACCCCATTTCTTGCTTCCTTATACAAATGATTCCCAAAATCAACCACAATAGCTCATAGGCTAACCAAATAACTGCGGACAATAACTAATATGCTCTCATTCATATGCAGGGCCAAAACCCCCTTCCCTAGTGTCCAATCCACTCGGCATTGCCACCAAACACTCACCAATACAAAAAATACCTAATAGGCTACCCACTCAAAAGGCTCTCTGTACTTCCCTTCATACCCAAGAATTCATATCTCACTTCCCAAACATGGTCCTCAGTAGTTATTACTATTAAGCTCCTCATTCTGTAGTATTTAACAATTAACCCATGGCTAGAACCGCAACAACATCCACGGTTGCTTATAAGTTACCAAATTCCTGCTATGTAGTCAGCCCAACAACCACAATCATCCACTCACAATGGCCACAAAAGATCTGGGTACAACCCCCAGATTATCCTCCACCATAACTCCCCTTAGCAATATTAGACAATCATCTAATCCAATGAAATTGTAACTCATTAGAAATACACCAGCGCAACATCAATATGTGGAAAGCAGAATGTATAATAGAACAAGCCAGAGGTAGGGTTAGCTCAGATGCAACCGACCGAGCCTGCCTCAGAGTCACTCTGCTTTCGATCTCAAGCTGTACAAATCAAAGTTTTCATGGTTGGCATAAACCCAGGTGCCGACTTGGAGTTGTCCTCAGTCTATCTTGAATTCCCCAGACCCTGACGAAGGAATCCAATAATAAGTCTACACCGTATGGGCACAACTCCATAGGCTCAAACCAGCCAACTAGAATACGATATTAGCAACCACATAATAAAAACAAGTCAGTTCAACCCTAGGGTAATATTATAACCGAGGCCATCCAAAGATATCACTCGACCCACATATCACAATCCTAAAGAATCATCATACCTAACCCCACTAATGAAAGGGCCTTCTACTACCTCAATATCTGACCCGAGATAAAAGGAACCCGGAAACCATACTCAAGTGGGCGATACACTAAGCAATGCAACTAACAATGTGAAACCATAAGTCAATATAAAGTAACTCGACAAGGTCAACATCCCCATTGGAAAACATAGCCAGGAATTTGGATAACACAGTCCTAGTTTGCTAACAATCATAACAAATCCCAAGGGCAAAGGGGCCGGCAGCTCAGCTGATGGTGCAACAATATCTAATATAACAATAGACGATCAAACGAAGCCTCCAAGAATAACATTTTATCCCAAAGTCCAGTCACCCAAAAATCAGGAGAAATGTATATCAAAAAATCATCACAAAAAATAATAACCATAGAGGCACAAGGTGTAGCCAGGGGTATAACCAACGGCCGACCTCTTAAATACTATATACGCTACTATCAGACTGCCCACTGCAGTAGGCAACCATCAAACAGTCATATGTATAAATCACATGGTTTGGCTTACATTCAGCCACCAACAGGGTATACTCATAACATAGGCTACAACTGTTCAGAATTCTACTAGGTACACATACTCATCAACATCAGAAAACCCAACGAGTCAAGTTAGTAGGTAAATAATCAAATACGGATATCTGGAAGACACCAATGCTCAGCCTTACCTCAATAACAACTTATCTCGCCTTCAGGATCTCTATTATTAGTGCTTACAGCCCATATAACCTTTAAACAACCGTTGACGTACATATATACGTATCACTGAACTCCATCCCCAACAACATCTCTCATAGTGCAATACATAGCCACCACCAAGCAAGTACTAATCACAAAGCCTGCCTCTGAGGCCCTTCTATATTCTCAATACCTGCAAGCTTCCTTATCCAATTGTTACAAATCGAGGGCATCTAGCCTCTACTCAATGGGCTTTGGGGGCTTCTCCCTATCTAGGACTGACGATGCAGCACTTCCCCTGCCCAGAGTCTGGCCTCTACACGATATCAACACGGAGGGACGAATAAAGCCAAATTTGCAAAAATTGTGGATCCATTGAAAAGACACACATCATAATCAACAAGACAAGAAAGTTCCTAAACATCCCGTAGCCTCCTGAAGATAAGTCACGAATGTCTCCGCACTCATCCACAGGACTCTACCAGAAAGTAGCTTTGTACAGTTGAGACCAGTGAATCTTAAGCTCTAATACCACCTAGTCACGACCCGATCCTGGTTATGATGGCACCTACTCTATCCCAGCTACAGGCAAGCCAATTCCCAAGCCCCAGGGTGCATGTCCTACCTTTCTAGTCCAAACTATAAACAATATGAAAATATACATAACAAAAATCTACCTAGAACTTGGAAGTCAATTGTACAAAACTACAATAGAATCAAGGACATCTCATATACATATAAGAATAATCGTAAAATATACAAAACTAAGAATGCACCTACAAATACCAAACTCTACTGTACAAGGCCAATGTCTGGATATAAAAGACGATCATCAACAGAATGGAGACTGCGAAACAACTAAAGTTACCGATGCTCACCAAAAGTCTCCAGAGCACTCCCAAAGTTCTTCGACTCAGCTATCACGGCTCGTACCTAGACCTGCCACATGCTCACAGTCATATAGTGTAAGAACTCAGACAGTATAATCGCTATAACCAACCCAGCCCTTAATATAACAACTATTGTCCCATGACATCATATATGTACAACATATAAATCACATCCAACCATATACGTTATATACTTCACAACTCAATCCATAAATAGTATATTTCTACACATTCTAGTTCAAATACGCCTACATTTCAGCTCAGTCTGAGGTTTAGGGAAAGCATAGCCTACCTGGCATCCGACGTCTCTCGTTCTGAGTCAATCTAGCCAAGTTTTTCCCCTTCAAATTACTTTTCGATGCTGCTCAACTATTAAAATAAAATATACAAGGCCAATACGGTCGAATTGGTTGTAAAACTTGAAGAACGGGCGAAAATACGTCAATCGGAACTAAAATGGAAAAAATAGGGCCACACCCAAAATCCCAAAAAATTATCCCCATGTCACCTTGAGTCTATAGCCAAAACTTTGTCCCAAAATGGACCCCAAAAAACTGAGAAAAGGCCCAAAATGAAACTAGAAACTATACTAGGAGACCATTCTTTTCAGAACTCTCGGTCAAAATTCTCAAAAATCGGATAAAATTAGTGAACATCCAGCATACCACCGCGTTCCTCTCATCATGCAGAAAAATTTTGACACAAATTTTACTTAATTTTGTTGAGAAATGACCGAGATATTGCAATGTAAAGTTTTCACTCATCCTCGATATATCATCAACAAAAAAGTAGAGATTTAGCTTGAAAGACATGTCGAATCTCGAATCCGACTTTACCATGACATTCCTTGCAAAAATTCGAGTCACGTAGCATTTTGAATTGCTCAAATCAGATGAAAAAAGAGCTCGGAATCATGGTACAAAGTAGGAGGAAATAATTATATAATTTTCGGGAAACATAAGTACATGTATAGAAAGGCAGCAGGCCTGACACGTTTCTTCCATATGGCAGCACCTGACCGTGCCACGTGGCCAATGGTATACCAGAATTTCCATCGGATCTTCCTACGATAAAGTGAGGGTCCCACTTGTTTATGTCCAACTTATAATGGAAGCCTCCGGAGGGGCAAATAACATCCGGACATCCCCGGTATCAAACGAAGGATAGACCTAGACCAAAATTGACATTTCGAAACTAACTGTGCTATCAAGATTCTCATCCGGGGCATGATTCTTGAGGGCATTGACTGAGTCAACTATTAGCCGATTTCGGTGGCTAAATTTGCAGCTCATGATATAATTGCACCGGACATGTTCCTAGCCTAATTCAACTGTTCCGGAGCTAATGGAATCGTCAAAATTCCATTCCAAGGCTGTTTACTATGACTTTACTTGAAAACTCATCTTACGGGCATAACTTTCCGATCAACTCAAAAATCAACATAATTCCCGAATAACCCGACCAATAATCCCGAGGTTACTATACACATGCTCAAGTCAACATAATAACAAAAAAAACTATAGAAATGACCTGGAGGGTCATTGCAACAAGGTATGTCATATGTACTTCTATAATACTGTCGAAAAACTTTAACAATAAAATACTTACTATACAATAAAATTAACAACTAAGTAAGTCAATAATAAATAAATAACTTGTAGATATAAGAAAGTTTATATATTAGAAAAATATAGATGTATGTTTAAAATCATATGAGCATATAAAAACTTATTGTGAACAATATGTTTAAATGTTGGGTGTTGTAACTTATTATTTTATTTACAAAATAAATAAATAAATGAAAAAAAGATAATGGATGAGGTGCAAAATATAACAATATACGCAAGTTGAGTAAAATTAAGTAAGAGTGATATTTTAATAAATAAATGAATGAACAAATGAAATAACATAACATAAAGTGAAACAATATAAAGAATGTTAAAATTTATGTAAAACTTGTGATCTTATATGTGTCTACCGCAAAAATAAAATGTGTCGTCAAAATATATGAGAGTTCATTATTTTTTTTATGTGGGTTAAAATAGCAAATGTATATAACAAAATAATGTATATATCAAAGTATAATAATTTGTATTTTATTTTATAAGGAGGATGAGTAACATTTGTAAAGAGAAGAACATAGAAACGAGGATAATATAATTTATGTAATAAAATAATACATCAAGTATATAAAAAACTTATATTATATACTTTTACGTGTATAGAGCACACATGTATAAAGTATTTACGAAAATTAGATCCATCATCACACCGTGAAATAAATAATCGAATAAATATACTTGAAAAGTATGAAGATCTTATAACATGAAAAATTTATTGCTTTATTTATATACATGAAAAATTAAGAGTTAAAAACAAAATAATATAATAACATTAATGATAATAAAAGAAATGTAAATATAGCAATATAGGATAGGGAGTAAATATAATTTGAGTAAAAATTCAAATAAATATAGCTTCATGGAATAAAATAAAAAAATAAAAAATATTAAAATATTATGTAAAACTTATTGCCGTACATGTATTTGTTATGAAGTAAAATATATTTATGAATGTTGTTAAAAAATATACGCGGGCTCATTATTTTATTTATGTAAGGTGATAAAATGATAATAACTATATGTTGACAAAATATATGAAAAATGTAAAATTTTATATTTCATTTATAAGTAAATAACATTTATAAAAAAGATAATAGATACAATAATAATAATAATAATAATAATAATAATAATAATAATAATAATAATAATAATAATAATAATAATAATAATAATAATAATAATAATAATAATAATATGACTTGTGTAAAATAATGTACCAAGTATAGAGAAAATTAAACTAAACTAAAATAAAATAAAATAATATACACACACACACATTATGATCACATATACATTTACATACCTTGTTTATTTTGAACTTGTTAAGAAAAATCTAAAATTATGAAATATAATATTAGAAAAACTCACAAAATACTTGAATCATATTTAGTTTAAAATGATATAATAATGCCTTATAAAGAAATTAATCAAACAAAATTAAAATAGACCAAATATATATTATTTTTTAGAAAATCAACTAAAGGGGTTTGAATTGACCCGAATGGTAACATTACATTGTATTTTAACAAAATCAATTTAAAACCTCAAGTGGTCTAATTATTAGGATTCATTCTATGATTATATTAGTTTTACAAAATACACGATCAACATTCAGTACGATAAATAATTCACTCCTAAAGGTGTTTATTTAGGCTTTTGAGTAGTTGGAGTACTTAAAAATTTAAGATAAATTTTACAAAAGCTTTGGCTATATCAAAACTTTTGAACAATGACTATAAAAATGTTGTCAAGACTATACAACATCAACACCAGACTCATTAGAAGTAATACTAATCCACAAAATAATTTTCAAAAAAAAAAGGAAAGTTAGCTAATGTGTCAAACATTCACATAAAAAGAAATATTTTGTCACGCCCCAAGTTCACATCCTGGGCATGGCCGGCACCCAGAACCATTTTTTGTCACAAGCGAACAACTTGACCTTGCTACATTGCTCAGCGAAAGACTTAAATAATAAATAGTAGGCTTAGATATAATATGCTAAAAAGAAAGCAAGAGTCTGAACAACTAAAAAAAAGAAATATCCCAATAACAACTGAAAATAAGAGCTGAAACTCCTGTCACATAGTCTATGGAACCTCTAACTAGAATAATGTGAAATAACTATCATGACAGGCCCACGGTAACCCCAACTGGAAAGAAATAGTAAAAACATAGATAAAAACTCTAGAGCCTCTGACCGGTAAGAGGCCTCACCAATAGCTGAATGAATAGCTGGTCCTCAACGGAGCGTCTGCTGAAGAACTGTCACCTACATCTACATCATTAAATGATACAGGTCCAAAGGATGTCAATACGTGGAATGTACAGTATGTAAAATAGCCAAAATCAGAAACTTAGGATAAAGCGCATACTCAAGTAACTAAAACATGTCTCAAAATAGGATAGCATAAGTAAAAAATAAAGTGCATCCTGAAAGTAAAAAAAAGACATATGCTGAAACTCTGTAAGTAGAAACTAGTTTACTTTAGCTTGGAGAGTTTCTCTAACCGGCAACCATCACTATGAGCTTCATAATGATACACTGTCTTCCCCATGCTACCAGAGTCGTCCCATACTTTGCCAAGGTAAGGGACGAAAATTAGGGGAGTGGGTTCATCCCAAAATGGGCCATCTCAGTGGCAATGAGGAGGGAGTTGTACTTTTGGTACAATCCTATCCTACGCCAGCTACATAGTTTATGAGTTCAAGTTATTATTACTCTCACTCATATTGGTGCTCAATACTACTCCCAAAATAACTTTTATAATGCTCATAACTTAAAGATAAGAGTTCTCAAGTGCCTTTTCAATCTTTTGGGACTTAGCCCAACTTTAGCTTTTCTTAAACTTTTTCCAACTTATCTCTTCTCTTTTATTGAATTTTTATCCATGCAAAGTGTCTCAAAAACATAACTTTATTGTTCAGCTATCTTATAAATACATAAGCTTTAGGTACTCCTTAAACTCAACTCAAAACTGTGAATATAATGGTTTTCATGAAATATCTAGGGTTCTTGTAATTACAATCTTAACCATGAAACCTTAATTTAATATCTTAACTTAGTAATGAAATCACTAAAGACCATGACTTTTATCAAGAAAAATACATGAACAAGTATTTCAATGAAATTAACTAGTAAAGGTGGAAACTTGATCTCAACTCATAAAGAGACCAGTAGTTAAAGATACTAAAATAATAGTAGGATAACATTTGGAGGGCCTTACATACCTAGGGAATTAGTTTCTTGAAGAAATTAAAGAAGGTTTTTGAAAGCCTTGGCTTTTGCCCTTTTCAAATTACGTTCTGAGTTTAGAGAGTGCCTGAGCGTTGTTGATATGAAGAATTATGTTTTAGGGGTTTACTTAAGTGAAAATTGATAAGTTTAGGCTTAAAAGGGGAGAAAAGATGAAAAAACCCCTCTTTAAAATCATTGCTCGGGTCGTCCATCTACGGCCCTTAGAAGTTTCTACCGCCCGTAGGGACCCTTCCATAAATTTTTGAGGGAATTTTGGGGTCTTTGGATCACTTTTGTGAGCCCATTCTACAACCCATAGAAGTTTCTACAACCCGTAGATTGGCCCGTAAAGTATGGGACCAAAAAATAGAGTTTTAGAATTTTTCTCCATGAGTTAGCAGACGGGCCGTACTTTAATCTACGGCCATAAAGGGCATTCGTAGAAGCAACTCTGCTCAGGCAGTCTTCAGTAAAACGGCCATAACTTTTGACTTCAAACTCCAAATAAGGTGAAATTGGTTGCTTTGGAAAGATAATTCAAAGGGCTTTCATTAGGTAGGTAATGGGAAACCTAACTCTGTGTGTGCTAAGACTTATGATTATTTAAAGTTGACCCTTGCATAATCTAAGCCTAGAAACTCAATTTATATAAGGAAAGTCTTGAACTCGACTATGTACTAGAGGTCTCTTATGACCTTAGTACACTTCCCACATATAAGAGTGAGGCTTAAAACATAGGTACATGTGCAGATACAGTTATGGGGTGTTACATATTCATCGATTAGTAGGAAAAGAAACGTAATTAAATGGCGATAGGGAAGGCCAAGAAACATTGACTCCTAATTTTGAGACTCCGAACATCGTGATGATCCTAATAGCTGTTGGCACATACTTTGGGCCAAAACGAGTTTCCAAAGTAAAAACTCCAGCGCGCTGATTGTACATGAAACATAAAGAAAAAACGAGGTTACAAAAGGCTAAGCTACGTATAAGATTTAAAACAGCTATGAACATTAAAATAGACTACATTATGAAGCTTAAAATTGAGTGAGAGAAAGATCACAGCTCACTCAATTCTGAAAATAGGCGAGCCTGATCATGAGCTCCAAGGTTAAGAAAAAAATTAAACAAGTGCTACAACCAGAAAATTTGAGCAGATTGATCCAATAATAGATTAGGATGATTCATTGGCCTGCAGACATTGAAATCACTTCTACATTATTTAATCTAAACTTGAATTTCCAGTTTTCATGTCAACCAATGCATGTCTGGTTTTTAGGAATGATATTTACAAAATGATAGGGACCTCAAAATCAATCTCATAATAAAGATATAATGAAGTCTACTGAAAATATAAATGATTCAACTTTCACTAAAACATCATACAGAAAATTCACAAGCTTTTTACAATACGATCTATCATAAGTAGTTGTAATAACATCGATTTAGAGGCTCTAAAATACAGCTGCCAAAATATTGCTAGTGGTATTAGATTCATGCTAGCATCTAAATCAAAGAAGGTCTTAGTGAAATTAAAGGATATGATAGTATATGGGATAGTGAATACTCCAAGATTCTCTTTTTCCTGCATAAGAGAATAGGTGGCTATCACAATGCAGTGATGCAATTTGTCCACAGGTTTGAAAGTCGTTGTTCTTTTTATAGTCACAAGATCTTTCATGAGTTTTGCATAAAAAGACATTTGTTCCAAGGGTTCAATTGGAGAGAAATTTACTGAAAGTTGCTTCAACATAAAGATGAACTTATGATGTTTTCTGTCTTCAGCCTTCTTTGCAATTCTATAAGGAAAAGGTGGGGGAGAAGTGGCATGAGAGTTGGAGTCAAACTGACCTTCTTTTCCGTACAATTATCAACCTCAAGATCCTTAGTTTCTATTTTAGGCTACTGCTCATCATTAATTCTCTTTCGATTCAAGAATTTTATCATTATTAGTAGAATTGGGTTTATTTGCTCATCCACTACTATTTGTGTTGTCGTATCGATAAATTATTTACCAATTCGTATAATTTATACATTTAATGTCTATCATTTTTAGATTCTGGACTGTATTTTTTGGAAGTGTCCCTTCTAGCATTGGTTCAACGTTGTGGCGTTTCACCTAATTACTACTCAATCTACTTAATAGTTGTGGCATGTGACTCTACCTTCTAATTCATATCTGATACGTCCACAGCATCTCCTAGAGACTTTCATCAGATGTTTCAACTCTATTCAATTGTAATGACCCTTTAAATTATTTTTGTGTTTCTGTTTCCTTTTCGTCAGTTAGAGCATTTCTATAGCGATCCCAAATCATTTTTGATTAATTGGCACATAACAGTTTGGTCTCCTAATCGTTTGTTTGGATTATTTCATTTTCATTAGTTAGAGCATTTCTATAGCGATCCCAAGTCATATATTACCTATTAGCACTAACAGTTCGGTCTCCTAATCATTTGTTTGGATTTTGTGTAGCTTTTATATTTTGAGGCCTTTATAACTTAAAAAGTTGACTTTGATAAAAAAAATATAGGCAAAATGGTCTTAAAATAAAGTTCGAACGATTCCATCTGCTCTAGAATGATCATTTTAGGCTAAAAATATGGTTGGCATTTTGAGGCTTTTGGTGCGAGTTTAAACCATTTAATATTTTAGTCTTTGAACATTGGCCCAAGTTTGACTTTGGTCAATTTTCATTAAAACCGTACCCGAATAAAAATTCTTTCTGTGCAATTAGCCCCAAAATATTGGTTTTGGTGTAGAAGGACCTTTTATTTGATTCCAAAGGCTTTTGGATCCAATTCAAAGCCCCTTGATGGATTTTGATTAAAAATATCATTTGGATATAAAACTCACTTTTTTATCGAGATGACTTCATAAAGCTGGCAACGGAACCGGAACGTACCGGTTCCGGACTGGTTAAGTGCCGGTCCGATCCGGTCCCGGTACTCTACTGGTTTGTTCCGGTTAGGGAGTACCGGGATGGGAGGGGGTATTTTACCGGTTATTACCAGTAATACCGGTTTAAATTTTTTTTAAAAAAAATTTTGTTACCGTTGGGGTGGGGCCCACCATCGGTAACAAAATTTTTTGGACCCTTTTTTGCCCTTTTTTACCCTTTTTATTTATTTTTTTATTATTTTTTTCCAAAATTCAATAATTTCTCAACTATAAATACCCCTAAATCTTTCATAATTTTTTAATCCAATTCTCTCCACTATTATAAATTTATAATTATATTATACATATTACATACTACTCTCAAATTTATTATATATTAATTATTTACTCTCTCAATTATTATAAAAATATTATTTAGTTTGGCCTAAGACAGAATGCGCTAAAAAATCTGTTGTTTGACAATTTTTAACTCAAAACGAAGATAAAACAAAAGCGATTTATAACAAATGTTAGCATGTTTTAAACCATAAAACTTCGGGAAAGGGGGGTGGGACGGGTCATTTGAAAAATCACTTAATGCATTATTGTAAATTAGAATTTTTGCATGCTCAAGCCGTTGCGGATGCCAAAAAATATGGAACTCCCAATCCCGAAGAATCGGTGGGAGGTTCAAATATGGTGCAATCGCAATTAAATCCTAGTAATATTTTCGGTCCTAGTACACATCGGCCTTGTAATACACAACGTGACTTAGACGAGCTTGCTAAAATGATTGTTGTTACTGGTTTGCCTTTTAGTTTTGCTAAAAATCCAGGTTCTATCCATTATATTCAAATTGTTTATAACCCGTCTTTTAATGGTTTTTCTAAAAATATAATTAAAAAAGTTGTTTTCGATTTTCAGGCACGACATGTACAATATCTTAGATGTTTATTTGCTTATGTTAATTGTAGGATAACAATTACTTCTGATATGGGACGTAGTATAATCGGTAATGATTATTTTACAATTACCGCCCACTGGATAGATGAAAATTGGAATATGCAGAAAAGAATTTTAGGATATACAAGTTGTGAAATGCGCAAAACAGGTTCTTATATTGCGCAAACTATTCTTGATGTTTTACATTTTTTAGTATATCTAGAAAAATAATTAGAGTAACTTTAGATAGCGCTTCTAGTAATAAACGTGTTGTAGATTTTATAAGACCTGTTCTTAGTCCAATTTATGAAGATGGTTTCTATATTAAATGTGTTGCTCATATTTACAATTTAATTGTTAGAGATGGTGTTTCATTATTTGAAAACGGTTGTTTATGAAGTAGAATTAGCATGCCACTTTGTTTTTAAATGTCAAGTAAAGGCTAGGCGTAAAGAATTTGAAAATCGTTGCATTGAATGTAATTTGCCTGTTAGGAAAATTCCTAAAACCGTAGCTACTAGGTGGAATTCATTGTACGAAATGCTAAAAGTAGCTTACGAATATAGGAGACCGGTTACAATGGTTTGGAATGCACATAATGCAGATATGACCTACTGGCTAGGTGAAAATGACTGGATTGGTATTAAGGATTTAATTGAATTTTTAAAAGTTTTTTATTTAGCCACTAAACAAATATCTGGCCTTTATTATCCTACGATTTGTTCTGTTTTTCCCAATATTTGTGTTATTTGTATTAAATTTGCTTTGTTTAAAAATAATCCAAAATTTAAAGAACCTACTAAAAAATGATAGAAAAATTTAGGAAATACATTTTCCCAATCCCTCAGATTTATTTAAGTGCTTGTTTATTTAATCCGGCTTACAAAGAATTCGGGGTATCTAGAATGGTAGATAGTATATATACAAACTTAGAAATCAAATACGATGAAGAAAATCGATCACATAATTTAGACGTAATTAAAAGTAACATTAGAACAGAAGCTAGAAAACTGTATGATTTAGAACAGTATAATTTAGTAGAAAATGTACAATACCAACCACAACCATATAGGCTTAGATACGATGATGATATTGACTCCATGTTAGAATTTCAGCTTGGACTAACCGCTAACGAAACAATGATTTTGATGAATATCTTAATCAGGCACCAGAAAGCATCAAGGATACAGAGGGGAAGCAGCAACTTTTGGCGTGGTGGAAGAATCGTGGAAAAATATTTCCAAGACTTCAGCGGGTGGTTCGTGATGTCCTCGCAATTCAAGTTTCGTCAGTGGCTTCAGAAGGCGCTTTTAGTGCTGCTAGATTCCAATTTGGAGACCATAGGCATTCACTAGCAGCTGATAGCTTGGAAGTTTCAGTCTTATTTGGAGAGTGGATAAATGCGGAGCGCATGAATTTAGGGCATCCGACATTGCCTTCTCAGTTTGAAGTCGATATCGATAATATTTTATCGGAATCAAGCGAAGACGGCATGGACTTTTGGGAGGAACAAGCTCAAGAGCTGATTCTAGAAAATGTAACACTCGAAATGTTAGAAACACTTAGGCAAGAATTTCAAAGTAGTTTAAGATATTAGTGATTTAATTTTACTGTATTACAAATTTAAAATAAATAAGACCTAGTTGAAACAGAATCCTTCCTAAAAGGTGGTTGCGTAAATTAGGTTGATTTCGAATATCTTACATCACTACATTGTATAATTTAAATTTTAAAATAACATAATAAAATTATAGGCTATTCGCCTTATTTCTTTTTTTAATGTTATTATCTTGACTTAATTTTAATTTAAGTTTTGACTTTTTTTTAATATATTTGCCCCCTTATTTCTCAAATCTTTATTAACTTTAAAGTTTAAAATATAAAAACATTCAAAATTTAATCCTTAAAAATTAAACTTTATAATTTTATATTTAAAAAATTAGAAATTTAAATTTTTATAGTAGAAAGATTGAAAAATTTGATTTTACACTTTAAATGTTTTATATATAACTTATATAATATAAGTAGAACTACTTATAGATTTAAAACTTTTATACTTATATTTTATGACAACTTTAAATTCAAACTTCAATTTAAATTTTTAAATATTAATATTAATTTAACATATAAAAATTACACTTCAAATTGTAAATTTGTGATTTATTAATTAATTTTATTTTTAAAATTATCGGATTACTGGTTCGGTCCCGTACCGGTTGGTACCGGACCAGTAAGGTAACGGGGTATTTTTTCGGAACCGCCGATACCGGTTCCGGTCCGATTGCGGAAAAAAACTCCCCCTGCTATACCAGTCCCGGTAATTATCAGTCCGGTGGTGCCGCTACCGGACCCGATGCCAGTCTTATGACTTCATACAAATATTCAACTATGCCATTGAGTTTGAAATTCAAATTTGGTGAAGTAGCATAATCTATTTGCGCGCATTGGATTTTGACCGAATCACGAGCACCTCATCTGAGAAATTAGAGTTAGCAAAACCCAGATATTACAGATGATTTTGGTGCAAGAACATCTTATCCTTCACATTCATGCTCCCTAGGCCTCATTTGTAGAGTTTAGACATGTTGTTCTACATATTTGCAAGCCATTGGATGCACTTGAGAAGGTTTGTTATTTCCTTCTCCATGTTTCCAGGCTGCTGGCTTCATTTACGAAGGTTTTCCATTTCCTTCTTCGCATTTACGGGTCAGGCTGTACGACCACACAGGTCAAGGTCCTCTTCTCTGCACTCATAGGTTGCTGAATTGCATTCACGGAGTGCAATTAGGTTGGGTCCCTTTAATAAAAGGATAGACACGATTAACTCATTCCAATATTAACTCGTTTTGCACTCTTTTAGTCCCAAATTCACCGATTCGAAGTCCTGTAGGTTCAGAAATCTTATGACTACGAGGGTCTTCAGTCATAACGTATTAAGGATAGCTTTGATTGAGGTAAATTCTTTGTCATAGCTGTTGCCATGGGTGTAACTCTTAGAATGAGTTTTGTTGCATTAGAGAATTTGAGCTATCCCAAGATCCAAAATATTTTTATATCGAGACAAAGTACGGGAAACTATTCATATTAAGATCTTTATATATTGTTAATTTTGAAATTCCAAGGCAGGGCCTACCTTTTCATTTTAGACTCTGAAATTGGTTCATCTCTATTTTTTTTCATTTTAGTGTCTAAATAATAATGTTATAATTTTATTTTTGATAGTGTAGTAGCATTTTAAGGCTTATAGAAGGGAAAAGCTATGGAGCAGTGATTTTGTAATGTGCATGATATGCCTATAGTAGGATATGACTTTTCTTCTTTAAAGTGAGTTTGATTACGTATATGTACGTGGATTTGCATGAATATTTGGGATGGGGAACTAGTCGAGTATGGTGTTTTTCTTCTAAAAACCATGTTTTAGACTGCATTCAGGTATGTTGGGTATTAAAATTATTGTTCTTTTATCATTTGTACCTTGTGGCTTGATTTATCTTTGATTTGAACTATATTGAAGCATGTTTGGCCTTAGTCGAGGCCTTAGTCTATATTTAAACTGGTGGTCTCCATGTACTTGCGATATTATGGAGCTGATAGACCTTTTTTCACCCTGGCATTATACTGGGTGGTTTATTTCCTTATAGACTAATATAACAGATTTGGGACTGATAGAAATGAGCCTTAGTTAGGCATAAACTCAGCTTTAAAACCTTATTATCCATAATTTTTGTACTCTCCTACATCGGCTTTTTAAGTTATTCTCTTTGCCTCATTTGGCAGATAGGGGTGATTGTGGTCAGACTTTCAGGTTGCATTTAAATATTCAGAGGATCCAGACAATAGTCCATGGAGACTTTATAATAGAACGTGAAAATTTGATAGGGGAAACATTTGGCAGCTCACTTTGAATTTACTACCTTTATAATAATGTTATTGGGAGGCCTAATTCGTGGTTCGAGGTCTGGAATATGTACTTTTTAATTTTCACAATCTATCCTCTTATATGGAATCGATGTAAGAGTTTGATCCTATTGATTTCATTACTATACTTATTGGGGAAGTGACACCTGACGTTTGAACTCTATGCTAAGCCTTAGAGAATTCTACTTCATTAAGATTACTTACACAGGGAGGAACATCTTCGATTTGGGTTTCGGGTTCTATTCATTTCCTTTTAGAACTTGAAATCGTCTATACTTTAAGGAAATAATTGGTTTGACCCAAATTCATGTATTCTTATTATAGATTTTTTGTGTACCTATTGGACTTATGGGGTCCATCCGATTTTCTACTTTAACTTGCGTACAAGTGTACTTTCTGGTTTATGTGGGCTCTATGGGGTTTAGTTACCTTAGGTTTATTCTGTTCTTTTATACTCATGTGCAAACTTTAATCATTTTTGGTCTTGGCCTTTGCATGTGTTTTATTTTAGTATTTCCTAATGCTTTTACTTTTTTTTTACTCAGTAGGCTTATGATGCTGACTAGAAACTTATTTTTTGGTACTTCTACTACACTCTGCATTTGTTTTTATTATGAAGGTTCGAGCACCAGTTGTCATCACAACGTTTGGTATCATTGTCATCTTCTTCCATATTTTTGTGGCTCACTTTTGTTTTTGAGATAGATTTATCATAGTCTATATATTTGTAATCCACTTTTGAGACTTACACTCATATTTAGTGGCTTTGTACTAGTGAATTCTAGGGTTTAGAGGGATTTTATTGTATATATGTATATTTTGGTTGTTCCCATGTTATTTCTATCATTTTATTATTTCATTTATTTAGTTTATATCCTCAGGTTATAGGTTCGCTTACGCACTGGACGAGTATAGTAGGTGTCAGCATGACGCAAGAAATTAGGTCGTGATAAGTTGGTATCAAAACTCGAGCTTTATTGGTCTCACTTGTACAGAGCCAACACCTAGTCTTATCGATCAAAGCAAAGATGTTTTGTCTTATCCTCGAGAGGCTAAAGCGTGTCACTAGTAATGATTTTTTTATCCATTTCATGTGAGATGTGTCATATTGATTTTCTAAAATCTCACTTGTTTCATTCTTTCACAGGACAGCTTGTACATTTAATTCTACGGCTGGGGATGACCCACCTGGGCTAGTAGATAGAGCACTATTTAGGGGTAAAGGGAGACCATAAGGCTAAACTAGGGCTTCAGTACCAATCTATAATAGACATAGGGCTCCTGAGTTAATAAAGGAGCTCATATTCCTCCCCAGCTAGAAAATCCACCAGCCGCACCTGTTATGACTCTAAATTTATAGGCAGTCATCACTCAGTTATTGATATTTTTAGGGGATATGTAGCAAGCCCTAATGATGCCAGTACTGCAGGGTTAGTGTACAGCTTCAGTACAGAGACTTAACTGGCTCGAGAACCCATTATTACCAATCAAATATTATTGGTAGTGTTATGTCATTTTAGGAACAGAAGATACTTGGGTTCTTTCTCATATTGATACAAATAAAATTTTTAGGGGCAGTTGAAAAGGATGTCGATGTGTATCCTACTTCTTACAGGAAGCTATTACATTCCCTAGGCTTAGTAAATTCTAGAGGGATTGACATCAACGCTTATCAGCTTGACAAGCCTACCGAGTAGTGGTGACAATCGTATATAGAGACTAGAATAGCTAGGTCACCTTTAATATCTTAAAAAGGGTTTTTAGAGGCCTTTGTAGCCATATTTATTTAGTTCCTCATACATTGGATTCATGATCAATTTTCAAGATTGGAGCAAGGCCCTAAGTTAGTTTAGAATATGAGGTCAGATTCCATGAGCTCTCTCGGCATGCTATAATGATTCTGCATATGGAATAGGAGAGGGCTCGATGCTTTGTTTCTGGTTTGAGGCTACAATTGTGGATTAAGACAGACATTAGTTACATCAGTCCTTTTTTTCTTGGAAATATATTACCATACCTTCACTATTAAGTAGCTCCATCGTGAGGCCAAATGGGAAGCGATAAAAGGTCTCGGCCTGAGGATAGCTATAATAGGCCTCATTACAAACCCTGAGATCACTATGATAGGCCTTAGTAGTGTTTCCAACAAGGTCAGTATAGCTAGCAAGTGCAAGCCTCACTCCATGCCTTAGAGGGCGACCGACATCAATAGGGTCTCAAACTAGGGTGTCCTTCCGTATATCATAGGCCAGAGAGCAAGGGGTGGTACATTCCCGCCTCAGGTCAGAATGGTCCATCACCTTCAGTTGGTTAGAGTTTGAGGGCTTCATACTCAGGTACTAATAGAAATGATGGTCATCATTTTGCTAGTTGTTCATCCCAAGAATGCTATGATTATGATTACTTAGACCACTAGTTTAGAGATTTTCTAGATGTAAGGGTGAGAACTTCTGTTTCCCTAGTAGCCCAACTAGTTCCAGTAGCAGTACCTCTAACTAAAGGCGAGGATTAGAGTCAAGAACGTTGAGGTGATTATCTAGGTGCTTGAGGTAGTTCCTAGGGAAGCAAGTTAGGTTATAGAGGGGATGCTCTAGGTAAAGGCCATTGGTGTTATTTTTATGTTGCTCCAGCAAAGGCAGAGAATGAGGCGTCAAATGATGTTATCAAAGATATGGTTCTTTTATGATAGCTGACTACTTCAGCTTTATTTGATCCAAGTTCTACTTTTTAATATGTATATGGATATTTCGCTCCTGATTGGCTGTGAGTCTTGAGCCACATGCAACACCATTGTGAGTTTCAACCCTAATATATGATTCTTTAGTAGCTAATTAGGTATGTAGATTTTATTTTGTCACATTACAAGGAAAGGATATCTAGGTTGATCTTATTTTACTGGATATGTTAGATTTGATATTATTCTAGGTATGGATTGATTGTTTTCTCACTACATAATTTTGGATTGTTATCCCAACTGCTACCTTAGTTATGCCTCATATACCACTAGTGATATGGTAGGGTTCTTGTAGTCACCCACTGCTTTGGGGTTATCTCCTATATTTGAGCCAGAGATTGGTAGCTAGTGGGTGCTTAGCCTATTTGGATTATGTTTGGGATGTGGATAGCAAGGTGCCCTCTCTTGATTCATTACATGTGATTTGTGAGTTCATAGATCTCTTTCCGATTAGCCTATCTAGCCTATTCCTAGAGTGTGACATTAATTTTTCTACAGATTTGAAGTTGGGCACTAAGACCATTTCTATCCCACCTTATCATATGGTCTTTGTAGAGCTTAAGAAGCTTAGCATCCAGCTTCAAGACCTTTTAGATAAGCGATTCATTCAGCCTATTGTATCTCCTTGGGGTGTCCCTATTCTATTGAGAAAAAAGATGGGACTATGCGGATGTGCATTGGTTATATGTAGTTGCACAAGGTGAAGGTGAAGAACTGTTACCTCATGCCCCACATTAATGACTTATTTGATTAGTTTCAAGGAGCTGCGGTGTTTCCTAAGATTCATTCGAAGTCCAACTACCACCAGCCGGGGATTGAGGTAGAAAATATCTTTAAGACTGTATTTAAGACTCGATACAACCATATAAGTTCCACATGATGTATTCGAGGTTGACTAATGCCCCTGCTACATTCACAAATTTGATGAACCAGGTACTCAAACCCTATTTTGACTTCTTCATCATAGTGTCCATAGTTGATATTCTTGTATACTCGCGGAGCAAAGAGAAGCATGTGTAGCAATCGAGGATTGTGCTCTAGACATTGAGAGATCAACGACTTTATGCCAAGTTCTCAAAGTGCGAATTTTAGTTGTACTATGTGACATTATTGGGACACATATTGTCCAAGGAGAGTATTATGGTTGATTCGGTTAATATTGAGGCTATTCATGGTTGGGCTTGGTCCACATATGTTATAGAGGTTTAGAGCTTCGTTGATTGGCTATTGACTCAATTCACTCACCAAGATGTTCCATTTGTGTGGTCTGAGGAGCGTGACATAAGCTTTTGGAGGCTCAAGGAATTTCTTGTCGTATCTTAACTCTTCCAATTGAGGAAAACCATTTTATTGTGTATTGTGACATATTCAACAATTAGTTTGCGGTGTATTTTAATGCAGGAGGACTTAGTTATTACTTATGCATCGAGGTAGTTGAGATCTCATGAGTGCAACTATCCAACTCATGACTCAGAGTTTGCGGGAGTAGTATTTGCACTCAAGATCTAGTGACACTATTTATATGGAGGCCATTGTGAGATTTACACCGATCACCAAAATCTTTAGTCTATTATAAGCCATATGAATCTTAATTCTAAGCATAGTCGCTGGATTGAGCTTTTGACAGACTAGTTATCTCTATTCTCTATCATACAAGCAATGTATAGTAGCGGACTCCGTTAGTCGAAAGGCAGAAAGTATGGATAGCTTAGCCTACTTGCATATCATAGAATGACCCTTGGATTTAGATATTGAGTCTTTAGTTAACAGGATGGTAATGTTGAATATTTCATAATCTAGGCAGGCATTATCCTTTAGGAGGGTTCACTCTTCCTTGCTTGGTCGAATTCATTCCTGATAGTTTGAGGATGAGTCACTGGTAGCACTCAAAGATAGGGTATTACAGGGTGATGGCGGCCAGACCACTATTGTCACGACCCAAAATGGACGTGATAACACTCCTCTTATCCTATCATGACAAGTCACTATAAAATCCAATTATAATGATAAAGTGCGAAAGGATAATAAAAGTAAAAGTTTAACTGTAGATAAAAAAGTCAACTTAATTAAAAATCCCTAAAACTCGGTTATCACGTGCACAATCCTCTTAATGTATTACAATAGATTCAAAAGAAAACACGTCTCAAATGATATTGTCCCTAAAGTAGAACAAAAATCATAAATATGAGTGAAAATTCTGTGGTGGTGGCAAACAACTACCTCACATAATCTCCACAGAAAGCCTGGACAAGGAAGAATAGAGGGTATCATGAAGATTTAGGATCATAACCTACAAAAACGTAGTAGTAAGGGCTGAGTACCAAATGCACAGTATCCAGCAAGTGAACTACCAAATACAAAATCAAGTAATATAAAGTACGGTACTCCTAACACCCCAACTGAACCTCCACAACTACAACATGTATAAAAACGAGTTGAACCTAACAATTCACAATTTTACATATCGTATAGCACAATAATATCACACCAACAATTATAGAACAACAAAATGAGCGATCAAGTGCATCCATCATAAATTTCACAAAAGGCACTCACAAGTTCATATATTATAAAGATGTGCAATGCAATACAATAATGTTAGGTATAATAATGCATGTCTAATTTAGTGATACACACCGCTGTCTCACAGTCCGGGACCCATGGGGGACCTTTAGTCCATGCATCCATCTCGGCGTGTGACATGCTCCTCAAATCATAGTATCCGTCGCGGCGGGTGACACAACCCTCGAAATATAGTATCCTTCGCGGCATGTGACAAGTCCCTCGAAATATAGTATTCGTCGTGGCGTCCAACACGTCCCTCGAAATGATATATCCTCTTTAGTTCTTATTCGTTTTCAGTTCACATAAAACTTGTCACAAGGGTCAATGCAAATAGGCATGTTTACACAATAATGAGGAAATGACTAATTTTAATACAATGTATAATTCACAACAACATGGTCTTGGTACAACATCAACACTAACTCAAGCACGAGATTCTATATACTTAACAAAGATTGAGAAATTTACTTGCCTTAGTCAAATCACGATCAATTAAACCCTTGAGCCTTTCCCTTTGAATAGAATCTGCAGCATCATGATCTAATCAAATAAGAATTCACAATAAGATTTCCAAACTAAAATACTCAAATTTATAGTCAAGCTCCTAATCTTGTTGCCAGTTAACATGTCTATTTTTATATTTTCTAAATTTCAATCCTGGGTTTAAGTCAAAAATTATAAAGAAGCAGAATCCAAAATGCTAAACCAAACATGGAAACAGTAACTACCCCAAATACGATTTTTAGGAATCATCAACCTACCCACTTTATCTAAAATCTCCGGTGATTACTTCATCTTTACTGTATTCTATCAAGCAACTTGGAAAAGAAAGTTTCTTAAGGAATTATACAACACATACAATTTATTTCCTTTAAATTTGGGCCTACCAGTGGTGCAAACTTATAAGAGCATTTAAGAATTAAAAAGAAAGTCACAAACAAACAAATGAGTTCCAAACCAACCAAAAAGAAAACCTCGAAAACTGCAAATTGATTCCAAAATCTCCCAACTATAACATAACCCACTTGATACAATTCTAATGGTGTAACCTACTCATATATACTACAAAATGCATGAATTTACCTTATTCGGAATAGGTCGGTAATTTGGGTGTCTCAAAATTCATGTCGTTCTCGAGAAGTTATTACTCTTCTTTTGCAAACAAGAATAGGGTCTAAAGTGATATAGGGTATTATATGAGATAGATGGCATAAGATGTTAACTAAATTAGTATTTGACCCACCACTTATATTAATTATTCAAACTTACTCATAAATTTAACAGTCTTAGTTATCATATAGTCTAAACTACCCACTAAAACTCACGAGAAGGATATTTTAAGAAAACAATAGGACAAATTCTCAAAATAGCCTAACAGCTTACAACTATAGATTCATATGGGTTTTATGGTATAACGGTTATTTTTTGTTCCTATGATTTGAGGCTTAATTCAGTTAATTCTTTGTAAGGCCTATGATTCCAGATGTTTTACCCATATGAGCATTGTGAAGATGTATCATGAATTGAGACAAAATTATTAGAGGGATGGTATAAGGAGAGATATTTTTGATCATGTTTTTTTTTAATAGTGTTGCCAACAGGTAAAGGCAGAGCATCAGAGGCCTGGTGGGGTGTTTAGATATTACCAATTTTTGAAAGAAGTGGGAGAGTATCACCATGAACTTTGTGATAGGGTTTCCTTGGAATCCTAGAGGTATCAACATTTGGATCATCGTTGATCGATTAACCAAGTCAACTCAGTTTCTCCTCATTTAGTCTTTCTTCAGTATGGAAGCTTAGGTCATATGTACATTTAGGAGGTGGTTTGAGTTCATGGGGTGTTGGTATTCATCATTTTAGATCTAGGGTCTCAATTTAATTCTAGATTTTGGAGGTCTTTCGAAAAAGAGTCTCGTACTCGAGTTGATCTTAGCATAGATTTTCACCTATAGATTGATGGCCAATCAAAGCATACCATTTAGGTTCTAAAGAATATGTTGTGGGATTATTTTTTGTAGTTTGGAGGTTAGTGGGATTAGTGTTTTCCCTTGGTAGAGTTTGTGTACAATAACAACTACTATTTCAGTATTCAAACAACCCCATTCGAAGCCTTTCATGGTAGACGTTTTCGCTCTCTGATTAGTTGGTTTAAGTCTTCATAGTCTAGGTTGCATGGTACAGATTTTCTTTAGAAGGCCTTATCTAGGGTCCGAGTGATTTAAGATAGGATGAGGAAGCACAAAGTAGGCACCAGAGTACTGCTGACTACAGGCATCATCCTTTGTGCTTCAGCATTGGTGAAAAGGTGTTCTTACAAGCATGATAAGATTTAGGAGGCAAGGCAAGCTTAGCCCCAGGTATATGGGGCCTTTCAAGATTTTCAGAAAGGTTGATAAGGTTACATATAAGTTAGCCCTACCTCCAACACTTTTAGCCATCCATCTGATTTTTCATGCCTTGATGTTACGTCGGTACATTTCAGATGAGTCTCATGTTCTCCATTATGATTCAGTTGAGTTGGATGATTGTCTGATCTTTGAATAGGAGTTGGTTGCTATTTTAGCCAGAGATATCAAACAGCTTTATTACAGATCCATTCCTATGATTAAGGTCTATTAAAGGCATTGTCCAATTTAGAAGGCTACCTGAATGATCGAGTAGGAGATGGGGGAGCAATTTCCTAACTTAATTATGCCTTTATGTAAGGATCGTATGTTGTACAACCTCACTGGAGCTTGGAAATTTGGTCCCAGAAAGTTTTGGACAAAGGTGATGCTCCATGGAAGCCCTCATGGTCCATGTAAGGCTATATGGACCGTGTGGAGCCTACTTGGAGTGACATTTGTCCTTGTGTGGGGTGTTGGAGCTTTAAGGAGGAGTTTTAGACTAGGGAACTCCACACATAGACCTCATACGGGCCATGTGCGGCTTTATGGACCATGTGGTGGCCTTAGCCTTAAAATTTCACAGTTTTGGAACCAAGTAAAGTGGGACACCCAAGTATATGGTCTGTATGGGGTGGTATGGCCCGTATATCTCCCCGTATGGCTTTTGGAGTGAAAATTTTCTAAGTGTTAGATCACAGTCTCGGAACTTTGTTGTGAAGAATTTTCTAAGTGAGGTGGTATGGAGGAGTACACGATCCGTATTGCTTGGTACGGATCGTGAGACCAACCATTAGGTACTTTCATCCAATTTTTCTAAGTATAGAATCTTCAAGATCAAGCTAAGCTCACTTTCAAGTCTTCAATTCAAGTTTATTTATGTTGTTTAGGGTCATCATGAGCATCCTACATCAAGCAAAGTTCAAAGGAATTCCATTGGCTAAACCTTTCACAAGAACCGATAGAAGGGTCAACTTTAAATGGTAATATCTCTTAGAGAAAAAAGAAATAGGTGGCCCACGAACTATCAAATTGAAGATCTTTGAATTAGCTTTTCAATACATCTAGTTTCACCTCATTCCGAGTTTAGATCATGAAGTTATGCCCATTTCTGTAAAGCCTATCTGTGCAATATCTTCTAAGAATTGACTAAGTGAGGTGTTACAGGAGGGTTTCACGGTCCTTGAAACCTTATTAGGATCATGAGACCTCCTCACGAGACCCCTAGCAAGACATCTTATTTTGCTTCGTCAATGGTTTTTTGTAATTGTGGCTTCTCTTAAGGGTCTGTTATGACTTCCTATTCTATCTTAAGACCTCCAAATGACCTAAACTCTTTTCCTATCATTCTAATCCATTCCTCACATTTAAAATTCTCTCGACTCTCTCTAAAGAACTCTCCTAGGATGAACATTGAGGGATTGTCTTGAAGCCAAGGAAAAAGGTCTCTTCTTCATTAAATGTCTTCCTATTTCTTCTTGGTTAGCTAAGGTATATGGGATTGATTCTTAATCCCTTTCAACTAAGAAGACCCAAACTCTTTTTACTTGAATTTCATAGAATTTTGCTTACGTTAAATATGGGTTTTGAATATTATTGATTGGTAAATTCAATTGAAGTATGTTCTATGCTTATTTAATGATTTTAAGTTGATTTAAGCCATAATATGTTGAGGTACATGACTATAATGAAGATTTGATTATAAAATGTCCCTTTAAAGTTTGAACTAAGCATGGGTAATCTATGTTATGATTTAAATGTGGATTTAATTATGGATTTAGTTCAATTTACTATTTTATTATTGATTTTAGATTGAATCTCAATTACCCATGGTAATCTCACATCATTCATAGCATATGCATTCATGTACATTGGATTATATGAAAATTATAAAGTGGGTCAAGCCCAATTACTTTATGTATATGATAAGATAATGGTTATGACAAGAATGTGATCACATAAATTCCTATGATATTTGGCTCATTGAGCATATTAGGTGTTTACACCTCATTTGGATATTGTGAATGAGCTATTCCTTTGCATGGATATCATGATTATGGACTATGATTTGACCATTGATCCCAAGTACGAATGATTAGGAATGATGTTTGGCTTTCAAGCCCAATTATGCATTGAAGAGATTTGCAATGACTTACATCTCTTTTGAAATCACATATACATATATGTATTCTTGTGGTTTATGAATTAGCACCGATGGATTGGGGGCGTCAGGGCTCTCCCCAAGGGTCTTCTCCCTTTACTTGAACTATATACCAGCATAGGTATATGTGTATGGTAACTCTTAACGAAATGGAAGGCCCGTAAGGTGCGGTTACAACATTGATATGATATGATAAAATTGTGAAAGTCCTATCTGAAATAGGAGATCCGTAAGGAAGGCCATTTCTCTGAAATAGGAGGCCCGTATGGAGAAGTGTGGTTTACCTTTGGCAACTAGACCACCTTTTTTCTAGTGTGGGGATATCATCGGGATTTCAAGTAATAGCTAGCTTGGTATTATATGTCAGTTGAGGTCTCATCACCTATTATATAAGCATTTGTGCATTTCATGTATCATGGATTTCATGGCATATTGTTATGTTATACTTCTTTGGATATATATATATCTCTTTCTATATTATATGCCCTTGTCATCTAACATTGAATACAGGTTCGATAAATCATATGCATTGCATGCCCGCATACTTAGTATATTCAAACATACTAACATATACTTTTTGCCTACATGATCTAACCATGTAGGGACCGGAGACTACCTTTATTTACCATTTGATGGCTAGATCAGATTTGAGACATTTGTTGTGGTGAGTCATATATTCCAAGAACAAGCCATCATTCCCCTACCTATGAAGTCTTGTTTATGTTATTTACTTTAAGGGTGAGCCCGGGATATGTCTTGGCCCCCCTTCCATCTTATGACTCAATATGGTATGTGTTGTATTTGGAGCTTATGGTAATGGTTATCTATTGATATGGCTATTATAGATTGATTAGGAAAATTATGATAAGTCTGTATGCTTTGATATGGAAATGTGGAAGATCCTAAGTCCCGAATTGCCCCTATAGAGTAAGTCATACTTACCCGCCCCTTAGTCTTCATGTGCTACATGCTATGTGAATCCATGTTAAACCATTTCCCTATGATTTCCCCATAATATGAGTTCTACTTTCCCTTCCCTTAGAACTATGTGTTTACTATTTGTATACACTTCCAAATTGATAGTGTGAATATGGATACTTTGAGGCTTGTTTGGGGACTCATGGGTTCCCATTCGCCATGTCACTCCTAGACCCTATGTCCGGGCCGTGACATAGATGGTATCAGAGTACTAGATTTATAAATGGTCCTAAGAGTCCAACATGTCGCGTCAAGTAGAGTCTTATTCATGGGTGTGAAGCATGCCACATTTATGAGTAGGAGGCTACAAGGTGTTTCACGAAATGCTTCACTTTTTAATGATTCTTATGGTGCCATGGAACATGTCTTAAGATTTTCTATCTCTTTCTCTCTCTATTGAATTGAGAGAGTTAATATGGGCTCATAATGTAAACCAAAGAAGGAAAATATTGTAGTTGTTCCTATAAATGAGGTCAAAAAGGAGTGGTAAAGGATGTGCATTGTTTGACAAGTTTGCTCCTTCGCATATTTGAAGTTTTCTTGGGTTGGCTAGTTATGATGGAAGATTTTTTTAAAGGTTTCTAATCTAATGCATCTCCATTGAGCAAGTCGACTTAAAAGAAGACAAAGTTTGTATGGCCGGATGAGTGTGAGAAGAGTTTGCCGACATTGAAAGATCAGCTTATATCGGCTCTTGTTTTGACTTTACTGGATGGCTTAGATAGGTTGGTGGTGTGTTATAATGCTTCTTGGATTAGGTTGGGTTGTGTACTTATGCAACATGGTATGGTGATAGCTTATGCATCAAGGCAATAGAAGGTGTATAAGCATAATTACCCGACTCAAGATCTTGAGTTAGCGGCAATGGTGTTTGCATTGAAGATTTGGAGACATTATTGTATAGGGTATATGTTGATGTTTTCACCGACCACAAGAGTTTGCAATATCTGTTCACTCAAAGGGATCTTAACTTGAGACAAAGGAGATAGTTGGAACTCCTTAAGGGCTATGACATGAGATCACGGTATCATCCTGGCTAGGCAAATATTGTAATCAATGCTCTTAGTGGGCTATCTATGGGAAGTGTGGCCCACATGGATCAAGGGAAGGAACCGTTTGGCTAGATTGGGTGTTAGGTTGGCTGACTCTAATGATGGTTTTGTTCGTGCTTAGAATGGGGCTGAATCTTCTGTGGTTGTAGATGTCAAGGAAAAGCAAGACTTGGACCCATCAGTGGATGTGGTGAAAAGGTTGGTTACCAGATATAAGATAGAGGTTTTCTCACAAGAGAGAGATGGTGTAATTCGGTACCAAGATCGATTGTGTGTTCTGGACGTTGATGGTCTTACGGAGATGATCATGAGTAAAACTCATAACTCTCATTATTCTTTTCACTCGGGATTTACTAAGATATATCGGGATTTGAGGATAGTGTATTGGTGGCATAGTATGAAGAAGGGTATATCCAAGTTTGTATCTGAATGCCGTAATTGTCAACAAGTGGAGGTGGAACACTAAGGGTCCAGTAGTTTGACTCAAGATATTGAAACTCCTACTTGGAAGTGAAAAGATGTGAACATGGATTTTGTGGTTTGTTTGCCTCAGACCCAAAGGCAATTTGACTCAATTTGGGTTATTGTTGACCGTATGACTAGGTCCACTTATTTCCTATCGGTCAAGACTACCTTTAGTATTGAAGGTTATGCAAGGTTGTACATCCAAGAGTTGGTGATATTGCATGGTGTACAAGGTCTATCATATTGAATCATGGCACACAATTTACTTCTCACTTTTGGAGGTCATTTCAAAGAGAACTTGGTACTAAGGTGAAGTTGATTAAGGAGAGGTTGAATATAGACCAAAGTTGCCAAAAGTCCTATTCGTATGTTAGGAAGAAGGATCTTGAGTTTCATATTGGTAATTGGGTGTATGTGAAAGTCTCATCTATGAAGGGTGTAGTGCATTTTGGAAAGAAGGGCAAGTACTCGGTATGTAGGTCCTTATGAGATTATTGAAGCAGATTGGAAATGTAGCTTATAGGTTGGGTTTGCCTCCGGAATTAAGCTCTAGTCACTCAAATTTTCATGTGACTATGTTGAGGAAGTTAGTTAGTGATACTAGTGCTATTATGCCTTGGGAAGGTGTTGACGTTGAGGAGAACTTTTCTTATGAGGAAGTTCCGGTTGAGATTTTGGATAAGACAAGTGAAGCGGCTTCGCAACAAGGATTTGGCTTCGGTTAAGGTACTTTGGAGAAATCAACATGAGGAAAGTGCTCCATGGGGAGTGGAATCAAGTATAATGCGACGATACCTCTATCCTTTCTAATCTACTCAAGCCTATGGTATTAGGTTCTTCCTATTCTCAGTCTTAATTCTTTCACTCTTGAGTCTCACGACATGACATGCATATATACATGTGCATAAAAATGATTTTTTATGATGTTTTAGATGATTTGAATACATTTTGATATGAGTTTTAATGACTTGATGATTTTCAACTGATAAATTATGCATTGTACCTTGTGTTCAGATATTTCATGCTCTAAGTCAAGCCTTTCAAGTCTTGTTCTAGCACATTCGAGGACAAATGTTCCCAAGAGGGAGATGATGTATGCACCCGGTCGTTGTATGACCTCATTGGAACTTGGAAATTTGGTCCCGGAAAGTTTTGGACCAAGGTGACGCTCCATGAAAACCCTTACGGTCTGTGTGAGGCTATACGGACTGTGTGGAGCCTCCTTGGAGTGACCCTTCGCTTTGTGTGCCTTGTGTGGGGTGTTGGAGCTTTAAAGTAGAGTTTTAGACTAAGGCATGCCACACATGGACCCCACATGGGTCGTATGAGGCTTCACAAACCATGTGGAGGGCCGTATGGTATCCTTAGCCTTGAAATCCCACGGTTTTGGAAACAAGTGGAGTAGGACGGCCAAGTATACGGTTTGTATGGGGTGGTACGGCCCGTATATCTCCCCATATGGCTTCTGGAGTAAAAGTTTTCTAAATATTGGATCACCGTCTCGGAATATTGTTGTGAAGAATTTTCTATGTGAGGTGGTACGAAGGAGGATATGGTTAAAAAAATTTGTAGTCATCTAACTAAGCAAGGACCAAAAAGAGACCCTTTTGACCAGCAGTAGAATCCGAACCCACATCCGGATCCTCAGATTGGTTGGGGTTAGATTCAATTTGTTGTTGTGTGGATCATCTGGGTCGTAATTCGAATCTAGGGTTCCGATCAATGGCATCAGGACCGGCGATTTGTATGTAAGCAATCCTAATTCCTACCTAAATTTACTCCGCATGGCTATTGCTTATTCCTATCAATGTCATCGTGACTCTCTCCATTGCTTTTGAAATTGTGAATTTAGGAGAATTTTCCAATTGAGTATATTTTCAAACAATTGTCCAACTAAGTCTGTCTATTACATGATTTCAGATGGTTTCTTATATGATCATTTTTTCCTGTTTCTCTTCAAAGCGGAGATGTAGTGTGTTCGGGACGAAGGAAGATGTTTCCTTGAAAATATTTTCTAGGAAAATGTGGTTTTTGTGTGTGTCTGTTTGGGATGAAGGAAGATGTTCTCTTGAAAAATATTTTCTAGGAAAATAAGTAGGTTTCTTATTTATTTTTTTGTGTTCGGTATGTAATGAATTATTTTTGTAGGAAAATAAGATGGTTTGTTGCTTATTATTTTTTTGTGTTCGATATGTCATCAAAAGAATTTGTTTTAAAAGCATTTATCTCAAACCCCTGTGTTTAAATTTGTTTGTAGTTCCTATTTAAGTCTGTTTACAAAACAACCCCCTTCCCAAATTTGAGGACTCTTTAATTTTAACATCTCACATGGAATGTTAATGACCACAAGACGTATGTTAGGTATGGTTTCCAGTTTTTTATGTTTGGTTGGTCCAAACATTTTCCTTCCTACCAAACACACCATAAAGGGTGTTTAGTACGTTATCATATCTTCATTTAAAGATCATAAGATTCAAAAGTTTTACTTTTTAAAACTTTGTGCCTAGTCAAAACAATACACATAAATTAAATGATAGGTTGGAGGCTTGGAGACATGCCTTGGAGTCCAAAGGATTCAAACTGAGCAGTACCAAAACTGAATACTTGGAGTGCAAATTCAGTGTTGTGAGGGATGAAGCAGACATTAATGTGAGGCTTGCCACTCAACCTATCCCCAAGAGGGAAAACTCTAAGTATCTGGGGTCCATCATCCAGAGTAGTGGCGATATCGACGATGATGTCACACATCGTATTGAGGCAGCATGGACTAAATGGAGGCTTGCCTCTGGAGTATTGTGTGATAAGAAGATACCACCTAAACTCAAAGGTACGTTTTACAGAATGGTGTTTAGACCATCTTTGCTGTATGGGATGGAGTGTTGGCCGATAAAAAATGCACATGTTCAGAAGATGCATGTCACAGAGATGAGGATGTTGAGATGAATGGTCACACAAGGAGGGATAAGATTAGGAATGAGACCATTCGGGAGAAGCTAAAAGTGGCCCCGGTGGCTGATAAGATGAGGAAAGCGAGACTGCGATGGTTTGGACATGTGTAGAGATGGAGTATCGATGCTCCTGTTAGGAGGTGCGAGAGTTTGGTTTTGGGAGTTACACGGAGAGGTAGAGGTAGACCAAAGAAGTATTGGGGGGAGGTGATCAGACAAGATACGGCAAAACTGGTTCTCACCTAGGACATAACTTTAGATAAAAAGGAGTGGAGGTCACGAATTAGAGTAGCAGGCTAATTCATTAGTAGGGTTAGGTTGATATCTGGCTTTGAGGTATAGTAAGGTAGCAGGAGTAGGCATGTTCTATATCATGTGTTGTCATTATGTGCTTTTCATGAATAGTCGCTCTTTCAGTTCCCTTTCCTTCCCTTTTTGTCATATCTAGCTTATTCTTCTTATGGGTTTTCGAGATGAGGGTTTCTAAGAAACAACCTTTCTACTTTTATGAGGTAGTGGTAAGGTCTTTGTACATTCTACCCTCCCCAGACCCCACTTGTGGGATTTCACTGGGTGTGTTGTTGTTGTTGAGGTGGTACAGAGGAGTACACGGTTTGTCTAGCTTGGTACAGACGGTGAGACCAACCGTTGGGTACTCTCATCAAATTTTTCTAAGTATGGAATCTTCAAGCTCAAGCTAAGCTCATTTTCAATCCTTCAATTCAAGCTTATTTATGTTGCTTAGGGCCATCATGGGTCTCCTACATCAAGCCAAGTTCAAAGGAATTCCATTGGTTAAACTTTTCACAAGAACCAATAGAAGGATAAAATTTAAGTGGTCATATGTCTTACAACAAAAAGAAACGGGTGGCCCACAACTATCAAATTGAAGCTCTTTGAATTTATCCTTCCAACGAATCTGGTTTAACCTCATTCCGAGTTTGGATCAAGAAGTTATGCCCGTTTATGTAAAGCCCATCTGTGCAGTATTTTCTGAGAATTGACTAAGTGAGGTATTATGGGAGGGTTTCACGGTGCGTGAAACCTTATATGGACCATGAGACCTCCTCACGGGACCCTTGGCAAGACATGTTATTTTGCTTCATTAATAGTTTTTTCGTAATTATGGCTTCTCCTAAGGGTCATTTATGACTTCCTATGCTATCCTAAGACCTCCAAATGACCTAAACTCTATTCCTCTCATTCAAATTCATTCCTCACATTTAAAATTCTCTCAACTTTCTCTTAAGAACTCTCCTAAGGTGAACATTGAGGTATTTTCTTGAAGCCAAGGAAAAGGGTTTCTTTTTCATCAAATTTCTTCCTATTTCTTCTTGGTTAGCTAAGGTATATGGGATTGATTCTTGGTCCCTTTCAACCAAGAATACCCAAACTCTTTTTACTTGAATTTTGTAGAACTTTCCTTACTTTAAATACAAGTTTTGAATATTATTGATTATTAAATTCAATTGAAGTATGGCCTTTGCTTATTTGACGATTTTAAGTTGATTTAAGCCATAATATGTTGAGGTACATGACTATTATGAGGATTTGATTACAAATTGTCCCTTTAAAGTTTGAACTCAGCATGAGCGATCTATGTTATGATTTAAATGTAGATTTTATTATGGATTTACTTCAATTTTCTATTGTATTGTTGATTTTAGATTGAATCTCAATTTCCCATGCTAATCTCACATCATTCATAGTATATGCATTCATGTACATTGGATTTTATAAAAATTACGAAGTGGGTTAAGCCCAATTATATTTATGTATATGATTTTTATAAGATTATGGTTATGACAAGAATGTGAATCACATAAATGTCTATGATATTTGGCTCATTGAGCATATGGGTGTTTACACCTCATTTGAATATTGTGAATGAGTTATTCCTATGCATGAGTATCATGATTATTAACTATCATTTAGCTTTTGGGCCTAAGTACAAATGATTATGAATGATGTTTGGCTTTCAAGCCCAATTATGCATTGAAGAGATTTGAAATGACTTGCATCTATTTTAAAATCACGTAGACGTATATGTATTCTTGTGGGATTAATGAATTACCACCAATGGACTGGGGGCGTCAGGGCTATCCCCAAGAGTCCTTTCCCTTTCCTTGAAATATGTGTAAGCATAGGTATATGTATATGGTAACCCTCACCAAAATGAAAGTCCTGTAAAGTGTGGTTACAATATTGATATGATATGATAAAATTGTGAAAGTCCTATCCGAAATGGGAGAACCGTAAGGAAGGCCACTTCTCCGAAATGGGAGGCCTGTAAGGAGAAGTGTGGATTACCTTTGGCAAGTAGATCACCTCTTTTCCGGTGTGGAGATAACATCGAGATTCCAAGTAATAGCTCGCTTGGTCTTATATATCGGTTGAGGTCTCATCCGCTCTTATATAAGCATTTGTGTATTTCATGCATCATGGATTTCATGGCATATTATTATACTATGCTTCTTTGGATATATATATATATATATATATATCTTTCTATATTATGTGCCCTTGTTGAATGTAGGTTTGATAAGTCATATACATTGCATGCCCGCATACTTAGTACATTCAAACGTACTAACGCATACTTTTTGCCTAATGATGTAGGGACCAGAGACTACATTGATCCACCGTTTGACACTAGATCGGATTTGAGACATTTGTTGTGGTGAGTCCTATCTTTCAAGGACAAGCCACCATTCCTCTACCTATGAAGTCTTGTTTATGTTATTTACTTTGAGGGTGAGCACGATACATGTCTTGGCCTCCGTCTTATCTTATGATTAGAGGCATTGTTCGATATCTGTAGACTCTTATCGAATCTATATGGTATGTGTTGTATTTGGAGCTTATGATTATGGTTATCTATTGATATGGCTATTATAGATTGATTAGGAGAATTACGATAAGTATGTATGCTTTAATGTGGAAATGTGGAAGATCCTAAGTCCCGAATTGCCCCTATAGAGTGAGTCATACTTACTCATCCCGTAGTCTTTATATGCTACATGTTATGTGAATCTATGTTAATCTATTTTCCTATGATATCCCCATAGCGTGAATCCTACTTTCTCGTCCCTTAGAACTATGTGTTTTTAATTTGTATACGCTTCCGAACCGATGATGTGAATATGGATACTTTGAGGCTTTTTTAGGGACTGTTGGGTTCCCATTTTCCCTATCACTCCTAGACCCTAGGTCCGAGTCATGACACTTTAGGTACTTCTGGACTCCTATTTTAGTAGTGGATATTATAATGAACCTTGAGGCCAGTTTCATGTTACTTTTTCTTTTTCATCGATTGGAGAATTTTTATTGTGACCCTAAGTCATATATAACTTTATGATAATTATGTCACCTAGTGATTTGTTTGGAGTTTCTGCATATTTTCATATTTTGAGGCCTTTATAACTTAAAAAATTAACTTCCCACAAAAAACATAAATGAACGGCCTCAACATAAAATTTTGATAGTTTCATCAGGTTTGGAATGGTCATTTTTGGCTTGAAGCATGCTTGGCTTGAATCATAAGGATTTCAGTACGAATTTAAACCATTTAGCATTTTAATCTTTAAAAATTAATTCAAGTTTGATTTTGATCAACATTCTTAGAAATCGTGCCAGAATGAAAATTTTATCAGCATCGTTAGGCCCATAATATCGCTTTTGGTCTAGAACAATCTTTCATTCAATTTCTGAGGCTTTCAGACCAATTTTGAGCCCCATCGTGGATATTGGTTTAAAATGGCACTTGGATGTAGAAAATTTCAACTGCGTTGTTGAATCTGGAACATTGAATTTGGTAGGGTAGTAAAATCTATTTGCGTGGATGGGATTCTGAATAAATATTGAATACCGCTTCAAAGAAATTAAAGTTGACAAAAAATAGTTATTGTAGTCAATGCTAGTGCAGGGACATCTTGTACTTTGCATTTGCGAGCCCTCGAGCCGCGTTCGTGGAGCTGAGGCATGTTATTCTCTGCGTATGCAGAGGTTCACCATTTCTTTTTCTACATTCTTGGAAACCTTCCCAACACTTTATGGAATGAACACCTATGTACTCACAAGATTCCTCAACGCACAGGACTTTGAATCACCAAATTCAAACTTAAAATGAGTGAGAAATTGAGTTTTGAAAATGCTGGGAAGAGTTAATTGCATCTATCCTTTTATTAAAGAAACCAGACCCAATTGCTCTTCCCGAACGTGGCTTTCGTAGCCGAAAACATAGAGAAGAGGACCCTTTACCTCCACAATCATGGAGCTTGACCCAAGAATGTAGAAAAAGAAATGGTGAAATGAGTGTGAAGGAGTATGCCCTCAAATTTACAAAGATCTCAAAGTATGCTCCTACGCTAACGGTTGAGTCCGTGTAAGAATGCACAAATTTATTTCGGGGATCTCTAACTTGGTTATGAAAGAGTGCCATACAGCCATGCTTATTAGGGAGCTGGACATTTCCAAACTTATGTCATATGTTGAGCAGATTGAAGGAGAAAAGCTTAAGTCGGGTGCTAGGGTGGCTAAGAGGGCTCAAGTTGAGGATGATTTGACTAATGTTTTGGTACCATGCAACAAGAAGGACAGACACCCATACTTCACTTGCCAAAAGTGTGACAAGATGCATATGGGAAAGCCTAAGGCTGGTAGAGATGGTTGTTTTGAGTGTGGAGAGGTTGGGCACAAAAGGAGGGATTATCCAGTAGCCGCTAAGAGAGGAAGGGAGAGAGCTCGGGATGCACTCACTAGTATGTATTAGATCCCTTAGATTATGGTAATGATGGGTAGAGGTTGATTTTGTGTTTATTGTACCAAATTGATATTGGATCCTAGTGGGTGACTTGTTGTGTTGTTAGAGTGTTGGTTTCTCAAGCCTATCTTTATGCCTCTTTATGTTATGGCTTCATTATGTCATATTAAGTGCATTCATACTCTTGTGACAAGAATTGAATGATAATTGTTGCCTACGTAAGAGGATTTCATGGGAATAGTGTAGGGGTGCATTGTTATTTTATGCGAGGCTACTAACTATCAAATTATATTCTACACGAGCCTAAGGGTGTAAGTTCTTCATCCTCAAATAGCCCGATTTTTCCATTTCCATGTTCTCATTTCATAACATGCCTGCATGCTCATAAATAAGTTTTGAATGATGTTTTGATGTAGTTTTAATAGACTTCATGAGTTCGATGTTTAGAATTGCATTATGTACTCATGTGGGTTGTTCATATTCGATTTGATCTTATTCAAGATGGTCTATTTCTAATTCGAGGAAGAATGATCCTAGAGGGGGAGAATGTAATACCCCACAAATTGTAAGATCGGATAAAGGCTAGAAATAGCGTTTCCAGGAGAAATTTTGCAAGTATTCGGGCTTCATAAGGATGAGACAAGGTTGGACATGGTATTTCCCAGGTACATTTAGTTACATCTATTCCTTCAACCTCCCAAATCAGTTCTACGCTTTTGATGTCACCTCATATCACTCCACAATATTTGGCCTCTTATTCATTCGCTCAAAACGCTTTCCGAATCCTCCTTTTAAGCTCTAGTTTAAGGATCTCCATGGAACCTTCAAGAACATGCGAGATTCATTTCCAAGCCTTCAATACAAGCTCATTATATGGTTTAGGATCATCACGGGTCTCCTTCATCAAGCCAAGTTTAAAGGAATTACATTGGCTAAGCTTTTCACATGAACCGAAAGAAGGGCCAATTTTAAACGATCTTATCTCTTTGCACAAAATGAAATGAGTTACTCACGGCCTATCAAATTGAAGATATTTGCATTAGCTTTCCAATGCATCCAGTTTCACCTAATTCTGAGTTTGGATCAAGAAGTTATGTCTGTTTTCGTAAAACTCGTCTGTTGAGGGGTGTATACGAATTTTTAAATTTCGTATCATTAGTGGCCCTTAAGTAATTGGGTTATTCTAAGGGTCCCTTATGACCTTTTCACCTATCCTAGACCCCTAAATCAGCTAATACTCTTTCATTACAATTCATCCTCATTAGAAAACTATCATCCTCTAGAATTCAATTTCTAAAATTCTCTCTAAGTCTCATCTTCAAGATTCAATCTAGGATTCAATTGGGGTTTCAACTTCAAGCTAAATTCTTCTCAAATTCATTTTCTTAAGACAGGTAAGGGATTAATTCTCAGTTTCTTTCAACCAAAAGACCCAAACTCTTTTCACTTGAATTTCATGAAATTTTGCTTGCTTTAAATATGGGTTTTAAGAATTATGATTTAATAAATTCAATTGAAGTATGTGCTATGTTTATTTATTGATTTTAAGTTGATTTAATCCCTAATTTGTTGAAATACTTGAGTATATGAAGATTTGAATATGCATTGTCCTTTTAAAGTTTGATTTAAGTATGGGTAATCTAGATTGTGATTTGAATGTTGGTTTTACTTATGGATTTGCTTGAATTTCATATTGAATTGTTGATTTAAGATTGAATCTGTATTACCCATGCTATTCTCATATCATTCATGGCATATGCACTCACGAGCATTGGATTTTATGAAAATTATGAATTGGGTTAAGCCCAATTATATTTATGTATATGATTTTGATAAGATTATGGTTATGACAAGAATGTAATCACACAAATGTCTATGATATTGGATCTTTGAGCATACTAGGTGCTTGCACTATATTGTTAAGTGAATGAGCTTTTCCTATGCATGAAAAATGTGGATTGAAACGTGATTTGATTTTTTAGCCTAAGTATGAATTACTATGAAGAATGTTTGGCTTTTAAGCCATGTGCATTGAAATGATTAATGTCTCTTTTGAAAGCATGTATATACATATAAGTATTCTCATGGGATGTTTGACTTAGCACCGATGAGATTTAAGACGTCAAGGCTATCCCCAAGGGTCCTCATCCTTTTTCTTGAATTATGTGCCAACATGTGTTCATGGTAGCCATTACCAAAAGGACCGGGTCGTAAAGAATAGTTACACATTGGATCGAGATATGAGGCTCATCCCGTTAGTTGAGGCATGACCTTCTCGAAAGATCTAAGGCTCATCCAGTTAGTTGATGCATAACCCGCTAGAAATGATGTGAAAGTCTTATCCGAAATGGTAGGCCCGTAAGGAAAGTTACTTCTCTGAAATGGGAGGACCGTATGGAGAAGTATGGTTTACCTTTGAAAAGTATACCACCTCTTTTCTGGTATGGGATAACATTGGGATTCCAATTAATAGTTCGCTTGGTCTTATATGCCGATTGAGGTCTTATCCCCACTTTATATGAGTATTATTGCATTTCATGCATCATGGATTTCATGGCATATTATACATTATCTTTTCTTATTTTATATCTCTTTCCATATTATGTGCCCTTGTCATCTAATATTGAATGCAGATTTGATAAGTCAGATGCATTGCATGTCCGCATATTTAGTACATTCAAACGTACTAACGCATACTTTCTGCCTACATAATCTAACCATGTAGGGATCGGAGACTTCCTTCATCCACCGTTTGACGACTAGATTTGATTTGAGATACCTGTTGTAGTGAGTCATATATACCAAGGACATGCAACTATTCCTCTACCTTATGTTGCTTTTGCTCATGTTCTTTACTTTGAGGTTGAGTTCACGACATGTCTTGGCCCCCGTCCCATCATATGACTTGAGGTATTGTTGGACATCTTGTAGACTCTTGTATGGATATATGCTATGTATTGTATTTGGAATTTATGATTATGGTTATCTATTGGATATGACTATTATAGATTGATTATGAGAATTATGATAAGTATGCATGTTTTGATGTGGAAATGTGGAAGATCCTAAGTCCCGTATTACCCCATAGAGTGAGTCATACTTACCCACCCCCTTAGTGCTCCCATAGAGTGAGTCATACTTACTCGCCCCTTAGTTCTTATGTGCGATGTGCTATGTGCTATGTGAATCTATGTTAATCCCTTATCCCCATGATATCCCCATAGCGTGAGTCCTACTTTCCCGTACCTTAGAATTATGTGTTTACTTATTGTATATACTTTTCGGAACCGGTGATGTGAATCTGGATACTGGAGGCTTATTTAGGAACTCTCGGGTTCCCATTTGCCATGTCACTCCTAGATCCTAGGTTCGGGTTATCACATCCATTCATTACTTCTTTGGTCCGGCAAGTAAAAATAAGGTAAGTTCTAACATGACCACCTTAAAAAACAATCAAAGTGTAGGAAAAAAATACATGCATGCACACTTTTAAATATTACTAAATATGAGGTCTACTTTGTTAATTTTTCATAGCTCTCGTCTAATTGTGAATTTAACTACTCATTCTTGTACGATAACAATCAACGATAAATTACTTTAGCATAATTATGCACTTACAAGATAAATAGTAGAAATTCAAAATCTTAAATTAAACTCAAAGGTAACAGTCAAGAATCACAATGTAATCTCTCTTCAAATACATGAACTTACAAAAGTATTTATTTCCTTTGTTGTTAAAAACATAAGCCATCATAAAATGTACAAGTAAGTTTAAGAAAAATATTTATAGACTTTAAAAATCTAACCTAACCAAAATAGAAAAACTGAACTGATAATTTTTACGAACCCGTGGTTTGTAGTTCCTTAACGGGTCGTAGACATTTCATAAATGACAACTATTGCATAGTCTCACAACTTTTTTCATAGATAGGACCTACAGCCCATAGAATGTTTTACGATTCATAAGTCATGAAAAATTAATTATTATTTTTTTGAATCTCAGTAACGATTGTCACCTTACAGCTCATATATATTTCTATGGCTCATCCTTCTTGCTCATAAAAATCAATGTTTTTTCAACTGTGTGAATTTGACCTATGACTTTCATCTATGACTCGTGGTTCAAATCACAGCTCGTATATTGACTCGCAGATTATTCAAAAAATGCCAGTAGCCTCTTTTTTCAAGTACTTAGCCTTCAATTCTTATTTTGCTGCAAAACAACTAAAAATCACATGAAATCTTCTAAAATGTTATAAAAGATTTACATAAATTCTAAGTTTTGAACATCAAAGTATGTAAATCCATGGCTCATCAGATTCTCAAACTTTATTTTAAAAAACAAAAAATGATGAAAAAAATCTTAAACTATGCAATATTCAATAAAATGCTCTCTGATAATATTTTCATCCAAAAATGCTACTATTATTATTTTTGGGTGTTAAAAAAAATACCGTTTTTCCTAAAAAGATTATTGTTTCTTTTCTTTTGGAACGCATTAATTTTTTAATAATATATTATTTTTAAAGAACTTTTTTTGTATTTTTTTCTTTTAGAATTACTTTAAGTAACATAAAAGAGGAAAGTAATCTTTTTTTTCTTATTATCTCCTTTTACCAATTAAAATTAAATTGCCGCATATACTTTTTAAAATAATAATATAAGTCATATATATAAGATCATAACAATTGCATCATTATTTTTTATTAAATAATAATTAAAATATTTATAGTAAAATATAAATATTTTTCTCATTTAATATTTTAAAACTGAAATAGGATAATCTTTTCTATTATATTCCTTGATTTTAAAGTTAATATGGAAAAAATTATCAACATTAACTTCATCGATAATATTTTAAAGATGCTTTGTATTTGAAGCAACGTAGTAATTTTTTTTTTTTTAATGACACTATGACTATTGTATACTAACTTTAAAATCAATGTATTAGTAAATACCTATCATTCATCTACTCAAAAAATATTGAGAGATAAAATAGTATTTTATCATTAAAGAAATAATACATTTATTAGAAAATATGAAGAAGAAGATATTTTTTTATCCAAAAGTAATAATATGTGTATTTTTAGACTAAAATATTAATAACAAAAGTATTTGGATAAAACTATTAACAAAGAAGATTAGTGTTTAATTTTGCATAGTTCAAGAAAATATTAGATCAATTTTTTCTCTAAAAAATTAAAACATAAGTTTAACAATTAGAAAAACATTCCATTCTAAAAAAAGGGAGAGACTATCCATTTCTTTCACAAACTATTTACATCCATATACCCTTTTACATTTATGCCTCTTGCTATTAGCTGATGTCAGCGTCCACCCTATGTGATATACCAATAGGGTATCAATATATCGGCAGGATATCACAGAGGATTGAGTTTAGTCCTATATGATACTGATATGGTATCAACAGACTGATAGAGTATCACAAAGAATGCATTTTCCACTAATTTAGGATTTAATGAATAAGTTTGTGACTTTAATTATTTTCTCTTAATTATTTTATTTATTAAAAAAAATCAAAATTACATGATATCAACATACCGATAGAGATTTACAAAGAATATATTTTTTACTAATTTATAATTTAATAAATAAGTTTGTGACTTTGATAATTCTCTTAATTATTTTATTTATTTAAAAAAAACAAAAAATTATATGATTCCAATAGGGTATCAATATATAGATGGAGTATCACAGAAAATTAAACTTCAATCATATATGATGACATAGCAGTCATGTTGACATCATGGGTGAAATAGAAAAGGGAAAAGTGGGTAAGCGGATAAATAGTTTGGGTTATCGATCCATTACGAATAAATAGTTTGGATTGGACTTAATTTGAGTAAATAATTTCATATTGAGTCTATTTTATGTAGTTTTCTATTTCTATTCAAGGAAAAAAACAAAATCTATTATATATATTGTGGTAACAAAAATGTATTGCTCTGGGATATATCAAGGTTCAGTTTTTGGTTCATATTTCGTCGACCAATCCTTCCTAATTCATATCTTTGTTGAAAGAATTTCTTTTGTAATTCCTTACAGAAGGATTCAGAAAATATCGAATCGCCACCTACACAAACAAATTATTGATAAAATTCCAAAATGAAAGTTTCTTTTAACCTAATTTTTTTTTACTCTCCTTATCATTCAGAAAAAACAAAAAAAAAAAATTCATCATAGCTAACATTTGGGGCTATTCCAGATTGTCCTTTTATATTTATTAATTTTTGTTGTTTTGCTTTCCAAAGTTTCAAACAAGAACTCTCGACATGCTGACAAGTAAATGGTCCCTTTCATATATATTTTTTTTTATTATTTATCATTTACAATCTTTATATGATTTGACAATGATAGATAGGCACAAACCTTTTAATTAAGGGATATAAAAAATATATATATTTAACTTATTTTCTTAAAGGTTTGTTAAATTTTATATTTTGATTCTGCCAACGTATAGAGCATGCTGAGGATATTATGATCTACTTTAACTTGTAATAACATATAAATTCCTTCATTCATGGATCTTCCTCTTAATTAGTTTGAAGTCACTTTGACCTTTTGTTCATTTAATTAAATTTAATAAAAGATCAAAAATTTTATAACTTCAAATCAACAAAATCAAGTTTAATAAAATGGTGAAACTTGTATATCTTCAAATTTTTATACCTTTTGTATTCAAACAATACTAGAAACAGTAAATAAAGAAAATTAAACGAAATTATAAAACAATTTGAGTCCACAAAATTCATTGTATGTCTTTAAGGAATTTAATTCCCTCATTGTACCTAAGGTTATGAATTATTTCCTCCTAGGATAAAACAGATTAACTATTATAGAAGTAGTGGTATCTCAAAGTCCTGTAATTACAACAAACTCGAAAGTCATCAATAGATCACATGCAGACACAATTTTTTATTTGCAAGAGAATATACGCAGAGAAGAAGAAAAAATTCAATGTCTATTCTAAACAGACTCATGTATTTTGAACAAGCATGGCATCCGCTGGGAAAGTAGATGTTTGTTCTGAAAATAAAATTTCGATAATTTACGAATTAATTAATTAATTAATAATTCACTAGAATTAATATTAGAAAAGGAATCAATCACATCATTTGTCGACGCCAAAGCTGAAGCCGAGCGAGCGACGACAACGGCGCGAGGGGGTCCCCTTTACTTCACTCTTTAAAAGTTAGAGGAAGTGTTTCCTAATATAAGGACAATACCTTTTCTCTATTTTACCAATGAGGAAGAAATGACTCTTCATTTTCTTTTACTTAGTTCCCCCACATTTTCTTATTCTTTGAATTTTCATTTTCCAATTCACACTTACTACTTAAATCCGACACAAATTTAGCATAAATCGAATAGAAAAATCATGAAACCTTCAATCTTAAAGTTGGAGTAGAAAATTCAAAATTTTCAATCTCCAAACAAAGTAGAACACAGAAAAATAATAACAGTGATTAAATTTCGTAAAATTGTTGGTATCTTGTATTTAAAATAATAAATCATAATACACAAAATAATTTGAAAAGCAATTCTAAAAAGAATATCAAAATATCAATAATCATCTAAACCCACAAAATTCACAGTCAATTTTAAATAATTCAATCCCTTCATTATATTCAAAGAGTTCAATTATTTTTCCAGAGTAGCATAAATATACTTGTTATTGAAATAGTAATATCTCATACATCAAGAACTTTGTTGTCATGCCCCAGGAGGGTACCCTAGGTGTGGCCGGCGCTCAGAGACTATTGCTAGTCCCAAGCGAACCACTTGGCCTCATGAAAGTAATTCAATCATTTAAATCAGCGGAAGACATTAGAATAAAGGAAACATAATGATGGGAAACTCAACTTACTTCTAACTCAATTAATTAGGGTCGTAGGCCAACAAAGTCAGACTCAACATCTGTGACATTATAGTAGATTTTAAAGCAAACAAAATTCAAGGAAAGAAGAACCTCTACCTCTACAGTCTAAAATGGTACCATGGCAGGCCATGTCTACCACAACTCAAAATAAAATTAACTCTAACATAAGAAATATAAAAAGATATCCTTCGAATACAGGGAGGACTCACCAATCAGTTGTAGGAAGAATAGACCTTCAACAGAGCGCCTGTTGATGATCTCTAGTACCCGTCTCTGTATCATAAAAAGATACAAGCCCAAATGGACGTCAATATATGGAATGTACGAGTATGTAAAATAGCTGAAAAGGAAAGGACATAATAAAAGGCACTCAACTCAAATATCAACTCATCTTAGTCATAGACTCAACTCGAAAAGTAAGGAACTCAATCATGGCATTAAGATACCGTCATGACCTATCTGGGAGTTTCTCTAACCGACAACCATCACCTATGAGCCAGTGATGATACAACGAAGCAATGTCGTTGCCACATACATTCAGTACCTTGCTGGGGGTAAAGGATATCACATCGGTGGATCCATAATAAATAACATCAAGTCCTCTTTTGGGATAAAGGAAACATCTGGTTTATAGTTCAATCCTCTCCTACGTTGGCCACGTAGAGTTTGAGTTGTTATCTACTCTTACTCAATTCGGTGCTCAATACTCCTCCCAGGACTCAACATGCTCATAAGACCTCAATCATCTAGAGTATTCTTTTAATTAGTCTCATTGGACATTGTTAACTCAATTCATTACATCAATCATCAACTCATTGGATTAGGATCATTATCTTAGGATTAATTTAATGATCTTTAAGACTCTAGGACATCAAGTTTTTATCAATATCGTCATCAACGCTCTCACATTAGGATCACAAGCACATGCACATTGATACCGTCAAGGCTCTAGACTCATCTCATAAGTTCATTATTGCAAGTTTTAGTAAATGACACCTAGGATTTATGATCAATGTAGGAATTCAAAACCATTTATTCAAAAAACAAATTTATAGAAATTTATCAATTATAAAGTTCAAGCAAAAATAAGCTAAACATTATAGAGGTTCTCAAAAGATATCCAATCATGTGAACAATATTATCTAACTCACTCCATCACTATTATGGAGCACATGGGAGAACAATCTCATGCTTTAGGTCAGCCTTACATAAATGGAATGAAGGAAGACACTAGTCTTCGCAAGAAATTGACCTCAACCTCTAGAACCCTAGTTTTTCTTCTCTTCTTATCTCAAGAACTCTAACTCAATTCTAGCGTAAGAGACTTTAGAATTGGTTTAGAAATCACTTTTAGGCCAAAATGACCTATATTGATCGTGGATTAAGTTTAAAAGGGGTGGGGAAATGTTTGGAATGCCCCTCATGAAAAAGTAAAAAAATACACTTCGGCATACCAAGTCCGCATTGCGGACTTGGTCTATTTTAGTGGTTTTTCGCTAAATTTTTTTTATCAAGTTTTCTAATCCGTAGAAAATATTGAGATCACATCTAAGTGTGAATCCACCATAAGTCCCCGACGCGGACATATCGCGAGCTCTTACTGGAAAGTGTTTTCGCATCGAAAAATTATCTTTTGATCCAGTTGCTCTAAAAATCAACCAAGACCATTGTCCCGCATAATTTTTCATGTTGATCGCACTTCCGACTCGAATTTACCATCAGAGTTTTGGAAGACGCGTTATGCACACATCTCTCATCTAGGGATATTTTGATAATTTTACCGTGTGTAACATTATCTCTCCCTTGGAATCATTCATCCTTGAATGAAAAGTGAATAGATAGACTCGATGCACGAATACTAGTCGAGACTCATTTCATTGATCAATCAATCAGTTAGACTCTCTAGACAATCAAACATCAATTGTAGGATAAACAACTTGATTAATGCACATCAAGGGTGAGGACATTATCTTAAAAATTCTCATTTTTGGACACGAATAGGTGTGGATATTTTGGCTTTCATTTCTTCCTCAGCTTCCCTCATGACTTCCTCAATAAATTGATTCCTCCATAGGACTTTGATGGAGACTATCTCTTTAGTCCTCAATTTGCGAACCTGACGATCCAAAATCTGAACTAGAACCTCTTCATATGACAAGCTATCCTTCACTCCGATGCTCTCAATGGGAACTACCAATGAAGGATTCCCCAAGCATTTCTTCAGCATTGAAACATGAAAGATCGGGTAAATCGCAGCTAACTCAGAGAACAACTCTAACTCATATGCAACATTCCCAACCCTCTTCACAATTTGATATGCACCAATATAGCGAGGACTGAGCTTTCCCTTCTTACCAAACCGCATGACACCCTTCATTGGTGACACCTTCAAGTACACCCAATCATTCTCCTCAAACTCTAAATCTCTTCTTCTCACGTCAATGTAGGACTTCTGGCGGCTTTGTCCCGACTTCAAACTCTCTCTAATAACCTTCACCTTCTCCATGGACTGGTGAACAAGTTCAAGTCCAATCAATTCAGCTTCGCCAACATCAAACCACCCAACAGGTGATCTACATCTCTTTCTATATAAAGCTTCGCTGGGAGCCATCTGAATACTTGCATGATAACTATTGTTATATGAAAGCTCAATCAATGGTAGGTGATCATCCCAATTACCCTTAAAGTCAAGGACACAAGCCCTCAACATGTCCTCCAAGGTCTGAATGGCACGCTCTGCCTGGTCATCTGTTTGAGGATGAAAGGCAGTGCTTAGATTCACTTTAGTACCCAATCCCCTTTGAAAAGATCTCCAAGATTGGGAGGTGCATTAAGCCCCTCTGTCTAAGATGATGGACAAGAAAACTTCATGCAACCTCATAACCTCCCGGATGTACAACTTGGCATACTCTTCCGTAGTGTCAGTGGTTTTAACTGCTAGTAAGTAAGCTAATTTAGTCATCCGATCCATAATCACCCATATTGAATCATACTGCTTTCGGGACATTGGTAATCCAGTGACAAAGTTCATATTGATCATCTCCCACTTCCATTTAGGAATCTCAAAGTTCTGAGCCAATCCACATGGCCTTTGATGCTCAACTTTGACCTGTTGACAATTTGGACATTTAGAAATAAACCCAACAATATCCCTCTTCATTCCACTCCATTAGTAGACTTCTCTCAAGTCATGATACATTTTGGTAGTTCCAGAATGAATGGAACACCTAGAGCTGTGAGCTTCGGCCATAATTCTATCTCGAACACCATCAATATTCAGAACACATAATCTACTCTGGTACCTCAACACATCATCTCCACCTTTGTAGAAAACCATCACCTTCTGTTTATGGACAACTTCCTTCAACTGAAGTAGGATAGGATCTTGCTTCTTTTTTACCTATGTCATTAGAGATGATGCAAACCCATTCTGAACCTTAATTCCACCTTCACCATTTTCTTCAAGTTGTACTCACAATTGGGCCAACCTATGTACTTCCTTAGCCAACTCTTTCTTTCCTTCCTCCACATGCACACTGCTATCCATAGATAACCTGCTAAGAGCATCAACAACAATATTAGCTTTACCTAAGTGGTAGAGAATGCTCATGTCATAGTCCTTGAGCAACTCCAACCATCTCCTTTACCGCAGGTTGAGCTCCTTCTGGCTGAAAACATACTACAGACTTTTGTGGTCTGTAAACACATCCACATGCACTCCATATAAAATAGTGGCGCCAAATCTTAAGTGCAAATACCACCGCTTCCAACTCAAGATCATGAGTTGGATAGTTCCTATCATGAACCTTAAGTTGTCTGGAAGCATAGGCTATCACTTTTCCCCTCTGCATCAGCACACAACCCAGTCCAAAGCATCATAATATATCACAAAATCCTTTGTTCCATCAGGCAAGGTCAACATTGGTGCAGTAGTCAACCTTGTTTTTAATTCTTTAAAATTATTCTCGCATTCATCAAACTATAGAAACTTGAGCTTCTTCTAAGTCAGTCTAGTCAATGGCGAGGATAGGGAAGAAAATCCTTCAACAAATCTGCAGTAATAGCCTGCCAACCCCAAGAAACTCCTTGTGTGAGTCGTAGTGGTCGGTCTAGGCCAGTTCTTAACCATTTCAACTTTTGTGTATCCACCCTAATACCATTGCCCAAGACAATATGGCCTAGAAAATCCACTGACTTGAGCCAAAGTTCACACTTCGAAACTTTTGCATATAACTCATGATCTTTGAGAGCCTGCAAAATTATTCTGAGGTGATTGGCATGCTTCTCTTCATCTCTAGAATACACCAGAATATCGTCGATAAATACAATCATGAACATATCAAGATATCATCTGAATACTTTGTTCATCAAGTCCATGAAGGCTGCAGGTGCATTAGTCAACCCAAAGGACGTGACCAAGAACTCAAAGTGGCCATATCTAGTTCTAAAGGTTGTCTTTGGGATATTACATTCCCTTACCTTTAATTGATGGTAACCAGATCTGAGGTCTATCTTTGAGAAGCAAGAGGCACACTGAAGTTGGTCAAATAGATCATCTAAGCTGGGGAGAGGATATTTATTCTTTATTGTGACCTTGTTTAGTTGCCTATAATCAATACACATTCTAAGAGATCCATCTTTCTTTCCACAAATAGGATATGAGTACCCAGAAATACTCGGCCTAATAAAGTCCTTCTCTAACAAATATCATAATTGCTCTTTCAATTCTTTCAACTCAACGGGGGCTGTCCTGTAAGGTGGAATCGAGATAGGTTAGGTATCAGGGAGAACATCAATCCCAAAGTCAATCCTCCGATCAGGAGAGACTCTAGGAAGATCCTCAGGGAACACTTTAGGAAACTTATTCACAATCGAGACTGACTCAAAGGGTGGAAGCTCTACATCATCATTCCTGACTCACATGAGGTGGTAGATACATCCTTTAGAAATTAGCTTTCTATCTCTAAGGTAGGAAATAAACTAGATCTTAGGTGCAACAGATTTTCCCTTCCACCCTAGGACTGGTTCGTTTGGAAATTGGAATTTAACAATTCAGTACCTACAATCAATGGTAGCATAACAAACATGAAGTCAATCCATACCAAGAATCACATCAAAGTCAACCATCTCCAACTCTATCAAGTCATCCAAGGTATCACTATGATAGATGGATACAACACAATCTTTGTAGACCCTCTTAGCTAGGATAGACTCACCAGTTGGAGTGGAAACAACAAAGGGTTCAACAAAACACTCTGGAAGAATCCCAGATCTATTAGCTACATAAGGAGTCACAAAAGATAGAGTGGCACCCAGATCAAGTAATGCATAACAATCAAAGGTAAAGACTCAAAGCATACCGATGATAATATCTGATGCAACTTCCCGATCCTGTCGATTACCCACCGCATATAGGTGGTTTGTTACACCACCTATACCCCCAGTTGTACCCTCTGATAACTACCTACCTGGGGTGCTGTAGAGGACTGTGCTTTGTTACTTTCATCACCCCGCCTTCTCATAGGACACTCATTCTGGAAGAGGCCAGCCTGTCCACATTTATAGCAAGCATTTGTGCCCTCATGGCACTCATCTAGGTGGAGTTTGCCACACTTGACACAGGGTGGCTTTCCCCTCAAGCCTTGAGTCACACTAGCTTGGGATTGAGAACCCTGAGCCTTGAAATTTTAATGACCATGAGATTTTTTATCATACCTGCTATGTTGGACAGGTACACTCATCGAGGATGGTGCGTAACTAGAATACCTCTTCTGAAAGTAGGACTTATCTCCCTTATTTTACTTATACTAGCTAAGCTCAGGCGCTGCTGATTTCCCTGTCCCTCTTCTTATCCTCCTCCAGTTGTTGTGCATGAACCATAGGCCTGGAGATGTCTATGCCTGGAATCAATAGTGTCACTTTCTACTCCTTTTTCACGTGCATAGATAATCCAAATACGAACTTTCTCATCCTGGCCCTCATATCCTGGACCATCCCTGGAGCATACCTGGATAACTGTATGGACTTGAGACTATACTCTTTGACAGTCAACCCCTCTTGCTTTAGGTTCATGAACTCTTCAATCTTTGCCTCCTTCAACTCTTGGGGAAAGAAGTGATTGAGGAAATCACTTTCAAACTCACTCCACCCAATAGGCTCATCATCCTCACTGCGACTATCTTTCCATTGGTTATACCAGATGTTCGTCACATTCTAAGCTGATTGAAGGCAAGTTCAACTCCTTTAATCTCAATGGAAAGAATGCATAGCTTTTAGGAACTTCCACATCTCATCAATGAGATTCTATGGGTCTTCCTCAACCTCCGCCCCTGTGTAGACTGTCGGGTTTATCCTCAAAAAGTCTTTAAGCCTGTTTGCGGCAGTGGGCTCTTCGGAGCTAGAATTAAGAGCCTGTGGACCTCGGCTACTATTCTTGGAGGCCACTAGCTGGGTGAGCATAGTGATGGCTCCCTAAAGTCTACCTCTAATGTGGGTGCTGATTGAGCATTAGGCGTTTATGGAAGCCAGTAGCTCTAGCAAGTCGACCTCTTCCTCTCATGTAGAGACCTCTGCTGGAGGATTCTCAGTGTTAGAGGCTGAGGCATCTCCGTGGGTGGCAGTACGCTTTGGAGACCTGATCTGCAAATGTGTAACGCACAAATCAGATGGATATTTTAATAGAGTTAAATTCTATCGCACGAACTCAGAATACCAAAGAAGTGTAACCATTCCTAATGTCCTATAGCGTCCTGCTTATAAAGTGTGGTGCATAACACACCCATAAACAAGACTCTACTAGAAACGACTTCACAGACTCCCTAGGACACTTGAACTTTATGCTCTAATACCAAGCGTTTCAAGCCCTGGAAGGGTACCCTAGGTGTGGGCGACACTCAAAGACTATTGCTAGTCCCCAAGTGAATCACTTGATCTCATGATAGTCATTCAATCATTTAAATCAGCGGAAGACATTGGGATAAAGAAAACATAATAATGGGCAGCTCAACTTACTTCCAACTCAATAAATAAGGGTCGTAGGCAAAGAAATTCAGACTCAACATCTGTGACATCATAGTAGATTTTGAAGCAAACTCAATTCAAGGAAAGAAGGACCTCAATATCAAGTCATTGTCTTCTAGTATATGAAACCTCTACCTCTCAATCTAGAATGATACCATGACAAGTCATGGCTACCCACAACTCAAAATGAAACTAACTCAAAGCATAAGAAATATAAAATGATATCCTCCGAATATAGGGGAGGACTCACCAATCAGTTGTAGAAAGAATAGACCTTTAACGGAGCGCCTGTTGATGATCTCTAGTACTTGTCTCTGCATTATAAAAAGATGCAGGCCTAAATGGACTTCAATAAGTGGAATATACGAGTATGTAAAATAGCTGGAAACGAAAGGACATCATAAAATACACTCAACTCAAATAACAACTCATCTCAGTCATAGACTCAACTCGAAAAGTAAGGAACTCAATCATCACATTAAGATACCATCATGACCTCTTTGGGAGTTTCTCTAATCGACAATTATCACTTATGAGCCGGTGTTGATACAACGAAGCAATGTTGTTGCCACATCCATCTAGTACCTTGTCGAGGGTTAAGGACATCACATCGGTGGATCCACAATAAATAACATGAAGTCTTCTTTTGGGATAAAGGAAACATTTGATTTTATGGTTCAATCCTCTCCTACGCTGGCCACGTAGTTATTCAGTTTGAGTTGTTACCTATTCTTACTTAATTTGATGCTCAATACTCCTCCCAGGACTCAACGTGCTCATAAGACCTTAATCATCTAGATTACTCTTCTAACTAGTCTCATTGGACATTGTTAACTCAATTCATTACATCAACTATCAACTCATTGGATTAGGGTCATTATCTTAGGATTAATTTTATGATCTTTAAGACTCCAGGACATCAAGTTTCATCAACATCGTCATCAATGCTCTCATATTAGGATCACAATCACAGTCACATGCACATTCATACCGTCAAGGCTCTAGACTCATCTCCTAAGTTCATTGTTGCAAGTTTTAGTAAATGAAACCTAGGGTTTATGATCAATGCAGGAATTCAAAACCATTTATTCAAGAAGCAAGTTTATAGAAATTTATCAATTATATAGTGCAAGCAAAAGCAAGTTATGCATTATAGAGGTTTTCAAAAGATATACAATCATATGAATAATATTATCATAACTCACTCCATCACTTTTATGGGGCACATGGGAGAACAATCACATGCTTTCGGTCAGCCTTACATACTTGGAATGAAGGACACCACTAATCTTCACAAGAAATTGACCTCAACCTCTGGAACCCTAACTTTTCTTCTCTTCATCTCCCAAGAACTCTAACTCAATTTTAGCATAAGAGACTTTAGAATGGGTTTTGAAACACCTTTTAGACCAAAAAAAAGACCTATATTGATCGTGAATTAAGTTTAAAAGGGGTTGGAAAATGTCTGGAATGCTCCTCACGAAAAACAGAAAAAAGTACGCTTCGACGTACAAAGTCTGCATCGCAGACTTGGTCTATTTTAGGAGTTTTCCGCTAAAAATTTTCCGATTGAATTTGCTAATCCCGTAGAAAATATTGGGATCACATCTAAGTGTGAATCCGTCACAATTCCGCGACGCAGACATGTTGCACACTCTTCCTAGAAAGCGTTTTTGCATCAAAAAATTATTTTTTGATTTGGTTGCTATAGAAATCAACCAAGACCATCTTCCCACATAATATTTCATGCTGATCACATTTTCGACCTCATATTTGCCATCGGAGTTTGGGAAGACGCGTTAAGCGCACATCTTTCATCTAGGGATATTTTTATAATTGTATCAGGTGTAATATTTGTTGAACTTGAAAAAGTCATGAACAACATAAAAACTTCCTTAATCCTTGTATAATTTTACCAGATGAGCAATACATTACTAGAAGACCTTTCTTAGAAATACAATATTTACTAATCAAACTTTAGTTCAATAGAAAGAAAAATAAAATATAAATTGTAGTATAATTATTCTTTAATACTATACAATCTCTTTGTCGAACATGTATTTTCTAGTCAGAGTCGAACATGTATTTTCTAATAAGAGTAAATATAAATATGAGATGAGGGTCTTTCAGAAACAGTCTCTCTATCTCTATGAGGTAGTGGCAAGGTCTACGTACATATTTTCCTCCCCAGACCTCATTTGTGAGATTTTCACTGGATATGTTATTATTTGTTTGTCGTAAATATAAATATGATTGGTAAGAGTAAATGTAGTTGGTAGATATTCTTATGGTTTTTTCATATATAAAATATAAATTTTGGATTAGGTTTTCCTTTTTTTAAATTTAAAATTCTATTTTTTGAAGAATTTAAGATTTGAAATTGTGATTTGAAGTTGAAGTTAAATTTTTATGTGGATTTCTTAAACAAATATTGATTTCAAATCAAAATTTGAAATTGAAATCTCAATTTTTGTGGCCAAACACTTGCTAGAAAACTACTTTAAAAGTGTAAATGTATTGAGTTTTAAACATTTTAATATTATATTAGAGTGCATAGTTCTTAATTATTGAATGTCTTAAGTGTGTTGCACGTTTGTGGCATTTGTTGTGTAGCATTTGTTTTGTCCGTTGATGGCATTATATGCCCTATTACTCTCGTGATAAAATGTGATCATTGGCTTTTAGAAAGTTTTGTAATTTTTATTTTTTTATTCGTTCATTATTCTAACTTATTATGCTTTGTAATTTATGTAATTTTTAGATTATTTATTTATTTTATTTAATATCTCATGTTCTTCATATTCATTACTATAAAGAATAATTCTGTACACATAAATAATGATGGTTTTACATTATTTCGAGTACAAAGATATAGAGAGAATAAAATTAGTTTTAAAAATAGAGTTTTATTTGGTTAAAGAGAGGTGTTTTTTATAGAGCTTTGAACTTAATTTTTATCTAGAGTTTATTGATTTATACTTTGTGATTGAGCTAGTCAAAAAAATAATAATTGGACCAAAAAAACATTGTGTAGTAAACTTGAATATCTTTAATTGAATAGCGCCTCACTTTACGAATATTTTATTTTATTTTTGAAATTTATAATTTCACCAACAAAGTATTCCTACAATATTAAACAAACCTACCTCTATTGAGAGAATACGGAAATCAACAAAATACTATACGGTATAAACCAGCAAGTATGCAATAACACGGAGGGAAGAAATAATATTCCTTTCATTTTCATTTATTTGTGTGATTTTAACTTAACAAAAAATTCAAAAAAGTGAAGAAAACTTATAAATCTTGTGATTTTAAAATAAAAATATATAAAATGTATTAAAATATTTTTTAATCTTGTAGTGTTAAACATATAATGTTAAAATTTAAAATTAAAATATTGTAAAAAAAACAAAAAATATTCTTTTATAAACAGACAAAAATAAAATAAAATAAGACAAAAAAATTAATACGATAGAGCAATAGGAGATAATAATTTTGTTAATCTATAATGGAGAAATAGAGCTTATGATTATAGCAAAGATTAGCTAATAAAAAGCATAAATATATCAATTTTTGTGGATATTTACGGAAACTAATAAAATGATTCCAACAACTGCAAAATCGCCTAATCTGTTGGTACAAATCATTAGGAGATCAAAATTTATGTATTTTTTCTCAAAGGTTGCTTATTTCAAAATAAAATAAACATAAGATAAGGTGTTCGGATAAGCTTTTCAGGAAAAAATATTTATGATAACTTTAAGAAGCAAAAGTTGATTTTCTTAAATACTCTTTAAAATATTTTTGAAAAAACCTGACCAAATACAATTATTATTCAAAAATGTTTTTAAAATTTATCAACTAACTCCAAAATAACTAATTTCAAAATTTTAATAAAAACTGTTATATCATTTGAAGGCACCATGGTGTTGAGATTTGACAGGTTGTTCATATATTTGTAAGAAATAAAATATGCATTATATCTTTTTTCAGTTCCATCTAAGCATAGTCATTCATTATTACTCACGAAAGAGACCCTTCAAATCTCATTTATTGTCAATATATTAAAATATTTATCTAAATTATTTGTTATTTTATAAGATTAAAACAAAATTAGTTATTGTATCTCATTTTATTTCTAATATTAAATATTTTTGAAATACAATGTCACATCTTGTTCTTAAATAAAGAGCAATTTATTATAAAGAAATAAAAATAAAATAGCAATTTGTTTTGGTATAATTTCAAAAAAGGACAAATTTTGATAGGGTTGACAATTGGACGGGTTGGGTCAAATTTGAGTAGATTATAATGGATCAAGATAACAAATGGGTCAAGACCCATGGTTTGGATCAAAACGGGTTGAATAATGTGTTATAGAACGGGTCAAGACCTAACCCGACCCAACTTTTTCTAAATTTTACTTATTTTATTTGTTCTTTTTCAATATTTTAATACTTAATTAAATTACATTTTCTTTATGTTGGTTATATAAAACATATCAAATTAAAAAAAGTATTTTAAAAATATTTGGCAGGATCTCTCTTGAGTCAATTCGGGATGCATATCAATCCAATTTTAAATGGATTGAAATGGATTCGATTGAGATGAGTTGAACTAATAAATAACCCGTCCAAACTTCAACAGATTGGATGAGTCGAATTGGATTTAATTTTGCCAGCGGACCAAAAATATTTTAAAGGGATTAAGATCTAATCATATTTTGTCAAATCCAAATTCTCCACTTTCTTTCTCAGTGCTTTTCCCTAAAAGTTGACTATTGAGACTTAAGTATTAGCCACAGCCACATGTAAGATTCTGACTGGTGGTGGCAATAAATGTTTGGTCTATATAACTCATCTTAGAGTTCCTCTAGACTAAACCAGAGAAAGAAAATAATCAATCAAAAGCCAAAGAAATGGAAGGTATTATGAAGAAACATTTTGTTTTGGTACATGGTGCATGTCATGGAGGTTGGAGTTGGTACAAATTAAAACCATTGCTAGAGGCTGCTGGCCACAAGGTCACTGCCCTTGACTTAGCAGCCTCTGGGATTGATTCCAGAAAAATAGAACAACTTCACACGCTTCTTGATTACACTTTGCCATTGATGGAATTGATGGAATCCCTTCCACAAGATGAGAAAGTCATACTAGTTGGACATAGTCTTGGTGGTATGAATTTGGGACTTGCCATGGAAAAATACCCAAAAAACATCTATGCTGCTGTTTTCTTGGCTGCCTTCATGCCTGATTCTATTCACATCTCCTCTTATGTCTTGAATCAGGTGAGTATAATATTTTTGTTTTTCTTTAATTTCCACATTTCATCATCAATATAGGCAAAACTATAGCTTTGAGGGGCAGCAACAGTGTCTTAACTAATACATTTCATCTGTTTACACTATTTATAAATGAAAGCAGTGAACAGTAAAGAGAAGTATTTATATATTTCATGTGGATCCCATCAAACACAATAAATTATATTAATATATAAACAAATATAAAACCTTATTTGTTTGTATGATTTGTCTATGCACTTATTCGTTTCACTCTTTCTATATCATTACATACATATATGGGTAGAAATATAATACTGTTTCTTATCATGAATTTTTTTCTCTTAATTTATGTTACATTAATCAATTTTTTTATACTTTTAAAAAAATTTAAGTTGTTAATTACTAAGATCTATAGACATTTTATTTGCTATCTATTTTGTTCTAATTTACATTATACATATAAAATTTTGAGCGTATATCAAAATTTTATTTATTAATATACATAAACTTCTTGCTTTAACTATACTATTATATCTTTTAAAGTATTTTTAAAAAAACAAATATAATCATTAACCTCAATTTTTAATTTTATACTATACATAATTCACTAATGTTATGACAAATAAATTTAAACGAAATAACCATCAACAAATTAAAGATATAGCATTAGGTTGTTCAAACAGACACGTCTGCCTGTTGTCTGCTTGAGCAGATAAGAAAAATGAAATAAGGCGATGAAACAGGCTGCTAAAGCAGCTCAAATGTTGTGAAAAATTACAAGTATACTCTTAAGCTGCTCAAGTAGACACGTCGATCTGTTGTTTGCTTGAGCAACTAAGAAAAATAAAATAATTCAGGCAGTTGAAGCAGCTCAACTGTTGCTTCTAATATAAGAGAATAACATTAAATGTGCTGTTGAGTACATAATTTCCAACTGTACCTTGCATTTATTTTGGAGGGAAGACATACACACCAAACTCTTTCACAAGCTTCGTTTCATAGGAGGTATAAAAAAGTTATTTAATATTTATATTAATTATATTGAAATTATTTTCTCTGTCATATGTATATTAAAATGACATAGTTTTTAGGAGTAACAAATTTGCATATTAATAAAAAAGTGCTAAAATCTTTTTCGATGTTAGTTAATTATTATTAAATTCAATATCCCTATAAATTTTAGGAATATTTAGAAAGAGGGTCAATTACATCTGAATAAACATATTTTTTCATTCATCTTTACTTGTTCACTACTATTTTGGGATGTTCAATAATATTTATTCAAATTATAAAATCAATGAATAATTTATCATTTTGTGTCTATTTTATCCTTGTTATTAACTAGTACTATTTATTTTTCAATATTTAGATGAATACATTTAATAAGGGTGATTTGGTAAAATTCTGCTTAGCATTTACTGTTTCTTAATTTATATTTCAAGTTAATAGTGGACAACTGTTGTTAGACAACGAGAGTATTTAGCAACATTAAATTATTACCGTTAATTAATTACTACTAAAAGTTATTTTTTGTGTACTATTAATTTGATGTATTAAAATAAAATTATTGCACAACACTCATTATATAGATATACACACACACACACAAACACTTCCTCCGTCCATCTTTATCTGTCCCTTATTGACTTGATACAAGGATTAAAAAGTAGTAAATGAAAGGAATAATTTTACCAAATCATACAATGTTTTGAAAAATGTAATAGGAAAATAAATGGTTATAATTAATGATAAGGGTAAATTAGGAACTAAGGGGCCGTTTAGTAGGAGATATTAGGAGAAATAATTCATGTATTATATATGGTATGTATTTAATATTATGTTTGGTAGAAATTTTGAGCCTATGTATAACTAACTCATGTATTAATTAATACACCCTACATGGTAAATGATATTAATTAATACCTTTCATTTGGTGGTATTAGTAATACTGAATAAGTAATATTTAATACGCTGAGATTAAATATGTAAAGACAAAAATATTCCTCGAATTCTTTTGCACTTTTTTTTGAAAAAAAATTCTTGATTTTATTTTATATTTGTAGTTTTGTACTAGTAAATCTATTCAAAATAAATTAGCTTACAAATTTTATTAATTTGAGGGTTCATATTTGTATAATATAAAAAAAATTAAATTTACCATATCAATTTTTTTTTGTTTGTTTTTATTTATATAATATACAAAAATACTTTGTCATGTCAATTTTGATAATTAATTTAGTTGAGTGATTTTATTGGTACAAATGCCTGATTGAGTGATTTATTGATACAAAACAAAGTTTAATAACTATGTTGGATAAATTCTCAAAGTTGAGTGATCTTTTAAGATATAAACTTCATATTAAAACTACAACTTCTAATGTGTAATTATGGATAGTTTATTCATTTTTACAATTGTTTGCTGTTTTTCGATTTTAAAAGTAGATGATCCATCTTTATTAAATTGAAATTTGGCGTTTTATGAGTGATTAATTTATCAAATCACAATTATTTATCCTCAAATAATTCAAGTGAGAAAATAGCAAACATGATGACAAAATTGTTGTTCTCCTAGTTAATTAAAGGCCACAAAAAAAATAATCTACTTTGACCCAACTACATGGAGTAGAAAATGCAATAATAATTCAGGGATATAATTAGAAACAAGTTTTTATAGAATTTTAAACCAAGCACTAGATGAGATGAAAAACAATTAAAAAATAATCTCTGCATTACTAATCTCCTATTACTAATCCCTGCATTATTTATCTTTGTACAAAATGATTCATAAGTGTAAAATTATTTCTTAATTTTATAAACTAAACAAATATTGTTGAACATCCCAAAATAATATAGTGGACAATTAAAGATGGACGATGAATATATATATATGATTTTCATTTCCTTTTTGCTTTTTTGTCAACCCATGAAAATATTTTTTTGTTGATGGGTGGCAAACTAATTAAAAGCTTAAACTGTGATGACCACTTAGACAAATGATTGATAAATGAATTTAAAATATATGATCTCGAAATATAGAAGCCAAATGTGATTATTAATGTGTTTGTCAGAAAGTTAAATAATATGCAATTTATTGCATAATATTATTGTTTTGCTTATGAATTCAATTTTAATGTAATTTTGTGAAGTACTATGAACGGACGCCAGCGGAGAATTGGTTAGACACCCAATTTTTACCATATGGTTCCCCTGAAGAACCATTGACATTCATGTTTTTTGGCCCCAAATTTCTGGCTGACAAGCTTTACCAATTATGCTCTCCTGAGGTAATATTTACTCCTTAATTTAATACCTCATTCAAAGATTATTAAGTTTTTTTTACAAGCATAATGCATAAACGTTCTTTTTAACTTGGCCTCAACTAATATCTACAGTTTTGGTGTGAATGAGTATACATTTAAACTTGTATAAAACTGAATAAATAGACTCATTCATTGTAGATGATATCCCACATGACAATTTTGTGTCCTACATGACGTTCTACGTGTATTATGTCATGTAGAATGCATATGTCCACTTATTCAATGTTATACAAGTTTAAACGTCTATTTGTGCACATTCAAAATTGGAGCACTTAGATGTCAATTGATGCTAAGTTGAAAGGCATGTTTGGTTTCTAAATAGAAACAACCTTACATATGAATGATAATGTGCTAGGATGTTGCACTAGCATCATCATTGGTGAGACCAAGCTCATTATTTCTAGAAGATCTGTCAAAAGCAAAGTATTTTACGGATGAAGGATATGGATCAGTGAAGAGAGTTTACATAGTGTGCACAGAGGACAAAGGGATACCAGAAGAATTCCAACGATGGCAAATTGACAATATTGGTGTTACAGAAGCAATTGACATTAAGGGTGCTGATCACATGGCAATGCTATGCATGCCCAAACAACTTTGTGACACTCTCTTGGAGATTGCCCATAAATACAATTAATGTGACCTCGTAGTCATCTCATGTCAATGATATTGTCAACTCATGACTCATTTTGGGTGTTACGTAATTGATTTAAATAATTGGTTGTTGCTTTCAACCGGAAAACTATTGTGTTTTTATGTATTGAAGAGTGGTGAGACTGCGGGGAGGAATGACCCCAAATCATACACTATCTTTGATTTTAGACTCAAAATAATACATATTCTTTCAACTGGAGCATTAATAGTCCCTTTTATTTATTAAGTGGTGCACTTTTAATTATAACCTTAACCACCGTTACTATTTGAACGGCAGCCTCCTCACGTGCAGATCACACTTTTCCTTTTCCCTCCAAGCGTACATACTCTGGCTCCCTGTCTTCCTTTCTTTCGAAGAACATAACCCTTAACCTTGCCGAAGCCAAAACTTTGAAATCGAAATTTGAAACTACATATCATATCAAATCAAGATCAAATCTATAGTAGTAGCAATTATCGGGAAGTAATAATGTTCTTAAGGCGCAACAACGATAGACATGCACCTCCTTTTTATGGTAAGTTTTTTAATTTTAAAATTGGAAAAAGTTTTTTTTTTTTTTTTGTTAGAATCCAAGCACATTGTGTTTCTCATCTTGATTTAAGGGATAAAATAGCAGAATATTTTTTTTGTTTTTGATTATTTTGGTGAAAAATATTTCAAAATATGTTGATTCTGTTGACATCTCTTTGTTTGGCAAGGAAGTTTAGTCTACTAGCTTACAATATGTTTAGTGTTTAGCTTTAGTTAATTAGGTTAGTTCGTTTTCAACAAACAACCATTTCGAATTTTCGTTGTCTGCAACATCTTGTGAAATTCACTGTCTCTAATTTCAGATATGATAACTGAGTCTTCATTTATCACTGTGAAAATATATCATGAAGGAATTATGAAGCATACACCAAAAAAGCGTTAAGTTGGAGGAAACATAGATTATATTGATTATGTAAATGCGACAAAATTGAATATTGTTGAATTCAAGAAGATGGCAGAGATATGTGGTTATGCAAATGATTCAATAACTTTTTGGCATTGGTGTGAAAGATCTGGTACTAGATGAAAGTTGATCTATAAAAATTTTGAAGCGTACACAGTTAGCAAAAATATTCAAAAGGACAATGTGCTTGAGATATACTTTGAACACTTGGACTCTTACTTGCAAATGAACAAAGTAGATTCAGTAAATCAACCAAGTATCGGAGAAAATGATAAACAACAGATCTTGTGTGAAAATTCATCATGTGATGATTTTAGTGACTCGGTAGTTGATTTATCTGATGATGTTATGGTTGTGTCATGCCCCGGGAGGGTACCCTAGACGTGGCCGGCACTCGAAGACTATTACTAGTCCCCAAGAGAACCACTCGGTCTCAAGACAGTCATTCAATCCTCAGATACAACGGAAACTATTAGAGTAAGAAAAATAAGATAGTGGGCAACTCAGTTACTTCTACATTAATGAAAGATGGCCATACGCCACCAACATCAGTCTCAACATCTATGAAAATAATAGCTAGTTTAAATAACTCAATTCAAAGAGGGAAAGACCCCAACATCAAATCCTCATCTCTAGACTATGAAGACTCTACCTCTACAATCTAAGATGGTACCATGACAGACCATGGCTATCCAACTCAAAGAGAATAAAACAACTGATAAAGATACAAGAAAGGCTCCTTCGAATCTCAAGGAAGGCTCACCAATATCTGGAACAAGGGAACTCTAAATCTCAACGGTGCGCCTGCTGAATTCCTCTATCTCTTGTATCTGCATCATGAAACGATGCAGTGCCGAGTGGCGTTAGTACGTGGAATGTACGGTATGTAAGATGGCTCAAGAAACAGATAAAGCTCAAACTCAATCAACCGACTAGACTCAAGACTTAACTCCTCATCTTATAACTCATCTCAGGTAAATGATGCAAGTTTGAAGTTTGAAATCGTTCTTTAAAATTAGACTCAGTATTTGATGCAACTCAGTTCGAAAGACTCAAGATATGCTCAACTCAAGTGTTTTCTTGAAAGTTTCTCTATCCAACAAATCTCGACCCCACCATGAGCTTTGGTAAGGTACAAAGAAAAGACGTCGTTGCCACGTCCGCCCTAACTTGCCAAGGAATATGACATCAACCTCTACCTCTCTCTCTTGGATCCAAAGAGAATGTCCATCTATTGGGACATGGGCCACCAAAATTATCCTATGTGACCATCCTACGCTGGCAACATAGTTCTGGGTGCTCCTCAATCACCCAACTCGGTACTCAATACTCCTTCCAAGACTAGAATGTGCTCATAGAAATTAACTCAAACTCATCTCTTTGACTCATCTCAAATAAGTCAACTCAGTTCTCAATAATTCAACTCAATTTCTCAATAACTTGGGACCATCATTCATGCAATGCAACTCAAGACTCTAACTCACACCATGCAAGACTTTCATTGATTTCGGTCAAGCACATCATATCATCCAAGCTCAACACACAAGACATAATAGATATTATTTACATACATGTATGAAACAAGAAAACATACACCCGGGTTCAATTTACTGGGTTTAGGAGGTTAAATTCAAAATTTTCAATTTAGTCAGTAAGCAAAGAAAATACTAAATCTAGGGATAGGGTATCAAACATTCGAATAACATTCGTATTTCATGGTAATGACGATGCAACTCATGAATTAACTCAAATATTTTTATGAAAACTCCAACACGTACAAAACTTTGGGAACTCAAGAACCACAGGATTTAAAACATGCAATTATACTCATGATCTTAACTCAGGAGACGATGGGGCACGTGGATGAACATAATCCAACGATTTAGGTAGCCTTACATACCTGGGATGAAGCTCTCAACAATCACTTCAAGGATTTCCTCTTGAATTCCTCAGTCTTAAGCTCTTCTCCTCTTTCTTCAAGCCTAGTCTTACTAGATTGTTAGAAAAGGACTTATAATAGGGTTTTAGACCCTTTTACATCAAACCGACTTAATTAGACCGTGTATAGAGTTTAAGAGGGATTGAAAATTATCCGGAATGCCCTTCACAAAATTTAAAAAAATTTCTGCTTTGGAATAACCAAGTCCGCGACGCAGATTGGTCGCGTACAGTGTATTTTCTCTGAAAATTTTCTGAATGAGTTTTTCCAATCCCGTCAAAATTTTTTGAAAAAAATATAAGTGTGGGTCCGCTACAGTGGCGTGACGCGCCTCCGTCACGCACTGACACTATTTCGATTTTCAGGTCGAAAAATTATCTTTTGATCTGGTCGCTCTAAAAATCGATCGAGACCATTTTCCCACTCAAATTTTTGTGCTGATCACAAATCCAGTCTCGGGTTTTTGATACGAGCATTGGAAGATGCGTTATAGGCATACCCCTCCTCTAAGGGTATTTTGGTAATTTTACCTAGCATTACAGGTTGATACACATGGTGAAAGAAATAAAAGCATTCTGGAAGAAACAGAGCTCCTTAGTGTTGAAATAAAGAGTAAGATGGATGATATAGAAGGGGATTCTGATTGTGTCGATTCTGAAGATATAAAGAGCTTAAATAGCGATTCTAAAACTATAGGTTTCAACTTTCCTCAGCACAATTCAAAGACCGATGGAGATAACCCAATATTAGGTCTAGAATATGTGTTCGATAGCATAAAGGAATTTAAAAATGTCGTAGCAACTCATGAAATTAAGAAGGGAAAGTATATTCAGTGGAGTAGGAATGATAAGATAAGAATGGAGGCAATTTGCATACATCGTCCAAAATGCAAATGGAAAATCAAGGCTTCTAGAATGCAACAAGATATGGCTTTCCAGGTTAGATCTTATGATTCTACACATACTTGTAAAGAGTGGCATCATGAAAATAGAACGATCACTTCATCTTTCATTGCAAGAAAGTATCTCAAAGAAGTTGCATCAAATAAGAATTGGAGAGTGGCCTAATTCAGGGATAAAGTAGGTATTGAACTAAGAGAGTCATGTGACCTTATCTCAAGCTAAAAGAGCTAAGATGAAAGCGATTACATTAATTGATGGTGATATTAAAGATCAATGTAAAATCATGTGAAATTATTGCAATGAAATTAATAGAACAAATTCAGGCAACATAGTATATATGAAGCTCATCGATAACGAGTTCCCAAATGAGCCATGCAGATTTCTGAGAATATATATTTATTTTGTTGCTTACAATCTTGGGTTTAGAGCAGGTTGTAGAAAAATAGTAGGTGTGGATGGGTGTTGGTTGAAGGGTCTAATGTATGGGACCCAATTGTTATCCGCAGTTGGCATTGATGGTAATAACAATATATTTCTTGTTGCCTATGCAATTGTTGAAAAGGAAATCAAAGACACATGGGCTTGGTTTTTGAATTATTTGGCTGTTGATTTGTATATAGATGAGAGTGGTTAGACGTTTATGTCGGACAAGAAAAAAGGTCTTATTAAAGCTTTTAATGATGTTTTACCTCATGTGAGCCATAAATTTTGTGTAAGACACCTTCATAATAATTTCAAGAAGGTTGGATATGGCGGTATCATGTTAAAAAAGAAACTTTGGGCTGCTGCAAAGGCTAATACTGTTAAAAGGTTTAATGATTGTATGAAAAATATTTTATAGTTAGATCTTGATGCTAGTTGCTTCCCTAGCACATACAAGTGTACGTGATCAATCCAAGTAATATAGTGGCTCTTTTAAGAAGCCGGATGTCGAACCCAAACGACTTGTCGATTAATTATTTACTAAATTATATTTATTCTAATTATTTATTAAGTGGTAAACAATTAAGCAAAAGAGATATTTTTACACAATCAATGAATGAATCGATCTAAGATTATGGTTTAGCTTATAATCATGTTTAGCCTCAATTTCATCAAATTATTTGACTATCTAGTTGCTGATTCACAGGGTTTAAATTACCTAAACAAGATTGCATGCCTTTGTCGGCCTACCTTTATTGACTTCCTAACTACATCATTGAGCAGGGATAGACACATAAATAAAAATGCTTTAACGTTATCTTCATGTATTTTGAACCAAGCGGGGTGTAAGGGTAGTTGTCACATGTCTCCCTTACACGATCAATCTAGTTTCCTAGTTGAATAAGCTCCCTATACTACTGTGTTCTATCCATTCCTATATCTCTCGAATCCAGAATTAACAACTAATTTACCCCCTAGTTGGCCGGACTATAAAGTATAGATAAAAATAATATAAGAACAACAAATATGGTAAACAATATTTTGGATTAATAGTGACTAAACAATCATCTTATTGGCCAGCATAATCGTAGAATGAGAAGTTTAGCTCCATATAGACATGAAGAAATTACCACAAATCATTCAAAGATAAATGTAAAAGTAAATAATAATGGAGAAGAAAAGATGAAACCAAAATTCTCTGGCATCCACAGCGGCTCCTACTTCTCTCCAGGTCAAAAGTTATATAAAACATAATTTTATGAAATAATTATAGGTGTAGAAATAAACCCAAACTAAAATAATTGAGTCCAAAATAAATTGAGAAACCAAAATCAGAAAGAATTTGGATCTTCTCATGCGCATGTGAATTGTTGCCACGTCTCACAGGCGTCAATTGCAATTAGAATTGCAATTGGAATCTGCCGCATGCATATGTATAATAAAGTATATTATTTTATTTAATTTAATTCATTAAGCTGCCTGCTTGATTTTCCTTCTGTAATCTTCCTTTTTTAAATTTATTTGAGCTCCAAATCTTTCCATTTTCGCGTCAATTTAATCCTACAAATAAAATACATAATTTAGCACAATCTATAAAATTTATGCTCAAAAAGGATAAATATAAGTATAAAATATGAGGTAAATAATGACTAAATATATATATTTTTGGCCTCACATCAGCACCCCACACTTAAATTTTTGCTCATCCTCGAGCAACCATTAAAGCTCATAAAAAATCAAATAGGACCACCATTTTGGTTGATACAAACAATTTAGGTCATCCAAAAAAATTAATACATCATGTACGCTTCCCAGTCATTGTGCAAGAGCTACAAATAAATAACAAGCTTTTGACCTCCTAGCCTCAATAAAGGATTCTAACTCATCAAGTTTAAGTTTTGATCACCTGATCTCTCAAAGAAGTTAATAACATCACCTATGTATCATGAAACAAGTACCCTCACAAGAAAAAAAATAGTCCACACACTCAATTCAAAAGATTGAATATAAATTAAGGACTTTGCATTAAAGAATAATTCTCGCACTCACAAAGAATTCACATGTATGCACAAAGAACTGTAGGCTTGCCCATTATGTACATCTCCACTATAAGCATGCTTGAATAGAATCAAATATGACTTTAATAGGTTATAATGTAGGCTAGGGGACGGGTAGGAAAACTATATAATAGTGATTTATACTTCCCCAAGCACTTTGCACTTTTAGACTTCATCATTTATTATCTTCTTTTCTTTTTTTTTTCAACCCTCTATTCAATAATTATTTCAATGGTGATCTCATCTCATCAAGAATGTTTCCCTGTTTTTTTCAAATAATTTTTTACTTTTTTTTTCTTTTTTTCATGACATATTCTTTCAAAGAGGGCTTTTTCATCACCATGTAGCTATCATTGGTCACCTTTTACCACTTAAATATCTCTTTTCTTCAAATTTAAAAATTATAATCAGTCTATGCTACAATACCCAAGGAAGCAAGGTGCAGAACCTAGGGATTTAATAAAATCAGATTAAGGTAAAAATATGACTACCAACAAAAAGTTATAGGCTCAAAAGGGCTAACTAGTGATATAATATCTGAAAAGGCTAAAATTTTATATTCCTAAACAAAGCAACACTTTTTATTTCGCTTCAATAACATGCAGGGCAAGTTCTATGTCATACCCCGGGAGGATACCCAAGGCGTGGCCGGCACCCAGAGGCTATTGCTAGTCCCCAAGCGAACCCCACGCTCTCAAGACAGTCACTCAACATCAAGCATAGTAGAATAACAAAATAAAAAAAGTGAGCTACATCAATCAGTCCACATCAATAAGGAGGGCCAATGGCCAACACTCAGTCTCAACATCAATGGTGAGTAAATGTAAATGCTAACTCAACTCAAAAGGGGAAAAGACCTCAACTCAAACCTCAACTCATGTCTATGAAGCCTCTAACTCAACTAGACAGTCTAAGAGGGTACCATGACCACCAACTCAATAAATAAAATAACAGGTAAAGGAAAAAGGGCTCCTCCAGATAGCAAGGAGGGCTCACCAATGACTGAAATTAGAATCTCCGAACCTCAATGATGCGTCTGCTGAAGTCCTCTACCTCCTGTATCTGCATCATGAAACAATGCAGCACCGAGTGGCATCAGTACGTGGAATGTACGGTATGTAAGATGGTTGAATATAATAGAACAGATAAAACAGTATAGGGATAACATCAACTCAATATCATACTCCATCATAATGTCAAATGTCTATCTAAAGCAAGAATAAAGAGTAGATAAATGACCCATCAACATCTCATCTATACATCATCAATGCATCAGACTCATCTCAAAGAAACTCGACTCGACTCAACTCAACTCAACTCGAAGGACTCATGCCCGTCTAGGACAAGGATAAAGGGTAGATAATAAAACATCAACATCCATCAAGACTTATACCATCACCTTAACATTAGAGTTCTATCAGTATGGAACCTAGCTTTGAGTTTCTCTAACCGACAACCATCACTTATGAGCCGGTGATGATACAACAAAGCAATGGCGTTGCCACATCCATCCAGTACCCTGCCCGGGTTAAAGGATATCATCATCAGTGGATCCACAAGAAATAACATTATTCCTCTTTTGGGACAAAGGAAACATATGTATTATGGTTCGATCCTCTCCTACGCGGGATACATAGTTAATGAGTTCGAGTGGGATTCACTCTCAGCCATTTCGGTGCTCAATACTCCTCCTAAAACTCGACATGCTCATAAAACATCATCATCAAGATTTCTCATCATCGGTCCCATAGGGACATAGTACATCAGCATTAACTTGTATCATCAACATCAATAGTACATCAGCATTAACTTGTATCATCAACATCAACTCATCTCATCAACATCAACATCATGGACTCATGAACATCATTTTCATCAACATCATCATCAAGACTCTCAACAATTAAGGTCACAATCACAACATCACAAACATCATCGTTGTTAAGGCTCTAAACTCATCCCCTAAGTACATTCTTGCATTCTTTAGTAAAATAGATATAAAATTTTGTAAAATCATTCATGAAAACAACTTATGTAGTAAATCAAGCTTATGATGATCATCAATCTAAGAAAAAATACATGAATTAAGAAGAATCTCAGTAGAATACTCAAGGAGTTCCATATATATAACTTATCATCTTCAGTCATAGACTCAATTTCCTCAAAGGGGGCACATGGAAGAACAATACCATGCTTTAGGTTAGCCTTACATACCTAGGAGGATTGCTAACAACACAAATCCCTTGGAACTTCCTCTTGACTCTTCAATCTCAACTCTTCTTAAGCCCTAACTTGATGATTTGCTAGGAAGGGGATTGTAAGATGGGTTTTGGAACCCTTTCTTCGTGAAAATGACATCTATTAGTCGTATATAGGTTTTAGAAGGTATTAGAAATGGATCAGAATGCCCCTCGAATTTTTAAAAAATTTTCAGCTGCGAAATAACCTAGTCGGCGACGCGGACTGGTCACAAATAGTTCATTTTCAGAAAAAAATTTCCTGAACGAGTTTTCTCAATCCTGTCAAAAAATTATGGAAAAACATAAGTTACCCTCCGCGATGGATCTACGACACGACTCTGTCGCGGATCCTCATTATTTTTCGTCTCAGAACGAAAACTTATCTTTTGACTCGGTCGTCCTAAAAATCGACCGAGACCTTTCTCCCACTCAATTTATCATGCTGATCATAAATTTGGCCTCGGATTTGCCATCCGATCATCAGAAGATGCGTTATGTGCACCTCCTTCCTCTAGTATTTTGATAATTTTACCAGGCGTTACATCATCTCCCCTTCGGGATTATTCGTCCTCGAATGATGAGTTAGAGCGGTATTTGGCACAAATAGACTCAAGACTCATGTCGATACTCACTCAAAAACTCAGCTTCTCAACTCTTTATCAACCTCAAACTCTACTAAGAACATCAAGAATAGACACATCAACTCAGGATAGGAACATCAATTTAAGTTAAGAATAGGAATATTACCTTCGATATTCTTGTTATTTGGCACGAATAGGTGCGAGTATTTGGCTCTCATATCTTTCTTAGTTTCCCACGTGGATTCCTCAATAAATTGATTCCTCCACAAACCTTTAATGGAGGCTATCTCTTTGTTTCTTAGTCTGCGAACCTGTTGATCAAGCATTTGAACTGGAATTTTCTCATAGGACAAGCTATCTTTAACTCCGGTGCTTTCAACAGGGATCACCAAGGAAGGATCTTCCAAACACTTCTTCAACATAGAAATGTGGAACACTGGATGGATTCCGTCTAACTCAGAAGGTAACTCTAGCTCATAAGAAACATTTCTAATTCTATTCACGATCTGATAAGGGACGATATAGCGAGGACTTAACTTCCCCTTCTTCCCAAACCTCATGACACCTTTCACGGGTGATACCTTCAAGTATACCCAATCGCTCACCTCGAACTCTAAGTCCCTTCTCCTCACATCGGTGTAAGACTTTTGACGGTGTTGTGTAGTATTTAACCTCTCTCTAATAATTTTCACCTTCTCCATGGACTGGTGGACAAGGTCAGGCCCAATCAACTCAGGTTCTCCAACCTCAAACCACCCAATGGGTGATCTACACCTCCTCCCATACAAGGCCTCACAGGGGGTCATTTGAATGCTCACATGATAACTATTGTTATATGCAAATTCAATCAGTGGTAGATGGTCATCCCAATTCCCTTTGAAGTTAAGGACGCAAGCTCTGAACATATCTTCTATCGTCTGAATAGTGCGCTTCGCTTGACCATCCGTTTGTGGATGAAAGGTTGTACTCAGATTTACCTTGGTACCCAATCCCTTCTAGAAAGACCTCCAGAAGTGAGAAGTAAATTGGACTCCTCTGTTCGAAATAATGGACAAGGGAACTCCATGCAACCTCACAACCTCTTGGATGTACATCTTGGCATACTCCTCCACAATATTAGTTGTCTTAATTGCCAAGAAGTGTGTTGATTTAGTCATCCTGTCTACAATCACCCATATGGAATCATGCTGTCTCCGGGATCTCGATAGGCCGGTGATGAGGTCCATGTTAACCATCTCTCACTTCCACTCTGGAATCTCAAAGTTTTGAGCCAAGCCACTTGGCCTTTGATGCTCAACCTTCACTTGCTGGCAATTCGGACAATTTGAAACAAAGTCAACAATATCCCTTTTCATTCCGCTCCACCAATAGACTTCTCTTAAGTCGTGGTACATCTTGGTGGAGCTCGGATGAATGGAGTATTTAGTGTTGTGGGCCTCAGCCATGATCCTCTCTCGGACACCATCAACATCAGGAACACACAGCCTACTCTGGTATCTCAACACCCCATCTCCCCCTTTGGAGAAGACCATCACTTTTTGTTTATAGGCAACTTCCTTCAAATTGGAATATAATAGGATCTCGATCTTGCTTCTCTTCTACTTCTGCTACAAGGGATGATGCAGGCCTACTCTAAACATTGATTCCTCCCTCGTTATTCTTTTTGAGTTGGACTCCCAATCGAGCCAACCTATGCACTTCCTTCACTAGCTCTTTCTTCTCTTCCTCAACATGGTTGTGCTACCCATTGACAACCTGCTAAGAGCATCAACAACAATGTTAGCTTTACCTGGGTGGTATAGGATGCTCATTCCATAATCCTTGAGCAACTCCAACCATCTCCTTTGTCGCAGGTTGAGCTCTCTCTGATTGAAGACATATTGCAGGCTCTTGTGGTCAGTGAACACGTCCATATGCACTCCATACAAGTAGTGGCGCCAAATTTTAATTGCAAACACTATCGCGACCAACTCAACATCATGGGTCGGATAGTTCCTCTCATGAACTTTAAGCTGCTTGGAAGCATAGGCTATCACCTTCCCTCTCTGTATTAATACACAATCCAACCCAACTCTTGATGTGTCACAATATATCACAAAATCTTCCATCCCATCGGGCAACGTCAAAATAGGTGTGGTGGTCAAACTAATCTTCAACTCTTGGAAGATCTTCTCACATTCCTGAGACCACAGAAACTTGACCTTTTTCTGAGTCAGCTTGGTCAATGGTGCGGATAGGGAAGAAAATCCATCAACAAATCTACAATAGTAGCCTACCAACCCCAAGAAACTTCTTATGTCAATTGGAGAAGTTGGTCTTGGCCAGTTCTTAACCGCTTCAATTATCTGGGCATCTACTAGAATTCCATCACCCGAAACAACATGGCCTAGGAAAGCCACTGACTTGAGCAAAAACTCACACTTTGAGAGCTTCGCATACAATTCATGGTCCTTAAGAGTTTGAAGGACAATTCTAAGGTGTTTGGCATGCTCCCCCTCATCCTTCGAATACACCAAAATACCATCAATGAACACGATTACAAACATGTCAAGGTAGGGTCTGAACACCCTATTCATCAAGTCCATGAAAGTTGTTGGTGCGTTCGTCAACCCAAAGGACATGACCAAGAACTCAAAGTGGCCATATCTAGTCCTGAAGGTTGTCTTTGGAACATCACATTCTCTCACTTTCAACTAGTGGTAACCCGACCTGAGGTCTATCTTTGAAAAGCATGAGGCACCCTGAATTTGGTCAAATAGATCATCTATCCTGGGGAGAGGATATTTATTCTTGATCGTGACCTTGTTTAGTTGCCTATAGTCTTGCACATCTTGAGAGACTCATCCTTCTTTTGTACAAACAGAATGGGAGCACCCCAAGGAGAAACACTTGGCCTAATAAAGCCCTTCTCTAACAAATCCTTCAGCTGCTCTTTTAACTCCTTCAACTCAACGGGGGACATCCTATATTAGGGAATCGAAATAGGCTATGTATCGGGAAGAACATCAATCCCGAGTCAATCTCCCTATCAAGAGGGTATCCAGGTAAATCCTCAGGGAACAGCTCAGGGAACTCATTCACAATCGGAACTAACTCAAGAGTAGGGGACTCGATATCCTCAGATTTAACTTGCATGAGGTGGAAAATACAGCCTTTAGAAATTAGCTTTCTAGCCCTCATGTAGGAAATAAACTTACCCTTGGGTGCAACAGAACTTCCCTTCCACTCTAGGACCGGTTCATTCGGAAATTAGAATTCGAAAACTCAAGTCTGACAATCTATTGAGGCATAATAAGCATGGAGTTAATCCATAGCACGGATTACATCAAAGTCAACCATCTTCAACTCTACCAAGTCAGCCAAAGTATCCCTAAGATAGATGGATACTACACAATCTCTATAGAACCTCTCAGCTAGGATAGACTCACCGATAGGAGTAGAAACGGTATAAGGCTCAAGCAAACGCTCTGGAAAAATCTCAAATTTATTGGCCACATAGGGAGTCGCAAAAGATAAAGTGGCACCCCGGGTCAAGCAATGCATAACAATTATAAGAAAAGACTCGGAGCATACCCGTAACAACATCTGGTGTAACCTCTTGGTCTTGTCGATTACCCATCACATACAGATGGTTCATCCCGCCTCCTGCATCCGCAGTAGTAGCCTTCTAACGACTGCCCACAGGGGGCGATATAGAAAATTAAGCTTTGTTACTCCCATCTCCTCATAGGACACTCACCGTGAAAATGGCCAGGCTGTCCACATGAATAACAAGCATTTGTGCCCTCATGGCACGCGCCAAGGAAAAGTTTTCCACATCTGCCGCAAGGAGGCTTTTCTCTCGGGCCTTGGGTCACGCTAGCTTGGGACTGAGGACCCTAAGCTCTGAAATTCTGGCGACCATAAGATTTCTGATGATACTGTTTTGCTGAACAGGCGCACTTGCCAACGAGGGTGCATATCTAGAAGACCTCTTCTGAAAGTAAGTTCTATCACCATTATTCTAATTCTGTTAGCTAGGCGCATGCCCTTTCAATTTGGCCTTCTTACTCTATTGCTCTTCCCTATCCTACTTTTTGTCCTCCTTGGTTTGCTGGGCATAGACCATAAGTCTAGAGATGTCCATACCTAGAATCAGCAATGCTGCTTTACACTTCCTCTTTACATGCCTGCCCAATCCAGACACGAACTTTCTCATCCTCGCCCTCATATCCAGAACCATCTCTAGGGCATATTGGGACAGCTGAATAAACTTAAGGCTGTACTCTTTGACAGTCAACCTCTCTTGCTTCAGATTCACGAGCTCCTCAACCTTTGCCTCCCTCAACTCTTGGGGAAAGAGTCGAGGAAAGCACTCTCAAACTCCTCCCACTCAGCAGGTTTATCATCCTTACCCCTACCATCTTCCCATTGGTTATACCAGACATTAGCAACATCCTTAAGCTGATAGGAGACAAGCTCGACTCCCTTAACCTCATTCGCACGTATAGCCCTCAAAATCTTGCACATTTAATCAATAAAGTTTTGTGGGTCCTCCTCAATCTTAGACCCCATATAGACTGGCGGGTTCATCCTCGAGAAATCTCTGAGACGGGTTGCAACTGTAGGCTCTTGGAAACTGGAGCTAGGGGCCTAGGGAGCTTGGCTATTACTCTGGGAGGCAACGAACTGAGTGAGCATAACAATGGCTCCCCTGAAGTCTGCTTCCAAAGTGGAAGCTCACTGAGCAGGTGGTGCCTGTGGAACCTCAGTAGCTCTGGCAGGTCAACCCCGTCTCCTCGTCTCAGTCTGGGTAGGGACCTCTGGTAGGGGATTCTTAGTGTTTGGGGCTGAGACATATCTTTGGGTAGCAATGCATTTAGGAGGCATGATCTGCAAATGCTTTACGCACTAATTAGAAGAGAGTTTCGTAGAGTCAAACTCTATCACACGAACTCATAATATAAAAGAAGTGTAACCATTCCTAATGTCCTATAGCCTCCTGTTTATGAAGTATGGTGCACAACACACACATAAACAAGACTCTACTAGACACGACTTCATAGACTCCCTAGGACTCTTGAACTCTGTACTCTAGTACCAAGTCTCTCACGTCCCAGGAGGGTATCCTAGGCGTGGTCGGCACCTAGAGACTATTTCTAGTTCCCAAGTGAACCCTTCGTTCTCAGGACAGTCACTCAACATCAAGGGTAACGAAATAACAAGATAAAAAAGGTGAGTTATGTCAATCAGACTACATCAATAAGAAGGGCCAATGGCCAACACTCAGTCTCAACATCAATGGTAAGCAAATGTAAATGCTAACGCAACTCAAAAGGAGAAAAAACCTCAACATCAAACCTCAACTCATGTCTACGAAGCCTCTAACTCAACTAAACAGTCTAAGAATGTACCATGACAGGCCATGGATACCCAACTCAATAAATAAAATAACAGGTAAAGGAAAAAGGGCTCCTCCGGATAGTGAGGAGCGCTCACCAATGACTGAAATTAGAATCTTCGAACCTTAACGATGCGTCTGCTGAAGTCCTCTACCGCCTGTATCTACATCATGAAACAATGCAGTGCCGAGTGGCATCAGTACGTGGAATGTACGGTATGTAAGATGGTTGAATATAACAGAACAGATAAAACAGTGTAGGGATAACATCAACTCAACACCATACTCCATCAGAATGTCAAATGTCTATCTAAAGCAAGAATAAAGAGTAGACAAATGACCCATCAACATCTCATCAATACATCATCAATGCATCAAACTCATCTCAAGGAAACTCAACTCAACTCAACTCGAAGGACTCATGCCCGTCTAGGACAAGGATAAAAGGTAGATAATAAAACATCAACATCCATCAAGACTCATACCATCACCTCAATATCAGAGTTCTATAAGTGTGGAACCTAGCTGGGAGTTTCTCTAACCGACAACCATCATTTATGAGTTGATAATGATACAATGAAGCGATGTCCTTGCCACATCGATCCAGTACCCTTCCCAAGGTAAAGGATATCACCATCAGTAGATCGACAAAAAATAACATCAGTCCTCTTTTGGGACAAAGGAAACATCCGTATTACGATTCGATCCTCTCCTACGCGGGGCACGTAGTTAACGAGTTCGAGTGGGACTCACTCTCACCCATTTCGGTGATCAATACTCCTCCCAGAACTCGACATGCTCATAAAGCATCATCATCAAGATTTCTCATCATCGATCCCATAGGGACATAGTACATCAACATCAACTCGTATCATCAACATCAACTCATCTCATCAACATCAAAATCATGGACTCAAAATATTCTTTTAGAATTTAGTTTCAAGTTTTTAAGACTCATGAACATCATTTTCATTAACATCATCATCAAGACTCTCAACAATTTGGACCACAATCACAACATCACAAACATCATCATCGTCAAGGTTTTAGACTCATCCCCTAAGTTCATTCTTGCATTCTTTAGTAAAATAGACATAGAATTTTATAAAATCATTCATGAAAATAACTTATGCAGTAAATTAAGTTTTTGATGATCATCAATTTAAGATAAAAATATATGAATTAAGAAGAATCTCAGTAGAATACTCAAGGATTTTCACATATAACTCATCATCTTCAATCATTTACTCAATCTACTCAAAAAGGGCACATGGAAGAACAATCCCAAGCTTTAGGTTAGCCTTACATACCTGGGATGATTGCTAACAACACAAATCCCTTGGAACTTCCTCTTGACTCTTCAATCTCAACTCTTCTTAAGCCTAACTTGATGATTTGCTAGGAAGGGGATTGCAAGATGGGTTTTGGAACCCTTTCTTCGTGAAAATGACATTTATTTGTCGTATATGGGTTTTAGAAGGTGTTAGGAATGGATCGGAATGCCCCTCAAATTCTTAGAAATTTTCCAGCCACGAAATAACCTAGTCCACGACACGGGCTGGTCACGAACAGTTCATTTTTGACAAAAAAATTTCTGAACTATTTTTCTCAATCCCGTCAAAACATTATGGAAAAACATAAGTTACCCTCCGCGATGGGTCCGCAACGCATCTCTGTCATGGATCCTCACTGTTTTGCGTCTCGGAACGAAAAATTATCTTTTGTCTCGGTCGCCCTAAAAATTGATCGAGACCTTTCCCTCACTCAATTTTTCGCGCTGATCACAAATCCGGCCTCGGATTTATCATTTGAGCATCGAAAGATGCGACCTTCCTCCTCTAGAGGTATTTTGGTACCGGGCGTTACATTCTAGACCAAGATGCAAAATATGGAATAACCAAATTCTCACCACACATGGCACAAGTATCAATCAAAATGGATCAATTCCACTTCTAAGAGAGACAGGGTCATAACAAACTATAAAATAAAATAAGGTATACATAGAGTCACAACCATGAGCCTAGATGTCAAATAATTTGCAATTTAAATAGCAATAAAGCATTCATAGGAAGGTACAGCTCAAGATTAGGTCTAAATAGCATGTATCAAAGAAGTCAAAAAGTCTTTTCTTTTCTCTCCAAAAAAAATAAAAAAAGTAAATAATAATTTACTTCCTAAAAGTAAAAAATAAAAGATACTCGGTTCAAACGGACTTCTCTCAGAAAAGAACCGAAAAGAAAAAATGAAAGGGTGGGCTAAGTATGTTTCTACTAATGAAAAAAATATAAAAATAAATAAATGAAAATCTTTTTGTAATTTTTTTAAATTTTTTCAATTTTTTTAACTTTTTAATTATAATTTTTTTATTTTTTTATGAATATTAAACAAACCCTAAAGCACACTCCACCCTAACCAATATATTCGGAAGAATTCCCACCCCACACTTGAAAAGATGCTATGTCCTCAAAGTATCAATTAAAATTTAAAACAACGGTTAGGAAAACTCCCTGAGGCCTTTAGAACTAGCTAGAAACATGTTCCCTCTATATCCATTGAGGGTCGTACGCACCTCACACTTAAGCTCAAATTGCTCATTTGCTTCAAATTTTTGGTACTCATACTTCCCCTAATCTGCAAAAAATAAAATATTTCAATCACCATTATAGAATATGTAGGGTTATTTTTAGTTATTGTATTTCTCCACCCTTCTTCTCTCACCTTCGACTGTTCATGTTCTCCCTATCTTCCTCCTCTACTGTCTTCTCTGGTGGGATCATCTTCCTCCTTCATCCCAACATAACAAGAAAATTTCGACATGACATTTTGGAAGGCTAAATTAACACTACTAGAAATTTGATATATTGCTACAGTTATTTGGAAACGGTTTTACAACCGTGGCAATATATGGCTTATACCTACGCTTGGAACCATGGTAATATATGATTAATATAAACCGTGCTATTAGAGTTGAAATCGTAGCTATATATTTCGTACGGCAATGGTTCTTTGTGTTTGTCACAATAGAGGACCTATGGCAATGGTTACTAGCCAAAAAAAATCCCGCGAAAGTTATTATATTTCCCTCAACTAATAAAAAATCCGGCACCTATTACATATATACTTTTACTGAGTAAAATTTTTACTCTTCTCCAGTTCCTTCCAAAATAGAGAACAAAGAACTCTTCTCCAGTTCCTTCCAAAATTTCTCATCTCCGGTCAGTTCATCAAACGAAGAAGAAGATGAAGCTTCGTTAGGGCATTCCTCGTCTCCAGTTCAGAAGACACGAGAAAAGGTAAGTTATTTCATTCCTCGTCTCCGGTAAGCTTCGTTAGGGCATTTCATCTTCGTCTCCAGTTCATCATCGTTGTCTCAAACACCCAAAACCCAAGATTTGCGTCTCTCAGGTGAACCAGGTGAAAGGTCGAGCTCCGGTGGGTTTATTGGAGGTACAACCTCGTTGAGCTGCAAATCTCTCAAAGATCTACGAAATACGTCTCAAGTTCTCAAGGGTTTGTGTTCACAGAGAACTTTGAACTTGCAGAGGTACGATTTTTTATTTCTCCGCGTATTTCTTAATTTCTAAGTCCCCACAATGTGTAACTTGTAGTGCATGTACTTTATTTTTCAAAATCAGAAATTTCATTATAGGGTTTTGAAAAATCATAAAGAATAACAAATGGGTTTCTGAAATCTATGTTATTTGCTGTTGTTAGTGTCCAATTTTTCAAAGTTCTCTGTTGATTCTTTGAAAGGAAGTCTATTCTTAGCTAGTTGTGTCAGATTCTTCAATATATGTTGGTATATGTTATCATATGTTCACTATATTGAGCTGATTTTACCTTATTGTTGATATTATGATTTGTTAAAGTATATGTGCTGCATTACTTTGGTTTTTCCGGTTGAAAGTCTTTGTGTTTGTTGATTTAGTGGCTCGTGCTGAAATCGGCTAAGTCTATAAGGAGTTAAGAAGGAGTTACTCTGAAATCGACTGTTTTGTTGATTTTGTTGATGATGTGGATATAGTTCATTTAAATTTAGGCATCCTTAAGGAGTTAATCAAGTTGTAGGGCCCCACATGTTGGAAGGTGTAAAAAGTGCCTAAGAGATGGATTTGTTTCCCTGCATCTCTGTGGTTGTGATTTGGGACTTGATTTAGGACTGGGAGTCATTATCTTTACTAGCACACCAAAAAGAAAAAAGAAAAGAGTAATAAAGACTGATACCAGGAACTCCCTGGAAAGGTTTTTGAACATCCAACAGTAATGTGAAGGTTATGTTGTGGAGTTTTTGTTTTCGTCTGTACTTGTGATGAAAGGGATTTGGATTTTGCAAGTTGGGTTGTGCTCAAGTTTTGATAAAACTAGGTGAAATATTTTGCACAAATGTTACCTATACTGTTCATAGCAGCGTTCAACAAAATTTTCACCGTAACAAACTCTAGTCTGTCCCCCCAGTGTATTTTCTTATCATATTCCGGCATACGATTAAGTTCTTATACTGACTACCTCGCATTTTTGCACCTATCCTTTGTTGGCTGGACGAGTGAAATGAGAAAAAACGGCTCGATCAAAGCTTTTATTGGAATTGAATACTGACTTCTCTATTTTTGTTGTTGTTCTTCTTCTTTTTCTATAGCTTTTGCTGCTACAAAGCTTTTATTGGAATTGAATACCACAAAGCAGCGAGTTTACGAAAATCTTTATAAATAACAATCCAAATGTAACTAGAATCTTTATAAATAACAATCCAAATATAACTTGTGTCTTACAATCAGATGGTAAGTTTCAATGCTAACTCAAAGCTCCATTAAATCTAATGTGGTCTGTTTTTTATTCAAAGCACATGTTATGGTGAATGTGACGGTACTTCGTCTTTCGGGTGACATCTTCTTCTTCATCATCTTCTTTTTTTTCGTCGGTCACTGCTATTGGGATGGCTGGGTTTTTTTTTCAGTTCTTGTTTGCAGTCATTAGCATTGCACGACTATTTCCTCTGTTTCACTGGACTATTTTCTAGAGTTCTTCATGTTCTTTTTTCTGGAGTAATTTGATTTCTTTGTCTTTCCCTTTTTTATTTTCTAGGTTGACTGGACAGTGATATTAGTAATGTATGTACTAATTTAAATCCATTAAATATAGATTGTGTAATTAAAATTTACTCACACAATGTGTAAGTCATTTCATTTACAATCATGATTTTGTTAGAATAAAAAAGTTAAAAGAATATCTTGAAACATTGAGATTAAGTTCTCTTTATACTGCCTATACTCATGAAATATAATTATCAGCTTTAATATTTTGCGTAATGTCACGTAGGATGTTCAATGGATACCGGGGATAAAAGTTGGATGGATCTCCGAAGATCCACCATTGAATATATTCGTGGAGTTAATGATTTTCTTGATAAGGCATTTGAACGAGCCTCTCAAGGAAATGAAATATTATGCCCTTTGTAAAAAGTGCTTTATCGTTATTGGCATTGTCGAAATGTGGTTGAGGATCAATTGATTTGTCACGGATTCATTCATGGATACACCAAATGGGTTTTTCATGGAGAAGGATTTTCCTCAAGAGAAGAGCCATCTCCAACAAATGATGATGAAAGTTTTGACATGCATGACGATATTGATAAACTACTTCATGATACTTTTATAAATGTAGAAGATAACTTGGGGCATGAAGGAGTGAGGGAGAGACCACCAGAAGAAGCAAAAAGGTTTTATAAACTGGTTGAGGAAGGAAAACAAGAGTTGTATCTAGGGTGTAAGAACTTTTCTAAGATTAGTTTCACCATCCGATTATACTTGTTTAAATATCTTCACAAGTTGACTGGTGTTGCCTTTTCAGACTTGTTAGACTTGATAATAGAGGCATTTCCATTTGCTTAGATACCTGAGTCTTTTTACAAGGCAAAAAGGTGATAAAAGATTTAGGTCTTCATTATGAGAAAATTCATGCATGCACTAATGATTGCATGTTATTTTGAAAGACAATGCAAAGTTAGACAATTGCTCCGTGTGTGGATCTTCAAGATGGAAGAATGTTAATGATGGCTTAACTAATAAGGGCACTAAGATTCTAGCAAAGGTTTTAAGGTACTTTCCTTTAAAGCCTAGGCTTCAGAGGATATTCATATGTGCCGAAACATCTGTAGCTATGAGATGGCATGCTACTGAACGCCCCAAAGATGAAATTTAAGACATCCTGCTGATGGAGAAGCTTGGAAGGATTTTGATTCCTTGCACTCTGACTTTGCTCGTGATGCTCGTAATGTTAGATTGGGTCTTTCAACTGATGGTTTTAACCCATTCCGAACTATGAGCATTTCCCATAGCACATGGCCAGTTATGTTAATGAACTATAATTTGTCACCATGGATTTGTATGAAGCCAGAGTATATAATTTTATCGATGATTATTCCAGGTCCATCATCTCCTGGAAATGATATAGATGTATACTTACACCTATTGATTGAAGAGTTGAAGGAACTATGGGAAGTGGGAGTCAAAACGTATGATGCCAAAACTAACAAATCATTTACTATGCGTGAAGCTTTATTGTGGAGAATAAGTGATTTTCCAGCCTTAGTAATGCTTTTCGGATGGAGCACCAAGGGAAAATGTGCATGCCCCACTTGTAATTATAATACTTCTTCTCAATATCTCAAACATAGTCATAAGATGTGTTACATGGGCCATCGGGCATTTTTACCTCTTAATCATCCATATAGAAGAGATAAAAAAATCATTTGATGGTAAAGAAGAGCATAAAGTTGCACCTACTCCCTTATCAGGCATACAAGTGCTTGAAGAACTACATGAATTCAATAATGTTTTCGGACTGGGGCAAAAGAAAAGAAAACGGAAGAATGATGGTCCATGGAAAAAGAAGTCTATATTTTTTGAATTTCCATATTGGGAAACCAACAAACTGAGGCACAATCTTGATGTGATGCACATAGAGAAGAATCTTTGTGATAATTTGCTTGGAACTTTATTGGATATACTTAGAAAGTGCAAAGATCACATAAATTCTCGCTATGACTTGCAAGTGATGGGGATACACAAAGAGCTTCAACCGGTAGTGGATGATGACACTGGAAAGATTCATCTTGCTAAAGTTTGATTTTTCATGAAACTAGAGGAGAAAAAGATATTTTGCACCTTTTTAAAAGATGCCAAATTACCAAAAGGGTATGCCTCTAATTATAAAATCATGTGCAAATTGAAAAGGTGAAAGTATCGAGATACAAAAGCCATGATGCTCATTTTATACTGCATTACTTGCTCCAAGTTGCTGTCAGAAAAGTGTTACCCAAACATGTGTCTTTTATTCTAATTAGGTTGGGAAATTTTTTTAGAGCTATATGTAGTAAGGTTATAAGAAGATGTGATCTTGATAAGTTGAAGGCTGAAATCATAAATAAAGAATGTGAACTTGAAAATATCTTTCCTCCCTCCTTTTTTGATATAATGACATATTTTCCTATTCATTTAGCAGATGAAATCAAACTTGGGGGCCCGACTCATTTGCGTTGGATGTATTCTAGTGAAAGAAATATGTGTGAATTCAAGGGGCTTGTTTGTAATAAAACAAAATCCAGAAGGATCAATAGTAGAGGGATTTTCAGCTGTGGAGTGTTTGACCATTCTTTCAAGATACCTACCTGATTGGGTAAAGATACGATTCAGTATGTATCAAACTGAGGATGATGAGGACACTCAAGCTGAAAAAGATGATTTTTCACCTTTATTTCCTAAGATAGGTCATCCAATCGGAAGTGATAATAAAAGGAAAGGCAAAACTTTCAACATGGAGCATCATGTGTGGTTTGAAGCACATCGATATGTCTTGTTCAATACTGGAGATGAGAAAGTCGAGGCATTCATCAAGTAAGATAAAATAGTTGTTTGATTTGAATTTTATTTATACGTCGTAATAATGTGTTTTAGATTTTATTTATAAATTCATATTAATTAAATTGCAATATATACTTGTAGGGAACATAAGAATTTACTTGATAATCGTACTCGAGAAAATGCATGGGTAAAAGCAAAGATCCATAGCAGAGAATTTGGTGATTGATTTAGGAAAAAAGTTCAAAATATTGAAGTGTCCAATCACTTAAGATGGCTGGCCAAGGGGCCTAACTTTGTAGCTAAAAGATATACTGGATATTTCATTAATGGATATCGATTTCATACAAAGACACGGGATGTCCCATGTAAGAGTCAAAATAGTAGAGTGACTTTGTCAGCAACAACAGATAGTTTTGCTAGTACAAGGGACCAAAACCCTGTCGATGGAATGGTTGTCTATCATGGAATTATTCAGGATATCATTGAGATCAATTATTGGGGTTGTTTTAGTGTAGTACTATTCAAATGTGATTGGTTTCATAATGAAATCGATGAATATGGTTTGACTCGCGTATACTTTAACAAAAAAAGTAGTACAAATGATCGTTTTGTATTAGCATCTCAAGTGTGTTGAAGATCCAATTGAGAAAAATGTTTACTATGCGATAAATAAAGTTCCTGTTGATTTGTATGATTTGGAGGAAGAGAATTGTAATGTTGAAGAAACATTTTGGAGGGAGACTAATGATGATATTGGTTCATCAGAAAGATTACTTGATGTTGATGATGTGAGATGGTCGAGAGAAGATCTCCCTGTAGATATCATTGATATGCCTTCCATTACACAACATTTACAAGATGTACCTACGAAAACATCGAAAAAGGAGGATGACTTTGATGATACTGATTGGGATTGGATGAAGGCAGATGATTGACAAAGGATTTTACGAACTTATTCAAATATGTAATCTTCTTCATTTTTGGGTAGTAAGTACTAAATTCCTTTCTGAGTTGCATCATACCAATGTTAACTGCTGATTGGCTTCTATTTTTATCTCTTTTTGTTAATTTCTATATGAATGTGCTTGTTTTTCATTTTATCTAAACGAGGTACTTTTGCTTTTCCATAATTCCCAGTTATGTTTTTTGGATTTCCTGAACGTGTTTGACTTATTTTGTCTTATTTTTATACAGATTGAGACAGTCATGAGTCAACAAGAGCCTTCAAAAGGAAAAAAAAGCCAAAAATAAGACATATGCTAAACCTGGATCATTATCATTCTTGAAAAATAAAAAATGACGGGTTTTGACAAAAAATGATATTGTTAAAGCTATACAATTAGAGAAAGGGCATCTGCTAAAATTGATTGGGGAGCAACAAACATTAGCACCACAATCTGAAGCTGATGGACAATCTATAAAGGAGCAGATGCTAGAGGAGCAAGCTGTAGAGGATCAAAGGGTCATAAAACACATTTAAAGTGATTCAAATTTACGTAAAAGTCATTAATGAGACAGATGGAAAATGGGTCGCCAAGGCCTAAGGGTGGCGATGGTATCGGAACCGGCACCACCGGACTGGTAATTATCGAAACCGGTAATAAAGGGGGTGAAAATTTTCGAAACCGGTACCAGCGGTTCCGAGAAATTTTTCCCTTACCTACCGGTTCGGTGCTAACCGGTACATAACCGGACCGGGAAAATCCAAATTTATTATTTTTTAAAAAAATGGTAAATTTGAATAAATTATTAAACTTTGAAGTTTAATTTTTAAATTTAAATTAAGTTTTAAAGGTCAAAATTGAAGTTTAAAATGTTAAAGGTTAAATTAAAATTTAAAAATAGTATTATTATTCATTATATAAACTTTTTTTAAAGTTTAAAATGAAGTTTAATTAAAGTAGTTATAAATATAAAAATTTTAAATTAACTAACTAGTTTTATAAGTAGTTATACTTATATAAAATTTTAAAAGTGTACAATAATTTTTTTTTTACTTTTTACTTTAAAAATTTAAATTTTGAATGTTTCTTTTTATATTTTAAAGTTAATAGAGATTTGAGAAATAAGGGGGCAAATATATTTTAAAAACTCAAAACTTAAATTAAAAGTAAAATCAAGATAATAATGATTTCTTTAAAAAAAAAAAGGCGAATAGCCTATAATTTTATTATGATACTTTAAAATTTAAATTGTACAATGTACAGATATTAGAAATCAACCTAATTTACGCACCCACCTTCTAGGAAGGGTCCTGTTTCAACTAGGTCTTATTTATTATAAATTTGTAATACACTAATATCTTAAACCACTTTGAAATTATTGCCTAAGTATTTCTAACATTTCTAGTGTTACATTTCTCAAATCGCTCTTGAGCTTGTTCCTCCAAAAAATTCATGTCGTCTTCACTTGATTCAGATAAAAAATTATCTATATCGGCTTCAAACTGAGAAGGCAAAGTCGGACGCCCTTGATTTCTCTGCTCCGCATTTATCCTATATCAGAATAAAACTGAAACTTCTAAGCTATCTGTTGCTAGTGAATGTCTATGGTCTCCAAATTGGAATCTTGCGGCACTAAAAACGCCTTCCAAAACCACCGACGATGGTTGAATAGCGAGGATATCACGAACCACCCGCTAAAGTCTTGGAAAATCTTTACCCCGATTCTTCCACCATGCCAAAAGTTGTTGCTTCCCATTTTGTATCCTTAATGCTTTCTGTAGCCTAATTAAGATATTCATCAAAATCATTGTTTTCGTTAGTAGTAAGTCCAAGATGAGATTCTAACATGTCATCAATGTCATCCTCGTATCTAGCCCTAGATAGTTGTGGTTCTTGATATTATACATTTTCTACTAAATTATATTCTTCTAAATCATACAATTTCCTAGCTTCTATTCTAATGCTAGTTTTAACTACATCCAAATTATGTGATTGATTATCTTCATCGTATTGAATTTCTAAGTTAGCATATATACTATCTATCATTCGAGATACTCCGACTTCTTTGTAAGCCGGGTTAAATAAACAAGCAGTTAAATAAATCTGGGGAATTGGGAAAAAGTATTTTTTAAATTTTTTAATCATTTTTTGAACAGGTTCTCTAAATTTTGGATTATTTTTAAACAAAACAAATTTAGTACAAATAGCACAAATATTAGGTAAAATGGAACAAATGGTAGGATAATAAAGACCATAGATTTATTTAGTAACTAAATAAAAAAACTCTTAAAAATTCTATTAAATCTCTAATATCATTCCAATAATTTTATCTAGTCGGTAAGCCATATCTGCATTATGGGCATTCCAAACCATTGTAACGGGTCTCCTATATTCATAAGCTACTTTAAGCATTTCATATAATGAATTCCGCCTTGTAGCTACTGTTTTGGGAATTTTCCTAACAGACGAATTGCATTCAATACACCGACTTTCAAATTCTTTATGCCTAGCCTTTACTCGACATTTAAAAATAAAATGACATGCAATTTCTACTTTATTACAACTATTTTCAAATAACGACACACCATCTCTAACAATTAAATTGTAAATATGAGCAGCACATTTTATATGAAAACCATCTTCGTAAATAGGACTAAGAACAGGTCTTAAATAATCAACAGTACGTTTATTACTTGAAGTGTTATCTAAAGTTACACTAATTATTTTATTAGAAATACCAAAATATTGTAAAACATCAAAAATAGTATGCGCAATATAAGAACCAGCTTTACGCATTTCACAACTTTTATATCCAAAAATTCTTCTTTGCATATTCCAATTTTTATCAATCTAATACCCGGTAATTGTAAAATAATCATTACAGGTTATACTACGACCCATATCAGAAGTAATTGTCAATCTACAAGTATTATAAGCAAATAAACATCAAAGATATTGTACATGTCGTGCTTGATAATCAAAAATAATTTTTTCATTGTATTTCTTGAAAGAACATTAAACAATGGGTTATAAACAATTTGAATATAGTGAATAAAACCAGGATTTTCAGCAAAATTAAAAGGCAAAGCAGTAACAACAATCATATGGCCAGATCGTCTAAGTCACCTTGTCTATTATAAGGGCAATGTGTAGTAGGACCAGAAACATTAGAAGGATTTAATTGTGACTGAACCATATTTGAACCTCCCACAGATTCTTTGGGAATGGGACTTCCATATTTTTTAGCATTCGCAATGGCTTGGGCATGCAAAAAATTCTAAGTTACAACAATGCATTACCTATTATACTACGACATATCAAAAGTAATTGTTAATCTACAAGTATTATAAGAAAATAAATATCAAAAATATTGTACATGTCGTGCTTGATAATCAAAAACAGTTTTTTATTGTATTTCTTGAAACAACATTAAAAAATGGGTTATAAACAATTTGAATATAGTGAATAAAACCAGGATTTTAAGCAAACCTAAAAGGCAAAGTAGTAACAACAATCATTTTGGCCAGTTCGTCTAAGTCACGTTGTCTTTATAAGGGCAATGTGTACTAGGACCGGAAACATTAGAAGGATTTAATTGCGACTGAACCATATTTGAACCTCCCATGGATTCTTCGGGAATGAGAGTTCCATATTTTTTAGCATTCGCAATGGCTTGAGCATGCAAAAAAAATCTAAGTTACAACAATGCATTAAATGATTTTTCAAATGACCTGTCCCACCCCCTTTCCCGAAGTTTTATGGTTTAAAACATACTTGCATTTATTACAAATTATTTTTGTTTATCTTCATTTTGTGTTAAAAATTGCCAAAGAACAGATTTGTTAACACGTTTCGTTTTAGGCCTATTAGATGCCGATGGTTGTACGGGAGGAGCAGGAGCGGGAGCGGGGGGAGGGGGGAGTAGTAGCAGTATATGGGGGTTGAGTTTCATTGTCATCAAAAATATCATCCTCATTAATTTCATTATCATCTTCTGGTAAATCTTCATAAAAACCAAATTTTCGTTCAAGAAATTAGTGATCTAATTTTGTTTTAGAATCAATGTTAAAACAAGTGTCGCCTACGTGTGTAAAATCTTCCGTATTAAATCTAAGTGGTGGTTGTCTTGTAGATTTAGACGAACTACCACCAAATTTGTACTGGTTAAATCTTTGGTAATTCCACGGAAAAAAAGTACCTTTTCCCTTTCCTTTTCAACTGGAATCCATGTTAAATAAAACTATACAAGTAAAGATTATATGAAATTAATCAAGTTATGATTTATGAATATAAAAAAAATTAATTCAAGTACACAAGTACTCAAGTAGTAAAGATTAAAGAATAAAAACTAATTAGAAGAACAAATAAGTTGGAACGAATGTACCAAACGTCTGTGTAAAAACAGACTTAGAAGCCAAAATTGATGAAACTTGAAGCTTGAATATGCTCCAAATTGATCCACCAAAATTTGCTTCAAATTGCAATTACCACACCAAAGTTGACAAACTAATTAATATTAATTGTGAGAGTAAATAATTAATATTTATAATTAATTTGAGAGTAGTATGTGTAATATAATTGTAAATTTATAATAGTAGAGAGAATTAAAAAATGAGAGAGTTGAGAAAGTTGAGAGTTTTTAAGAGTATTGAGAGAATTTGATTGAAAAAATATGAAAGATTTAGAGCTATTTATAGTTGAAAAATTAAGAAATTTTTGGGGGAAAAAAAAAGCAAAATAGTCATTCAACAGCTATGAAAAAATGGGCAACCTGCCAGGTTAACGTTGGTGGCCCCCACCCCAACAGTAAACAATTAAAAAATAAAATAAAAATTTAAAAGCTAAACCGGTAATACCAGTCTAGTATCGAACCGGAACCGGTATTAACTGGTAAAAATATCCCTTCCCGTCCCGTTACCCCTTTAACCGGTATGTATCGGCACAATATCGGTATAGAACCGGAATCGGACCGGTAGCGGATCGGAACCGGCACCTCCCAGTTCTGTTGCCAGGTATACCAAGGCCTCACGGGCACTGACACGGTCCGTGAGGCACTTCACGGGTCGTGAATAGTGTTTGTGAGACAACACTTAAACAAATTTTGCGACGTTTAATACTTAGAATATTTTTTAAGCAAAGGGATGGTCACACGGCCTGTGTGATACTACACGGGTCGTGTCAAGGGCCATCAACCAATACTTAGAAAAATTTTGCATGAAAAAGTTATGAGACAGTGATATTGTACTTAGAAAAATTTTATGTCGAGAGTCACACGAGGGGCCACACGGGCCGTGACACACCACACGGACCGTATGGATGGCCGTGTGCCCATACTTAGCCCGAAACTTCCTGCCAAGTCCTCGTAATCAAAATCTTGGCCAAGTCATCCTTCACTGGAGGCGTCACGGTCCGTGTGTCCTTATACTAGCCGTGCGGGCCTACCATGAAGCGACACTTGGTCAATTTTTCTCACGGTGCGACATCATAAGGTTCGATAAAGTCGTTCAAAAATTCGGGTCCTTACAAAGTTTTGGATTATGACTTTGATTATTTGAGTTGATATCCAAGACGATAAGAAGCTTGGACGATTTTACGAAACTAGAACTCCTGAAAATGATCTCAACGTAGAGGATAAATTATTTAACGCTATTTTTTGCAAGTGTATTGTAAGAAAAAAAGGTTTAAAATGTGAATTATGAAGTTTTTATCTCTATGCAACCTGCTATGGCAGCATTCTTCCTGCTATGGCGGGTGCCACCATGTCGAGATAAGTGGCCGCCATGGTTGGACAAATGCAGGTTTGAAGTCAAAAAAGTCCCAAATTCATTCTTATTTCTCCCACTTCGCTCTTGAGAGATCAAAACAACATAGGGTTATTTCTCTTTAGTTTTTCATCAATTCCATTGTTAAAGGTAAGTCGATTGTTTCCCTTACTTGTAATTTGATTCTTATACCTTGGATTCTAGAGAAAATTGATATAGAAAAAGATTTACACCTGTAATTAATGGTGGATATAAAGTCCTAGTTGGAGGAGATGAGATTTTTCTATAATCCGAGTAAAATAGGTCACTATTATTAATTATATATACTTTCTTGATTATTTATAGACAAGGCGAGCTAGGACTTTGAAAAGCGAGAAATCTCAGATTTCATAGAGCTCAAGGCTTGAATTTGAGGTAGGTCAGGGTTTAATATTCTCACTTGTAGGATATATACATGTCAACTACTTCATAGTACTTCTAGCATATATGTAAAATGGAGAAAATAGATTAACTTGATTGATAACCTCTCATGATCTAATTGCATGCAATAAATCTTTTACTTGAGTTTGGCCAGTTGTGCATGATTCATTGTGGATGTAAATATGATTATGACTGTGCTAGTGTTTGTGGATCAAGTGCCACATTTCGACACGTTATTGAATTGAGTGTCATGTTTCGATATATTATTGGATCAAGTGTCACGTTTCGACACATTATTGAATTGGATGTCACGTTCGGACACTTATTTGATCGGATTTCACATTTTGATATATAATTTATTTGGATTTAAGTCCCTTGAGAGGTCTATGGATTAAGTGATATTTGAGATTGGTAGGTGAATATGAATTGTGAAAATTGTGTTTTTTTTAGTACATATATGATCTACGATGTTTTAGTTGCTTGTTATATATTTAACTTATTGGAATAGTCATATAATTATATTATTACATTGTTGTTATGTGTATTGATACTATAGTTACTATTTTTTAATTGAGTACTAAGCTTCTTCAGGCGGTTGTGGACTGACCTCAATTAGAAGATCGCTAACTTCAAGATCCATGAGCTAGCATATTTCGAGCTTCTATGGATTCTTCCACTATCTTAGTCCACTTGTTTCCGGACTCGGACTTTATTTATTTTCTTGTTTGGTTTTTCAAATTGCATCCCCGTGTGTTAGACTTATAGTTAAGAGTTTTGGTATAATGACTTTCAGTTTTCGGGGATAGTTTATTATGACTAGATCTCTATTGAATTTATGGGAACTCAACTCTTTGTTATTTAAACTTGTTTCCATAACTTTGAATCACATAAATTGTGCTAGTTTAGTCATTCGGGTTAGAATATTGGTTCTTCCACCGAAAAATTAAGGTGGCATCACTCATGGTCCAATCGGGATCATAACAGATAATGAGAAATCGTGAACGCATGAGCAGACTTACGATTTGAAGAGTGAAATTACCCGTCACAGCTAAATTGCAACATTTAACTCAAATAAAAATAGATAAAATATAACCTGCTTCTCTCCTTAGTATAAATATAAACTCCCATTTCTCCCTAAATTCTTTTTCCATTTTTGTTACTGCAAACTCTTCATGCTCAAAAGGTTCCTAGTTTCTTCATCTCAGTACTATGTTTCTAAAAATTTGATTGTGTAGTTATTCTTTTACAAATAGAAAGCCAAATTGACGTGAGAAGTCCATTAGAATTCATATTAGTCAATATTTTGGAATAAAAAATTTAGAGACTCATTAACGAAAGTTAAATAAACTTACAATTATTAGAATCAAAATAATATGATATCATTTGAAAGCTAATAATTACAAATTTTATTTAATTTATAATAAGAAAAAGGAAAAAAGAAAAAATTTACTTGTGTGATAAGATCATATGACTTACACATTGAAATTGTTTAATGGAAAAAGTTTTATCAGTCTTGTAAACTTTAATAAGAGATTTTACATATAAGTAATTTATGTTCTTAAACTCGATATTAATTTTTTTTTTTTTTTGCCATTATAAAAGTTGAAAAATTAACTCAAAAATTAAGAATTTAAAGTTTAACCACATATATTTCAAACGAAAAAGGCTTATTAAACTAAATAACTTGACACCAAAATAATCAAGTGGAATGTAAAAAAGAGTTTTGAAGAAAATAAAATAAATCAATGAGTGTATTTGGCTAATAAAAAATAATTTCAATACTGATTCTTATAAGACAAATAATTATAGTGAGGCATTGAGTAATTATTCTCTTTTTATCCAACTAATCCTATGTGCACTATGGATATAAAAGATCTTCGCTGCTGCCTGAATCGTTAAAAATATACATTTACAACATCAAATGATATGAAAATATTATTATTACAATTATTATTATTATATAAAGATATCATATTTAATAACTCAAATAAGAGAAAAATAATAGTACACAATATTAGTTGATTTGAAAAATCCTAAATTACCTGACTCGAATAAGAAAAAAACTAATACACAATATTTAATCGGTTTGAAAGCCCTAAAAATTAGGTAAAAAGTTGAATCAGTATATAAAAAAGATAATTTTATCTATTGTAAACTAAATTTTAATGAAGGATAAAAATTCAATTAATATTTTAAAGAATATTAGTACTGATTATTTTCTTATTTATTTGAAGGAATCCTAATTCAGAAAGAGTTCAAAATGCTCAAAACGGTTTCTAATATATTCTGTCTTATGTTATATAAATAATAATACATCGTAATAAAAAGTATCATAAAAACTACACGAATTGAAAGAGCACAAAACTAATTACTAAAAATTTGATAAAAGGAAAAAAAACACTCCTCAACGTTAAAGGAGATTATAATTAATTGGACACTTTATAATTAAGATATAATTAATTAGTATTAAAACTTAAACAGATATCTTTTAAATTATTTAATTTCTTTTTTTATGACATAGAGTCAAATTTTATTGGCTTCCCTAGTGAACTCGTTCGCATTTACTTTTTAGAAAGATTAAAATTGAACTGAAGAATTTTTGTTTATATTTTCGCATCTAAAATTCATTTTTTGAATTAGTTATGTGAGAAGTTATTTGGAATTTGTGAGAGGAAGAAAGATTGTTCATCCAGTAAAAAGTTAATAGGAATTTAATAAGAAAAATGAAATAGAATTAGAAAAATAAGAATTATGTAGGCAAGAATATATGATCATGAGTTGGTTGAGCCAAATCTACGAAAAGAAGATCAACCTTATTACATTAACGGAGTCCACACTTAATTGATTATTTAATTTTTTTTAAAATTACGAGCTTAATCAATTTACCAAGGAGGTTTTGACGTTAGAAGTATCTTTCACTATGTAAAAAAACATTAAAATAAAGATAGAAAAGAGAAAAATTAGTTGTAATATTTATACATCTTCTGTCCATCATATCTTAATTTCAATGCTTCTACCTAGGTTCGATCCCACACGCATGATGTAAAAGAGTAACAGAAAT